>JAMXBB010000001.1:115720063-116290011 GCA_024138015.1 Lumnitzera littorea
AAAAAAAAAAAAAAAGAGAAACAAAACCTTAAGGAAAGCTCTTAAGAGCCATGGTTTGAGAGTATTAAAAGTTGAACCTAAAGCTTTCTTCACGATAAAATGACAAATAAGGAGTAAAAGCTAGAGAACATCACATGTTAGTTGGGAAACACGTCAATTAGTGCCTTAAACGGATTATTAAGGCCAAAAACTATTAAAACAAGTTTAAAAATGGACCTTAAGGTAACAAACCCTAACCAACCAAATCTATAACAAGAAGGATGAGATCCATAAAAATATGACAAATTAAGTTTCAGACTCAATCATGTTAATAGGATAGGGATAGAGGGCCTAAGACACATAAACATACAAAAGGACCATTATCGAACCCAAAACCACCCCAAACCCA
The DNA here is from genome assembly GCA_024138015.1 of Lumnitzera littorea. Taxonomy (NCBI): domain Eukaryota; kingdom Viridiplantae; phylum Streptophyta; class Magnoliopsida; order Myrtales; family Combretaceae; genus Lumnitzera; species Lumnitzera littorea. The sequence goes on from JAMXBB010000001.1 coordinate 115,720,452, forward strand.
AGCAAGAGCCATCTTTGGTAGCATCAAAAGATGTCTAAAATAATTAAAAGATCCCATAAAAATCCCTTAAGCTTACCAAAACACTTAGTAGGTCCGTTTCAAAAAATGATCCCATATATGGCATAAAGACCTACTTAAGAGCTTATAGAATAAAAGATGGAACCAAAACCAACAACAAACATAAAACTCTACGAAATTGAGAATTTATGAATAATAAGGCCCAAATAATAAGTGAAGGCCCAAAACCAATTAAACCCACCAAATGGAAAACCGATAATAAAAAGCAAAGTTAAGAAGGGCCATAAATGGAGGACTCTCTACTGTTTTGGTTAGATTGCTAGAATTCAGGTCCCATCTTTCCAAATTGACCATACCTTGTGAAAGTACTGCAAAAATGATGAAAATTGACTATGAGATTATAAGAATTGGATTTAAAATAAAAAGTTATATGTGATTAAAGAATTTAGCCAAACCGAAAAGAATACAAGAGCAAGTCATAATAATCAAAAGATAAACTTAGTAATCTAAATAAGATAAAACTCTAAAATGATAAATTCTTATTTTGCTTATTTACTTTGATTAGGTGACATTAACTCCAAGGATGACTTGCCACCTTATTAGTACAACTAGTGCATATGGTTGAGTGAGTAACTCCCGATGATTCCATATTTGATTTTACTTGTAGTTAATGGCACTAAATATCTTCTATACGACAAATTGATGCATATGGGGTTAGATATATGCATATATGATGTTACTTGGTTATCAAACGACCTATTATGGCTATAAGAACTGGGAATGCTTGCATGATAGATACCTATAAGATTGGTGCTTGTGTGTATTGTTGATTAGTTGCTTAAATTAATCAACCTAATACCTAATTAGCTAATAATTAAATAAATCATGCATATCATGACATTGCATTCTATGCCGACTGCTACCTCACATAAAAAGTCGGAAAGGACTCATAGAGGTAGGAGTAAGAGCTCTGGAGGAGATTATTTTAGAGTACGCTACAATACCACATTTTATTGAGTCCCTCTTTTGGCCTACAGGCTTTTTAGATGTTAAGAGATATTAACCGTATAGCTAAGGGCCATGTCATGAGATTGTTTCTTACAGTTTGTACATGGACTGTAGGAGTCATCACACCACTAAACCTAAGAATTTTTAGATTTTGAATAGTTCATCTTATTTTCAAAGTAAAGTATATAAGTATATATATGAATATGTAAGCATATTGGTGCAATTATGGATAAAAACATAGGTGCTAGAACTCAGTTGATAATTTGTGTTAATAAATAATCTCTAACCCTAACTATAAAGGGTAAAATTATGAGTTATATACAGTTTCTAAGCCATTACATGTATTTGTTTGGCATACTGCTTATTTCATGCATTCATATGCTTATTAATAATTATTATTTAACGGCATGGCAGGAGGAATTAACTCACTATGTAAACTCTATAAATTTAACATTTTAGGTAACGAATCGATTTAAACATTATAGGTAATTACTCTAACTCAATAGAGTCAAAAAATTTAAAATTAATTAAAATTTTAAACTCAAACATAATATGAAGGATAAAAACCCTAAAATTTTGCTCGAAACTTAAATTACATACAAAAACCCTAAATTCAAAGTACGCATAAATACTCGAAATCGAACTCGAACTTAACCAAAACCCTAAAACTATAATTTTAAGCCTATAAAATGAATAAAATATAATTTAATAGTAATATAACCATAGTTGATCGTAATTATTGACTAAATCGTATAATCGCATATAAATCCTAATGAAAACGTTGAAATAACTCGTAAATATTTTAAACGTAATAGGTACCAATTAAATTAATAAATTTTCATAAAATCTCAAAATTTATTTATAAGTATTATATTTGGAAAAATTAAATATATTTATTTTTATTTTCCTTTTTCTTCTTCCTAATTTTTTTTCTTATTGCCACGTTGGTCCCCTAGCAACCCACATTTTTTTTAAAAGCTCATCTAAGTGTTGCATTAAGAAAATGAAGCTCAAAGAAATGATTATGTTGTCTTGTCTCATTAAATACTTAATCTAGTTAGATTAGTTCCTTCAATTGTCTTATTTTTATTTGCTTCACTTCACCTGCACTTGGAGCACGTTGGAAACCTGGAAATACAAAACAAAAAGAGAAAAATATTCAACACACACAAACTTAGCAACACACTAAGAAGATGAAGAAGAAAATAAGGGGATTTTTATCATTCAATCATCTAAAGAAATTATGTAAGTGATTTATTTATTTTTGTACATATATGTATTCTAAGATATGTATATATATATTGAGTATATTTTTTTTATTTACATGTATGTATGCATGAATATATATGTGTATTATACATAGTATATTAATTATATAGTATGTACATGTAGGCATATAATATATATATATATGTATGTATATGTACATAGTATTTTTTAGGATATAATGTGTATGCATAAATGAGCATATTCATGTGCATATACCTAGTATTTATTTTTAGTCTATGATATATAAATGTAAATATGCATATATGATATATATATGTATTATGTATTTCCATATTTATGTACATATATATGTATTTAGTATTTTCGTTATGTATGTATATACATAAATATATATCTATGTGTGTATGTGTGTAGGCGTGATATATATATACTTGGTATTTTGATTATATGATATATATGTGTGTGTACATATAGTAGGTATATGTATGTATATATACACTTAGTGTTTTCATTTTATAAAAATTCCTATCTATATATATATGTACATAAATTACTAGACGTGATGTCTAGATATATATATATATATATATGTATGTATATTATTATTTGTATTTCATATTTTAGTATATATATATATATATATACATGTAATACAACCGTATAAATACCTATGCATATAAAGTACAAATACGTATATATTATACTCATACATGTTGTATATAATATATAATTAAGATTAAGATAATTTAATACATAAGTATAGTATACGTATAAATATACATATATAAATAGTATCGTATATATAGAAATACAAGTATATTTAAATAGTATATATAAATATACTATAATATCAAATTAATAAATAAAGTAATTTAATAAATATATATATAACTATATCGTAACTTTAGGAGAAAGTTCAAAAAATAATTAATTTAGAAAATTTAATAAAATATAGTAATAAGTATTAGTGTATAAATATACTGTAAAAATACAAGAAATAAGAAAATTATGGAAAATGCATAAGTATGACATGTGACACTCCCATATGTTGCCACGTCACCATTTAAGTTTAATTTAAGTAATTTTCGTAATTAATAATAATAATAAATTAATTAGAAAAATGATAAAGTAGAAAATTTTGAATTAATAAATCTTAAATCTAAAAAATAAGTAAAAATGGGTAATTATAGTAAATAAACATAAAATAAGAAAATTACAACTGATACGACTCAAATAATTATTAAATCATAATTATATTAAGAAAAACTTAAAATAATATTTTACAATTATTAAAGTCAAAATGATGGATTTTATGATATTTTTATATCACAATCAAAACTGTGAGTTACAACATCCAAAATGAACCTCACTACGAGAAAATATACTTAAAAACAATCAAAATGAACTCTAAATTCATAAGAATCCAAACTAAATTGAAAAAGTTATATGCGATTGAAAATTTAAGATAATCTAAGTAAGAGATTTAAGTGAAGCTATATTTATACCATACTTAGGGTATAGGAGAAGACTAAGCAGATAATAATAAATATTTAGTTAACTAGGAAACCTAGTTTTTCAGAATACTTATAACCTTTCTTATTTTTTAGGTAATCAATTATCGAGCCTTGGAATTCTCAAAAATCGAGAAAATAAGCATTAACCTAGGTAAGGGAATTCTTATGATTTGTATGTTGCTTGTTGATTGATATCAATTGTTTGGTTGAATGATCGACTACTTTGTATGCTATCATCTATGTGCTCACTTTCTTAAACAGGTAAATATAACTATTTAACTTAAATAATTAGTTATATCTATCGCATATCTATAATCCAATTGGTATATTGATAAAGAGTGCTAGCTTTGCAGATTTTTGAGAAACGTATTTTTGGAAATTATTTTTCTTTCAATCTTAAATATATTATATATGATTTTTGTAAAGGCTCGTAGTGCCTATGAATGATATTTCTATCGTTAAGGCAAAACTAGCATAATATCTCCAATTGATTGCAAAAGGACTCGCATATTTGTACCCATTGAGCCTTAGATATTTGTTGATAGCGAGATGGACTTACTTTGTATACCTAAGGGGCCTTTGATATGTTTGGTGAGTGGCCCTAGTTGGAGTTCACCTATATTGATTGTTGATTTTCTAACTAAAGTAATAGTTGAGTAATGTTTGGTGGGACCGTATCCTTAGGCAGCCTCATGCAGTTAAGGTGAGATGCTTTGTGCGGGTAAGTACGGAAGAAAAATCGACATGTAAACAACGTAACTCACCTTCAATAGTTCCAAACTCCTATATATGTGTTGCTTGCATTCATCGCGCTTCTATTCATTTCGTAGGTAGATAATTTGCATAAGTGTTAATAATGATTTATAACTTGCTTGAAAGATAATAATGATATCTTACTTGAAAGATAATAGCGAAGAACGAACTCACTGAGCCATGGTTTACTTATTCCCCTATAATTTCTTATGTAGGTTTGTTGTAAGTGTAAGTCCCACAATTAGCCATCCGAGGTTTCGATCAGTTGAAAGACTCGATCGAACCTAAATTATAAAATAAAGCTAGAAATATTAGTAAAAATGACCCCATAAATTTGAATTTAAGAAAATAAGTAATAAAATAGGAGACTATAAAATTTTCAAATTTTAAGCATAATAATTGCTAATTACTGAAAAGGCGAAAAATGTAATCTAATAACTAATAAATTACTAAAAATAGATTATATGTATACTAAAAATTTTAGAATGACCAAAATAATAATTAGAAATATTCACATGTACCCTACATGTATTTACGTGTAGATAAAAATACGCGAAATTACCTAAATTGGCCAAAAACTTAATAAATAATTAAATAAAATTAGTAATTAATCGTGGAAAAATCAGAAAAAAAAAATCAAAAGAGTGTAGAATGATGCAAATTTGGTCGTGGCAGGTTAGGATTTGCAAAATAAAAATTAACCAATTAGAATTAAACAATATAAAAGCCAAAAATCAAAGAAATGGGGCAATGTCATGTCTAATTAATGCATATTAATTACCAAAATCGTCTATAAATAGGAGAAAAATTCACAGAACTCATTTGGGCAATGAGGAAGTAGAGAAAAATAGAGAGACTCGAAAATTCAAGAGAAAATCCAGAAAACAAAAAAAGAAAAGAAGACTGTGCAGATAGGGCTAAGGAGCCAAACCCACACCTCACCACCACCTGGGACCGAGCCGCCGCCACCACCCCACTCCAGACCCATCGTCTAGTCCGGCCGACAATCTTGTACCGGGTTTGGACGGCCAGAAAACATCAAATCAAGTGAATCCCATAATTGCCCCGATTTTGTGTAATTTCTTAAAATTAGTTATTTTGCCCAGAAAATTATGAAACTTGTTATTCTAAGGTTTTATTGTATGTAGATTTAGGAAAAAATAGTGATTTAGTTTAATCACGTCTGAAAATATAAGGTTCTTAACAAATTAAATAAAACCGAACATATTTTGGTTTAGAAATAAATGACCTTAGGAGTGTAGTTTCAAGCCCAAAATTTTTGTATATATTACTTAGATGATATAGAACAGTGCTATGAAGCCCGTTTTCAAAAATAAAATTTCAAAAATTTTAGATGATTTTTAGGCCCTAAAATGAGGCATAAAATGAGTAATTTAGGGCTAATAAAGTAATTAGATGATTAATTACTGATTTAGTGAATAAGCACATGTTTTAGGATGTTAAAATCTAATGGAGTATGATACTTATAGCATTTAGGGTGTTAGATGTAATTATTAGGTTAATTATGTAATAAATGAGTAATAGGGAAAAATAGTAAATTTTAAGCTAATTTTGTAAATTAGGGTAATTAGTAGTAAAATCTTATCTAGGATGAATCTAAACATTTTGAAATGATAATTGATATTTAGGGATGGTAATTAAAGTGATTGAAATAGTAGAAGTGTATTATATACATAATAGGTAATAATACATAATATATAATTATTGGACATATAATAAATAGAAATATTAGAATAAAAATTGATATTATGATAATAATAAAAATATACAATAAAACTGATAGAAAACTTAAATTTATGTAATTACATGAAAGATGTAAAAATTTCTTACATCAAGAGTGAATTCGGTATACTAATACGGATTTAAGTGTACCGGATGGAATAAAATACTAATTAGAGGTAATGACGGTATTTAGGAGATCGGGAAGTAATGTGATTAATTTCACATTATGGGTTGAAACGAATTTCTAGAGTTAGAGTATAAAACACTACTTACAAATCGAACTAGAACCTAATTTAGAAATTGATACGGAAAACGAACTCGAACCTAACCTCAAACTTAGAATAATTGTAAAAGACTTAAGACCTAGATAATTAGGCATATTAAACCCTAAACAAAACATAACAATAAGCGTTCTAGGATAAAATGAACCTATAATAATTATATGAAAAACTGAAACCACGTTTGTGTTATAGGGATGATCAGCGATGGCCTGAGCAAGTCGGACCTCGAGTGAGTGAGCGAGGAGTCGAGGTAAGTTGGGATTTATACGATACTGTATTTTGGAGGCTTAAGATTATGCTTGGTTGTGCTTGTTAGATAGCTGGATGTGTGCATGTGCTTGATTATGGGTGATGCTATGATTCTGTTTGTTACTCTAGCATATATTGTATGATTTGTATGAAATGATTAATCACCCTAAACTGGACTTAATCAAATATACGACCAGTAATCATAATCAGACATGCATAGCAACCCGTTAGGGGAACTTAGGACTCTCCGGTCAAATACCGACCTCTTCAAAAGGGATAGCGCAGGATTGCATAATAGTCCCTTGTTCATCCTTAGCCGAACTAAGTGACAAGAGAGGAGGTCGCAGCAAGGGTGAAGTCAGTAGTTCGAAGGTAGTCGCGGGAGGAACGAAGTCTCCATTGCACAAGCCTAGGTTTGGTCGTGAGCTGTTGCATTAATGGCAACTCCTCAACCCAGATTAGAGCGAGCGCAATTTCTCTAATCTCACGACGAGCCAGATAACGTCATGCGATGGCATTTGCTTTTACATGCATTGCACCTAATAAGTTGATTGAAAACCTTGTTGTGTTCATGGTATAGTTTTAAGTCCTCTATCTTAACTTACTGAGATGTGGTTGCTCACATCCCTATAGACGTCGTGTAGGTACTAGTTAAGAAGCGGCATATAACTACTCCAAAGCTAACAACTGCTGGATCCTGGGAAGTGAGGAAAAATATTTGAAGAACGAACATATATTCTTAAGGTCTAAGTTTTGTTTTATTTAGAATTTTTTTCATTTTTGAATAATGTAATAACTGAATTATAGTATATATATATATATAAATTTTCTCACTTTCTTAGGTAAATGCTTTATTTAAATTACAAATTGTTTACTTCAAAGCGGGTTAGTCGTGGACGCCTTGTGTAGATCAGGTCTAAGATAGTGATTGTAAGGCCAACTTTTATCTTAGGATTATTTACACGGTGGCACTGTTACGACTCTACCGCTTCGGGGCATGATAATAAGTAAGAATTAAGATAAGCTTAAGAGCATAGTACAAACTAGAGATAGGTTGGAAAATGTTAGGGTTGATTTAAAAGTATATAGCAATACAGAAACAATTTATATAGAGTATATTCATATGATAAAATTATGTAGTATTTATCGTAAATTAGTAAGTTGTTTTACCTTATCTTAGCACTTGGTAGGGGATACAAATTCTTTGTAGTTCTAATGGACTGTGGTCTATCAGATATCCATAACCATAGTCACTATATTTTATAGTAAATTAATTCATTAAAATTGAAAACCTTAGTTTAGAGTTCTACAATCTCTAGTTTGCAAGACGGTTTTTATATTACGGATGCATACGTAATATGAAAATTTTAAATAATTTTAAGTAATCTTACTAGACTCCTCTTAAGGTCATGACACATTAAGTGTAAGTTTATACCCTCACATATTTCTTTTGATATAAGGACACCTTTTTGTTGAGCCAAGCTATAATATACCAGAGGTTAGTTACGATCATAAGAGGGAATGTGGGAAGGCTAATAGGAAGGAGTAGACATTTAAGACACATAGCTAAGATTTAGCATCTTCCTTTAAAGACTTATGTATTTTGATATTCAGTAGCATTTGGCGCTACTTGTTCTATCTTATTTATGTTTAGGGGATTTAAAATTCCATAGACTTGATTATATTTATAAATTTAAGTAAATGGTACAATTAACTATTTTGCTATGATATTACTTATCCGAATAACCTAAAGTGACTAGAAATGAAAGTAGCCTTGGATGTTGCATGAAAGAGCGATAATTGACAACGAGGCTAATCATCGACTTTTGTATGATGTACAATAATCTACTACGACTATGATACTGGTTGAGTCATATTGTTAGTAATTCTTTATATCCCCTATATACTAAGAATGTTTTATTATTTGTTTATTAATATATTCAATTGTGCTGATTTCACAAATGATTTATTTGCTTTTAAAACTTTAGTAAAAGAAATACCATTGATAATTAAACTGTTATTTATTTATTTAGTGATATGTTTAATTATGCTCATTTAATAAATAGTTCGTTTACTTATTAAAATTTTAATATAACATGAAGTTTATTTTACAAATGGTCACCATTAAAAAAAATGGTAATTAAACTATTTTTTATTTATTAGTAATATGTTCAATATGAAACTGGAGACATGTTCAAATTGGGTAATGGAAATTATTAAAAATATCTGGTATTGTTTATTGCTCTTTACAAAAATTTAATCTTTTACTTTTATAGTAGTGTTGTTATTTAAAGTTTTACTTATGGTTAAATTTTTTTCTTTCTTTACCTAATTCATCTTTTTGCTATTATATTTTTATGCCATTTTTTGCATTTATTAATTTTTAAATGATTCAATAATATTATAGAGAGATCTACTTTGTATCTTTTCTTCTCTCTTTTTTTCTTCTAAAGTATTTGCTTAAGAAGAATTTTTTTTCAGTATGCGTATTACGGGTGTATGATCTACTAGTAAGCATTTAAGCTAAACTATATATGTCATTATGCTGAACAAAAGGTGTTTTATATTATATATTTATATGAAAATTTTTCATAAATTGCCTATATATCAAAATATGAATATTGAATAACTTAATTATAAAAGAAAATGAGAGAGAATGAAAATTTTCACATAAACATATGAGAACGATATATTTCATGTTGTCTCTGTTGATGACTTGCTAATACTAACATACTTTTAGTTAATGGATGATAAACTATTTTTAACATTTCATGAGTGCAATGTCCAAGGTAATTACTTTAGCAAAGGTGCATTTTATATGTACGATGTAATCATAAATGTAATAAAGAATTTATAATAGGTGGTTAGGATACATTGATTTAAACTATCATTTGAATGCAGTTATTTTATTCATAAAATTTATACTCAATATTTTATAATATGTATTTTAAGTTTGTCATATATAAACTTAATGATTTTTTTTTTTCCACTGATTAGCAAAAATTTTTTAAGGGACCAAGAACCATGAATTTAGAAAAGGTTAGTAATTGCTAATATAATATGATGTAATGAACATGAACATGATACAATTACAAAATGAAAATACAACACATAATATAATACACGACATGAGTAAATAATTACAAAAAATGAACATAATTATCTTTTAGCTTAATTATTTGTGATCTCTATTTAATTTTATATATTTTTAACGTGGATATGAATTTAACATTAAATTTAGGTGTTGAACAATGACAACTTTAACAAATTCACAAATAAAGAAAAAAAGGTTGTTTCATAGTAACAAATCCTTATTCCATTTGATACGAGCTGGGAAAAAAAAATCCTCATTCCAAATTGTTGAAAAAAAAAGGAAACAAAGACTGAAATAGGAAACTAAAATTTTACACTATATTTGGATGGGTTGAAACTAACAAAAATTAAAAGACATGAAATGAAAATATGTGTTAAGATCGAGAGAAATAAGATGAATCTAATGTAAATGAGCGGAAAGGATTCCAATCAAATTCAAGTTTGGAGAGAAATCTACGTAATTAGGAGGAAATACGGTAAAGTTACTAAAATGCCCTAAACCAAATTAGCGTTGATCTTCTTCTTCCTTGGAAGATAGTCTTCACTGTATTGTCCATTAAAAAACTCCCTACTTATTTACTGTTATCCACTGTCTACTCTTTTGCTCTCTTTTTCTTCTTCTCTCCCTCTTTCTCTCAAAACCCTTGTTCAAATCAATTCCTACTTTCATCTCTCTCTCTCTCTATCGAGGTCCCTCTCTATCCCATAGGTCAATAAACATAAAAAGTGCAATTTAGTCAAGCCAAATAACTATTTTTGCTGGTTTCTATTCATTCCCTTCCCCTTCCACTTTTTACAACCAAACAATAATAAAAATTATATTTTCTCTTATTTCTTTTCCTTCTCATATACTTCCTTCAATTTCTACTTTCCGTAAGGTGCCAAACATAGTGCTAAGATTCAACAAACCGTTATTTCAGACCGAAGACCGACTCGACTCCATCAAATGGAATTGGCTATCTTCTCTGCTCAAGCAAACTGACCGACGGAGACTCCCACTCCAGCGAATGCGACGGCCATGATTGCGCTTCAACTTAACCTAATCCCCAACTCCAAGCGATGAACAATTTTGGACGCAGATTTATGCGCAAATGCTCCTATCGCAACAGAGAGCATTGTGCAATTAAATGTTGTGTATGTATCCGTGATGCTGCTAGCTCAAGCAACATAATTTCTTCCTGATAGGTATTTTTTCCAGATATGTTTTGAAGGAAGAAATTCAAAGAAGAGCACGAACTCATGTTCCACGAACAGTCGACCGTGCTATGGATTTAGAGTTTAATATTGAAGACAAAATGGTTGTTTATCATGGAGGATCAATGTGTTGTCTAGATCTGGTGCATCTTCCACAAACTATGACGGAGCTAGAGTGGACAGTGGAGGAAGATTTCTGAATGAAAAACTTGTTTATTGGATCCAGATTCATGTGTCTTCAATTTCCTCAAAATCAACCATTCCTGCATATTACTTGGGCCCTTTAAAATTCTGTTTGCCGTTATCTAGTGTTTGAGGTGGTGAAATGCAGTGATAGTGGCTAAGCATCGGTGATCATTTGAATTGAATGTGAATAATAACAAAGGGAAAAAAGCAAATACCATCTGTAATATTGCATATAATTACATCAGAAATGCTAAAAATCAGAGACACAGAAATTTAGCTTTTAGAGCTGTTTTTTTGCACCATTTCTATCTACGACAGTATTTTGTTAGTACATATACAATTTACAATCCAACTGTATGTGAACACTGGATAGGAATGGAGGATTCATGCTTCAAGGCATTCAAATTGTAATTATGCAACAGTATGCATCGTCTATCAAGCAGATAATAACGTCATAATGATTTTATGTGCAGACCACGATTGGCTCGAAGTTGAATCTGCAACAGGTTTCCTTTCATTGAAAAATCCAGGTTGTTTTGGAGTAGGCGGTGCACCATCACTTCCCAGCATTAAAAACACAGATGACATGGCTGGTCTATCCTTGAGTAATTGTTGCACGCATAGAAAGAGCCACATGAATTGATCTCAAAACTTCAGATATATCAAATGAATCGTTGGTTACAAACTCATCAAGAAGTTCCAAGGATCCATCCTCCATGAACAATAGCCATTTTTTGCCTTACCAAATTGAAAATTTTTGTGTCATGTGCGCCAATGCCTTGCTTGGCTTAAAACGGTAGCAAAGATTGAGACATGTATGCCCAAGAAGATCATGATGATGTTCAGAATGCATAAATCCCTTGTTTCTCTTCCCACTCATTGCCTCTAGCACCAAAACACCATAACTACACGTCTGATTTTACAGAAAATACCCCATCAATGGCATATACTCTGCAGACATGTAGCCACTGTGAGAATTTATGAACAAGGTATCATTGGCTTGCACTGTGAGCGACATGAGATTTATGAATTATAACTACAAAAACAACTTACCATGTTCGGATGACTCTAATTGTATTTGCTTGAGTCTCTTTTCCTCCAAAACCTCTCTCTGGGCCAAAATTTGCAATTTGGGGTTCATCTCATCATCAAGCAGAATATTCCTAGCTTCAAGATCTCTGCAGACGAATCTCAGTCTAGAATCTTGATGAAGATAGAGAAGTTCCCAAGCTATCCCGTTTATGATGTGAAAGTGCCTTTTCCAATTAAGCTGCTTCCAAGAACAAGACTTCATCATCATTTGTTTACATAAGTAAACATAAATAAACTACAAAACTCAATGAGAATGCAAGTGACTACTAGTTTATCAAGGTTGCCTTTTGCCTTCCATGATGATTACTCGTTTAGTGTGAGAGGTTCAATTCTATGTGTAGCGTCTAATGGATCGTAATCTGATTGTATGACAAGATAACTCGTGTAGTTTTACATCTCCATAAAAGCATAGACCTCATGCACTATCAAAAGTTTTGAAGGATTTTTTTTTTTTTTTTGAAAAAGGCTTGACAGGGCATCAACTAAGATTGTTGAGTAGTATTTATAACTTTAAACTATTAGATCGGCTGTCTGCAGAGCTAAATTCAATATAAAATCAAAGCAGAAGATCCTGACTTTGAACCCCTCAGGTTAACCTTGTCAATCAGTAGGACGTGGAATTAAATTTAACAAGCATCATTACAACTTCATGCAATTTCTGTGGGACATGATTCGGAGTCTCCTGATCTAGGAACATAAAAGACAAATGATATCAAGTAAACTAATTAAACATTTCTTTAGATGCAGAGGGAAAACCAAATATAATTGCATCCAAGCTCTTATTGGACATGTGCTCATAGATCAACATGCTTTCTTCCTGGATGCAGCATCCTAGAATCTTCACAAGATTTCTATGCTGAAGCTTGGCAATGTAGGAAGCTTCATTCCTGAACTCATCCATCCCTTGCTTTTAATTAACTGAGAGCTTCTTCACTGCTATTTTTTGACATTGCTTAAGACACCCTACAAACCATCGTGGGAAACATTTGACTTCTTGGTTGAAATTCCTCACAAACTGAAAGGACTGAAATATTATGTCCATAATCATGTGCTTTACTAAGATTACCTCATAAACTGGGTCCAAAGCCACCTTCTCCAAGCTTGTTTTGGGTTGAAAAGTAACTCGTGGCACTAGCAACTGTTGCCAAGTCATATATAGGCAAATCAAGTTCTTTCTCATTGCTGTTAGCAGACTGGACTCCTAAAACAATTTCCTTATCTGCTGCAAACAGACTTAACAATAAGTTGATGAATTGAAGGAGAATGCAAACATCAAAGAAATGCCACATGCTATAATGATATGTTGTACCAATACCATCACAAATCCTCCCTTTTTTGAGAAAATACAGGGAAAAAGCAAATCCAAGCATGATAATTGCTGCTGTTGATATTAATCCTGCAGTCAATTGCCCTTTTCTTTTGGTGGTATCCAGATAAGCCTAGGAACAGAATTATCACAACAGAAAGCAGATTGAATTATAAAGGTGTAATCAAATCACAAACAACCACCTCTTCTAGTATTCATAATCCCACACTTTATTATCCTGTTTATGTGTAGAATAGACATTTTAAATTTGCTGACCAACAAATATAAAACAGCATCGGATGTAATAAGTTTGAGCTTTTAGATTAGTAGGGTATGGACCAGAAATTTATCAAGTACATCATAACCAATACCTGGCCCCAAGGCAGACATTCTAATGTAGAGATCCTGCCCATTTTCATCAAATTCCTTGATGTCAAGAAGGTCTCAAACCAAAGCAGACATCCACTTCCGTTTGGAATGTTTAAAGTAGCATGCACCATACAAGAACAGTTTTCTTGCAATTTGTTCTACAATTGTGCAGATTTAAAGTCTTGCTATACCATGAAACCTTCATATCTGGCAATTTAATGTTAGAATACTTCAAAAACTTTGTCTTCTCCATATTCCAATTGCTTCTTCCTAACTCATCCATTTGAAAACTTAACTGTTGCCCATTCTTCAAGGTACTTGAGTTCAAACCCCTTCAAACACCAGCATACAGGTGACTTTTTCACATTACAGAAAGCATGCGCACCACTGTATGCATAAGAATCACAAAGATCTGTCAGATTGGTAACATAAGTTAACCATCCATGTGTTAGATCATTCCACATCAATCGTTAAACCACAACTGTTGATCTTGTAATTCTGCTATTTAGAAGCTTATAGCTATAGTACATAACCATCTCATTCAACACAAATCCAAACTTGTAGTACAAGCTTTTGTTTAATTAGGGCCACCAGCAAATCACATACCATTCCATGATCCTGACCGAAACTTGATACCTCTTCCCTCTGTCAACAGCAGTTGCAGAAATCCATTTGGATTAATCCTGAATGCATAAATACCTGGAGATGGATCATCAGGGATACTCCAGGATGTTAGATGCTGATCAAGAACCTGATCTCACATTTCTTCCTAATACCATGCCTGCAAGTAAGTTATTAGCAGGATAATCAAAACTCTGCAAGATGAAACTATCCAAGTTACCAATCTTCGCATTGTCCCTTGAAACAAGATTTCATGAATCCAGAAGCTGTGCAACTTGCCTGATTCCAGACCCAAATGAATTGGAAGACCATATTTGACTTCAATTACCACTCTCAAGGATAGGAACTCCCTGGCTAGTAACCCTTAAAACGAGTGAGGAATCAGTTAAAGGTGACTTTCTATTGGCCACCCATACAACTGTCATTGCAGAGATGTTCCAGTACCATATTCCTAGATACCATTGCAATGAATTACCCAGTTTAAAGAATCCATTTGAAGTTTCCATTATTAGAAATTATAGTCTTATTATAAGTTAGAAGATATTATCCAGTTATTGTGTTTGGTGTACTGGCAAGTTGTGCTATGTTAAAAGAATAAAAAAATAAAGCAATGATGAAACTCCATTTCACCATGCTATTTTGTCATGCTACTGAGAACTCATAGAGTGAGGGAAAAAAATCAGAAATGGGAACATAAATGAGCAACAGCAGGAATAATAAAAATTAAGTTAACAACATGGTCAGCTTTTTTATGTTTTTATTCAAAGAAACGTATACATAGGTGGTTTCCATATTAATATAATGCAGGGGTGCATGTGAAAGGAGAAAATAAAAATAAAAGCTACTCATCAATATTAAACAAACAATTGGAAGAATAAGCGTATGCCTGCATGCAAATAAGGGAACTTTTTCCTACTCCAAACCACTTGTTCAAGACATCAAAGTAGTGCATTTTTCCCATTAGGAAGTACATCTTTTGCTTCAGATATACTAACTAGTAATAGAGGAAAGAAGACTAAGAATTATTATATAAAGAAGATGATCACATATTTACAACAAACAGTTTAATAAATATATGACATGTTTGGTCGTAAGGAAAACATATAGACATCAGTTTATTTCTTTCATTCTTTCCAATCATAAGGGGCACGTTCAACAACCAAATAGTCCCCCCGGATGTCCTTCACTACTCGAATCTCATCATCAAGGTATACAGTTTCAAACCTGCAGAAATTCAAGCAATTATGGTAATTGCTGCATAAAATATTGAATAAGAAACAATCACAATGTCAAATTTCTAAACAGGATAAGATGATACTCATAATATCAAATGACACTCAAGGATGGATAACACAAGAATAAGATGTCAAAATGGTATATCGGGAAAAGTAACAACTCAAATGACCAATTAAATGAGAGTAGAAACCAACACTTCAATGTACATTATATTTTCACTGAAGAACCAAAAGTCAACGGTACATTAGATTGTTGACATGATAAACAAGGTGATGATGATATCAAAACTGCACAGACAATTATTACATATAATACACCAAAAACTTAAACTAGTGAATCAGCTACATTCAATTGATGTGGCTTTCCCAATCAATAAGTTGTCCCTATCTCCTTCAAAAGGAAGTTTATTGTCCTAAATAATTTGTTTATGCTTCCTGATAATCAGTACTCCAAATATGAATATTTTAACCACGTGAATAATATGTTGTCTTGCACATAAATGGCATTTGGCATTAATAAACTCAGCTTCCTCACTATTATCCACATTCAATCATTCTTTTGCTCCATTACTTGTGTTTTATTCCACAAAGAGGTGTACTTGATTCAAATCAACACTTTGACTGACTATTTTTATGTTTATTATAAGTAAAAAAGTAATAGGAACTAGAATGAAAAGTGCAGTAGCAATAAATGTGAGAACATTTACTTCCATAATCTCATTGTTTTTTATTTGGCAATAACTTGAGATTCAATCCCATAAATCTATGATTTCTCATCTTCCCATAACTTCTTACTTCTTCTTTGCTCTTCTCTCTATGCTTCTAGGAAGTATATCAATTTAACATATAGGCTCATTATTTTTCTTGCTAAGAGAATACAATAACAGCAGATTTCCATTGCTAGAGGAGAAAAATCTTGAAGCTCACTAAGTGACAACATATTTCCACGCTTATTCCATGAGTTGTGTCATTCAAACACTATTATACACTTACAAATGGGCACCCAGCTAACAAGGATATCCCTCACTTGCACAAGCAACTGCATCGTTTACTCCCAAAAATTAGGTCATTTAGCATTTCCTCCACTGTAAATATACTTTATTTTGTTTGTCGGAAGCCTCAAAGTTCTCTACATATCAAAAGCAATGGCATATCCTGCCAATTGATGTTTTATGCATAGGAGCATGAACTCTTTGTCAAAGACTCACATTAAGTTGAACCTTAGGATGCAAGCTTATCATGCATTCTATATGATTGCATGAGTATAGTGGCCAACTTGTAACTGAGAGGCTTCTCATGCAACTTCAGTAGATATGATCCCCTTCAGACATGCACTAAGATCCAGTAAATTGCACAGCAATATGGTCATGGGAGAAAACAAAAGTATGTGCCATGAATTTAATGTTGAAGCTTAAGCCAGTCCATTCTAGTGGTTCAAGAGCAGCCCTTAGAGTAATCTCTCAGTTACACTCAATCCTTTCGTATCAGACTCCAGCAGTTCCCTTTTATCCATTAGATTTACGCTTGATATAACTATCATGCACCCCACATATATCAATAGCATACTGTGCCATGACGATCTAAGACAATAACCAGTTTGCAAATATGGAAAATCTCTCTGTGCATAAAAGCAGTTCGAATGAATGGAAGCTATAACACCAGATGTTTTGGTTCATGATTGTGCCGTTCAAAACCATCGAATATTCTTGAAAAGGAAACTATATGCGTGAAAAGATTTTGGACGGTGCCAAGGATCACATTCTGTAAGAAGAGTGCATTGAGATCATGATAAAAGAACTTACCACCCCTGACCAAACGGAGGTAGTGGAATTTCCCAGTTCTCACCTCGTAGAACCGCACTTGTAAACCTGACACACGCACAAAAAACCAAAAACCACAACAGAAATCTTTTAGCCTTGAATGATCGGCCATTACCATATCGAATAGAATCCATTTCAATATCTGAATCAATCATTTAATCTGCCTTCTAAGGAAATGAGTACATTTTTCCCTAAGAATTAAGTTCACGACTCCTAAGTTACATAGTAAATTCAGCGGTAAATGGAGGAATTATATAATTAAGGGATCAAAATGGAGATTGATGCATCAAAATTCAAGACAGCAACAAACCTGAAGTTGACTCTCTGTGCAGAAGCAACTTCAATCGTAGACCTCACAAAGAAAACTCCATGAGGGGGGAAAGTAATAACATTATTGAGACTATTCTTCTCGACATCTATCACCTGCAACACATCACCTGCCTGTGTCCCGAACCACTTGGCATTCTCGATTATGTAAAGCTGTTCCTTCTCTGTCGTCCAAAGGAGTCTCCACGTGGCGGAAAGTGATTGGCCTGTGGTTACGGTATCATGACCGAGAAGGGCAATATCGTCTATGGATCGGATGATGGAGGAGAGAGCCTTGGGGTCTTTCTGGGTCTTGAGGCCGCGTTCTTGATCAGCGATGAGAGATAGGAGGCGTTGTTTGGGAGAAACTGAAGTGAAGAGAGAAGGAGATGGTGAAGAAGATGAACAGGTGATTTTGGCAAGTGTGGTGGAGAGTGAAGAATACGCGGGAAAGGAGGAGGCCAACATCATGGTTTAGTGGCATTGTGGAAACTCAAGGGGTTTTTTCTGGTCGGTCTTCTTCTTGCTTTTGTGGCCGTCAAATGACCGTTACTATTACTGAGTTTGAGACCACACAATAGTTTCTCTCTCTTTGATTTTAAGGAAATTAATTATTTATTTTCCTTCCATGGAGATGAATTTGCCACTGAGAACCACATTTAAGAAATATATTTTACTCTCGTGCATTCTTGAAATACCAGCAAGTTAACTCGGAGGAAATGGAAATTCCCCCTTATTCCTAATGAGAGTCTTATAATAATGTTTATTTCATTTTAGATGCTTCGTAATAGGAATTTTTAGGAATTCTTATTACAAGAAAATATATAATACAGATTCTTAACATGATCCTATAAATCCCAACTCCAAACCTTCGCTTACAATTTATTTTCAAAAGTATCCAACCCAAATTTGATTATTACACCATTTTACCATAAAACTCCATCCACCCCGATCAAAAATTGAAAACACTCCTCCACGAACCTTAATCACCCCTATAGAGACCCTCCCTCCATCTCCTCCTCATGACAAACCATAATAAAACCTTCCCCTATGTCCCCAACCCAAGCATAAGAATGGCACACCATTAGCATAGGCAAAAGGTTATATTCTTGTCTCTCAATCGAAACCTTATAGAAGGTTAGAGAAGAAGTCATATTGTGGCATGGATCTAAGCAAAATTGGTTCGAACACAATGTACAGCCTAGTCAACTTATTTGAGAGTAACGATCGAGGGCTAATTCATCTCATTCTCTTTGTGACTTTTTTTTTTTTATTTTTCTTTGAATGCTTACTTTTTCTATAACCTAAATCTACGTTTTCATCCAAAAAATTTAACAAGACTGTGTTGTTAATATGGTGACATACCTTGGTTGTTGCGTGTCATCGTGATTTTGTTTCACTTGTGTGGTGCAATTGAATAAGTTAGAATGCCTTCTTAGCTTATTTTCATCTACTAATATGTGCTTTTCTATATTGGTGTTGCATCAGTATTTTGATGTTGTTGACTGCTACATACGTAATTTTTCCTTTGAATTAGGCATGAATAAATGTTTCTGAAGCAAAGAACGAAGAAATAATTCTTACTTATGTGGAAAACCTTACTCAAACATGGTTTGATTTTTTCATAATTTGCACATACGTTTATTATGCGTTAAGGTTGCGCATTAGGAAGGTTTAATATTCCATAGCATCCATTATCTATAAAAAGTTAAGATGGTTGCTAAAACTCGTAAAACAACCTAAGTTAGGACCACTTAAAATGGTAGGACATGGATCTTATCATTAAACTTGGACATGAATTTTAATGGGAGATATTTCATTTCACGTTTCTTTATTGGGGTAAGACGTAAGGTAAGATTAATATATGTTTCATGTATGAGTGGCCTGAAGTGACAACTATTCAATATAATACATATAGAACCATGGTAGTTGTAGTTGAAATAAAAGAAATAATTAAGTATTCTATTTCATCTACAAGGAGCGCAAAACTATAAACATAAATATAAAGCAATGGTTGTATCTACTAACGTTATTTGTAAATCAAACTAAATAATCATAAGTTTCAATTCCTAAGTCATCATTTTATTACTGCCTCCAATGAAATGTTCCATCAATTTGATTTCAATTAAAGTCGTAGTTCACAAATAAAGATGAGCATTCACATCAAATATCCAATAATCCAATGAGATATTTGATTTTAGTTCGTTAGATCTTGGCACTATAGCATATAAATCTTTTTTCAAAGACGCTTCCACATGTTTCATAAATATACCCCTACATTGTAGAGTACCCCAATCCCTACTTTGTCAGATTGCATTCAAATGTTGTCAAATAAAGATTTGAACTTGCTAATGTCATCTTAATCTGGTTCTCCCTATGTATTCAATACTAGCATCCCAATTAGCCAAACTTTTCACTTTTTAAATTTCAAGTTCCTCTTAGTCATTTCAGTGTAGGTGTTTCGTAGAAACACCATTTATTCAATGGGTTGTATGGCTACTATTAACTTGTAATCATATTGTAATATGAAGGAATGCTTACTCAATTTTTAGGGGCAATTGGCTGATTCATTCATGATCTTATATTCCTTTCTTTCCTTTTTTTTTTTTTTTTTTTAGTTATAGATTAGTTAAGCTTTCATGAGAATGAAATGAGAAGGAAAAAGAAAATTGCTTACTTCTAAATAGCCTTATGGGTTGAATATTGTATCATTACTTATCAATTAATGTACCATATGTATGATTTGGCCTTGCATTCATGCTACCCTCGAGTTCGATCCTACGAATTGAATTTCTACCAACATCACAATTATATTAAGAAGCTTGTTCATAGTGACGACATAACATGTATTAAGCAACTTAAAGTAGATAGGCGTACATTTAGTAGGTTATGCGAAATGTTGGAAAGTATGGGAAGGTTAAGGGCCACAATGAACTTGCTCATAGACTAGCAAGTCGCTATGTTCTTGCACATTCTTGCACATCACCAGAAGAATAAAGTAATTAAGCATAACTTTAAGTGCACCGATGCCACCGTCAATCGATATTTCCATGCCACGCCACTCTTCATCTTAGTAAACTCTTGCTTAAGAAGCTTGAACTAGTTGGAGACAATTGTGCAGATAGCTGATGGAGATTTTTCAAGGTACAATGTTAACCTTCCTCCCATAGTGTTAATTTGTTTTTTTTTTTTTCCCCACATGGTTTCCTGTAATGAACATTTGCCTTAGCAACTAACAGTTTTCTCTTATTACACTTTATGCAAAATTGCTTGGGTGCTATAAATGGTACACATATCTCCATAAAAGTGCTTGTGAAGGATAAACCTAGATACAAAACTTGAAAGAACGAGATTGTGACAAACATCTTGGGTGTCTATACTCTCGAAATGCTATTCATTTATGTGTTGCTAAGCTAAAAAGGATCTATAGCAGATAGTAAAATCCTTCGGGATGCTATCACTAGGAGGAATGGTCTAAAGGTGCCTCAAGGTATGATGTGTTCCTTCAAGTATAGTGTATGTTTCCTCGACACATGACAAATCATGCCTCAATTTAAGATCTAACCCAACTTACTGATTATTTTAAGATACTACTACTTAGTTAATGGAAGCTACCCTAACTGTGACGTTTTCCTTTCACCTTTTAGGGGACAGCAGTATTACTTGAATGAGTGGCATCAAAGTCAATAGCCGTAATCGCCAAAAGAGTTATTTAGCTTATGCTATACATCAGCTAGGAATGTTATAGAGAGGTGCTTCAATTTTCTTAAGATGAAATAGGGTATCTTAAGAAGCCTATCCTTCTACCTTGTGTGGATCCACAATCGAGTAATTTTAGCATGCTGCCTACTTCACAACTTCATAAGAATTAAGATGGCATCTAATCCCCTGGAGGATCAGTTAGATGCCACAACAAAAAATGTGAGTGAGGCAACTGAAGACTTGATCTTGACTTAACAATGACACATGGTCTCGTTAGAGGATGCAATTTGCTACTGATATGTACAATGAGTGGCGTGCTACTAAACGTAGTTCTAGTTGACTTTGCTCTACTGTGCATTGTATTTCCTTTTAATGACTTTGTTTGGTACTCTATTATTGGTTTCATTGTAAGGACATATGGTAACAATTGCAAACACCTTTGCGGAACTTTGTTATGTATTATGGAAACTTAACTTTAGTGGAAATATAAGTTCATAACATTAACTACACTATATTATTTTACCAACCATCCTACCATGCCTACTTGCATTAGCTGTGTTGTTTGTTTGTAGTTGCATTGTGGTGACCTTGCTTGCTATATGGTATGTATCCCCTAAGTTTTACCTTTATACTTCGTTAAATTTGACTCTAGTTAATGACATACAAGGATAACCCTGCCTTCCTTTTTTTCTCTAGTTTAGCAAGCATGGGGGAAGTCCAATCCATAACTACACAAGTTAAGATAAGTAGCGGTTGCAAGAGGAAATGGAATATTGTAGAGGATAAGGCCTTAGTTGCAGCAATGTTAGAGCTGTATGAAACCAGGACACATAACTCTGACACTAGTTTCCACAACGGATACTTATATGAGTTAGAGAGAATGATAGGGGCAAAGTTGCCTAACCGTGTTCTGAAGGCTAGGCTACACATTGAATCCCATATCCACACATTGAAAAAAGACTGGAGCATAGTATATGACATGGTGTATGGAAGGCATGCTAGTAGCTTTAGATGGGATGACAACAAAAAGATGGTTGTTGTTGAGAAGGAAGTGTAGGATACTTACCTGGAGGTATGTCACTTTGCTTTATACCTCATTTATGAAATATTACAACACATAAGTTCGGTGATACGAATTCTTTATGATTGTACAATGCTAAGATTTATCCCCTACTAAAGAATACAATCTTTCGTATTAGTTCGTATCATTTACCTACAAGTAATTTAAATTATCTACATCGTTAGTTATGTAAGTTTCATTTTATTTTAATGTTATTTTTTGAAGGATTAGCTACGAGCCTTAACATAAGCATTCTATAGTTTGGTAATGAGAGGTGACAATAGGAGATAGTAACCAATAATGGTAGCTAAGTTGTCATTCAAAATGCTTTGATAGAAATCATCCTCCTTGTTTTTTAATATAATATTTTTATTTAAATGGAAATTGATTATGTTCCTTATCGTATTTGATATTTTGAAGATTTAGAAAATAGTTTTCTTGAAAATTTCACCCATAAGCAATATAAGTTTCCCTTCCATAATCCACTTGTTATGGCTATATCTAATCTTAGTTATGTGAATGTATTGAGAGCGTATTCTTTTAAGATGTAATTGATATCAATTAGTAAGTAATTTTCTTTGTAGCACTAGTTGATGTGATTTATACTAGTATATCTCTTATTATCGATAATATTAATTTTACAATTTCAGTTATTTTTTTCCCTTTATATGAAACTAATTATCCTCTGTGATGCTGTTGCCCAATTTCTTTCATACAAATAGTCAAGGACCTTCATGCCATGAACTAAAAAATGATCGTACTTTTCATTATGGATCGTATATGCTTTTGTTTATATCATAATACATTGCTAAAGATGCTATATCAAGGAGCACAATCTACAGACAGTGAAATAAAAAATCAAACTTAGAAGAGGCCGTAATGAACTAGACAATTTTTTATGCATTTCGTAACAAAAGAGAAAGCCTTCTAAGACTAACACAAACTATGGTGCAAATTATGCCTTCATTGCAGCTAACAAAAGTTATTCATTGTAAAACTATAGTTTCATATATATTCTAAAGTTGAATCGAGGATATGATTTGATAAGTAAGATTGTAGGATATTTTCCTTATAGGAAGTTAAACTTATTATGAGTTGATATGTGGACATCAACTTCCCTTCATGTCTATTTGTTTTTTTTTTTTTAGAGCTACGAAAACTTAGCTCCATTCATAACTTGGAGCTTCCCATTCCTTACAAAGCTTGCAATAATTTATGGAAAAGATCGTGCAAATGGCGCTGATGCCCCAAAAGGCAGAAGATGTCTTTGAGGAGATAGATAGAGAACAAGCCAACATGTTGTTACTCGATGATGAGTTGCCTCCAATGGAGGAGGCTAATGAAGTCTTAATCCACTAAAGTGCTACTCAAAGTAATTCCAAGAGGAAACGGGCCTCACATAGGGATGACACAACTTGCGAGTTCTCTTCTAACTTAAGGAGCTTTGAGATTGGTATGAGTGACATGAAGGTCTTCATATAAAATATGGTCCAGTAGTTGACAACTGATAGGACTACTACAAAGATGGATGAGTTGACAAATTTTCTAGAAAGCATTAAAGGTTTAACCGAAGATGAAGTGGATGAAGCATTGATGAAGTTCTTAAAGAAGTCATACAATGTTTGGATATTATATAAGCTACAACCAGCAAGTTGCTTGAGCTATGTGCGAAGGATCCTTTAGTACATTTGACTTAGATGGGAAGGGTCTGTTGTTTTTTTTTTTGCCAGTAACATATATGGCACCATGCTAGTTAATTTATATTAGTGACGCTCCGATTGCAGTATGGTTAATTATATGTAGATACACTTTTGAGTGGATCGGTAGATAGATGTGTCAAAGTAGCCCTATATTAACTAAGTATATGATATAAAACTACATCTAAGTCATGCTTCTAGTGTATATAATGTAGGGTTGACTGTAATACCTGCCGTATACTAACTTTTGATGCTGATCAACTATATATATATATGTGGTTTGTATGCTACTAAACTTTACCTGGAAGGATATGTGTAATGTGACACTCTGTTGCACATGGAATTATAGCAGCATGGATATCTATTTTATATGGCTCAAGTTCCATACAAATAGTCCCTCTTTCAATTTGTTGTTTATTTTTCACTTGTAAGGTGGATGTTTTTCTATATATCTTATTCGACAGGAAATGGGTGGATTTGATATTTATGCTTACGGTTGTTTGTGGCATTCAATAGGCTTGTTTGTTTAGTTGCTGCAACACTTGCTGTACTGAGCTGCAATAGATAACCGTACCTTGCTAATGGTATGAAGTTCACAATGGTATGAAATGCATTTAAATCATGTCATAGGTTTGTCTTCATGGTGGAATTCAATTTTACATTGAAGCACAAACCATATGTCAGATCCTTAGTGTATATATATATATATACATCTTCACATTGTAAATTTTAAGGCCAATTCTAACGTAGGTTTTTTATGAAAGTGAGGTTATACCATTATGTCAAAACATGATATCCACAATTTAATTTGTATGAAACTATTCATTATCAAGAGTTTTAGCAACCATGTGTATCCATATTATGCAAAAGCTATAAGCAATTTAACAACTCCATTACTTTCATGTTAAGCCGTGCTCCCAAAGTGACATCTAAATATCCCTTTGTTTTTGGAATGAGAAGTATGGCAAATTTCAATTCACCAATTGCAAATTTATGCTCTTTGCATAAATTCTTCTCGAGAGGTTAAGAATTCATTCCATAGAATGATGCATCTTGAATTATAGCTAGGAGAAAATGATGTTGTTGTACTAATATTTGAAGAAAAAAAATAAAAGAGGATAAAAAATGAAAAAAAATAACATAAATGTGGATGAACTAATTACGAATCTGTTCAATTTTCAACATACGCCCCTGAACTTTCAAAAGGCTAGTAAGGTTTGTTGAGGAAGGGAAAAAATGATGATAATCGATGACGTAGCAAAAGCTAAAATGACAATTAAAGTTGAGACAACTAGATACAATTGGCTAGTATAGAGAATAGACTCTCTCATACATGATACTCGCAGTTTAATAAGCTCATTACACCAATCACAAAAAAAAAAAGGACAAAAGTATTTGCAGTAATAAAATGACAATTGCGTACACTGAGGTCAATTAAATTAAACATGTGTGTTACATATATTTTTCCTAGTGTATGTAGCATGAACCTTGCAAGATGACAATGAACTTATGGCAAACATCGATATATCTCTCTATTTACATCCTTTCTATTATGTAAAACTATAACTAACAACATAGCAGCAACGGTAATCCATGAAATACAGAACAGAATTTGGATTTTCCTATTCCAATATTTCTTGTCCTCACACATGGAGCATAATTCCTTTGTCCTCCTGCGTACAAAGTGCAAATCATTCTCAAATTTCATCAATACTTCCCAATGATCCCCTCTCTCTCTCTCAAGTTGCTGTTCCAATTTATCAATCTATTGTATAACCTTCTTTGCAAATTTATGTCCATATACATACGTCATGGGATCAATCTATTCAAAGAAGTTACAGCTATCTCCATCCTAGAAAGGTCTTACAACTTTACGTTAGTATATGTTGTGTAACATATAACTATACAATTCACAAGCGAACATTAATTGAGAAATATATCTTACCCAATACTTCAAACATCCATAAAATCTTCTTCCAAATGATTCTGCCTTCTAAGATAGTATCATTACAACTAGTTTCCCACACCAACACTTCAGCCTTTTGCACTCCGAGTTCATAGATCCAATTGAGCCTAAGGTACTACACACCTTACATGCTTACATGGAAAACAAATTAAAAAGGTAGTCAAATTACTATCTGTTCATTTTAACTCTAGGTATAGATGTAGTATTTGATAATGGAAGGGATGCCTCTAGCAAATCATTTGAAACACATTCTATATTATCAGTTGAGAATACTCAAGAAGACTATAATCATAAGATGTTATGTTAGAGAAAACATTTAAAAGTTGTTTAATATCGATAAATCAAGGTATACTTTATGAGCAAAGCTAATATCTATGGCATACGGGAGAATAATGTTAAATCATAGCATATGAGAGTCACTTATAGCCGATTTGCTACCCATTTATCCTATAAGGACCTTGAATGCCAAAATAATGGTCCTATGTTGCTTCTTGTGAACTTTTCAAGTTTAATGGCACCTTTGGTCAGTCTACAACTTGCAAGCTTATTTCATTTTAAGAGTAGACATATGTTGCATATCAAGCCATTACCCCAACTTCGTAACCCAATTATAATCCCATCTTTAATTGTTTCATAATCGTGTATCCTATCACACTAAGAATAGACATCCCATGTCTAAATCCAACCTAGTCATAGCATCTCAACTTTCTAGTCCACTTAAATGATCACTATCAATTTGTCCATAACCACTTATTATAGAAAACATTACAACTAGATGTCCCTTCATACGCATAACCAAATATCAAACAACATAAAAAAAAAAATGTGCAATCGAGGCCCAACCTAAGCATATTCTATTTCCATTGTACACAATCGTATAATGTAAGGCTATTTTACAAACACAACCAATCAAGTAGTATAAAGAGTGTTGATTACTCACTTGGAACAAGTTAATTAAGC
Source organism: Lumnitzera littorea (assembly GCA_024138015.1). NCBI lineage: Eukaryota > Viridiplantae > Streptophyta > Magnoliopsida > Myrtales > Combretaceae > Lumnitzera > Lumnitzera littorea. The sequence goes on from JAMXBB010000001.1 coordinate 115,747,855, forward strand.
CTTAATCTAAGCTCTATTTACCTTGAACCCAATTAACACATAATCAAGAGTTTAATCTAAATATAGAGAGCATAGGTAACCTACTTAGAAGGTTTGCTTGATCAAACCTTGTTAAAAGGCGTATGTCTTCCAAAGGATCAAGTTAATCTAAATCATGTGACTATTTATTATTGGAAAAATTTCCACATAAGAGAATTTTAACGGAATGACTACTGAACATGATTAGAGAGACTTTTTCTAGACTATTAGAAAAGGTGGAAGGCTTGCATATAAAAGTTAATATGTGACTGACTCAAACAAAAAAAAAAAAAAAAAAGCAAGAGAGTATGAACTATTTTATTAGAAAAGTTTGTCTATTAGAGGTTCAACTACAAAGGTTACCAAAAGGCGAATGACCAGTTTTGAATTTCCTATTTTTGATATTTACATTGATTGTCTATAGGATTGAAAAATGATATGTTACATAACAAATCATTATGCTTCTTCCCTTTAAAGAAATAAGATACTAATGTTGCTTATTTCTTTCATAAAGTTAGATTAAATAATCTGAAGGCGCCATAATCTTGTAATCATGAAAGTAGAACATATAGGTAAATATGGAGTAAGGTAAACCATTGTTCATTTTTCAAGTTGACTTGTGAAGATGATTGGATTGGATATTCTTCTTTCATAAAATATCATTATTGTTTCTAATCTTTAAGATAATCTTTGATGACTTGCATAAAAGTTGGCTATATACATAGGAATAATTTTGTGATCTCAAAAGCAAGAAATTTACACTCATAAGAAACTACATACATCGAAGAACCATAGACTTGGTTGGAATCCTTATAGAAGAAAATGATATGAGAATATGATGATTGTCAGGCTTAAATGGAGATTTGTAGACCTGTATTGCCCCAGTGGCAAGGATAAAGTAGCTCAGTAGTTAGAGGATAAGGGCTTCTTCTTTCTTGTTGTCTTAGGTGTATATAGTTTCATACACCGGTAACTCACTCATGTTTACTTTCCCATTAATAGTTTATTTTTTTTTTTAGGAGTTTTTTATCTTAGCATTGATGAAAATATATTGCTAACTAGATTTCTTTCCCCCTTTACTAAATGTATGGGACTCCCACATTTCAAATGGTGGTGGATGCCTAGGAAAATCATGTAGTGGAAGAGATCCGCAGATCAATTTTTACTTAGCTATGATGAGTATCTCTGGTATTTGTACATTTACAAATCTATTCCTTCTCACAACAGTGGCAGAAATAGAATTTTTAATATATTTCATATAATTATGTTTGTAGTCCAAAATGTAATGTAAATTAGGAAAGCATCATATTACAATAATGATCATGCATGTTATTTATATACTTAACTAAAGTAAAGTTAGTACATGTGCAGTACAAAATGGAAAAAAATACACAAAAATATGGCATTGAGAAGAAAGAAATTTTGATTTTTAGCCAAATTTAGCAAGTCTATACTGTTATGAGGTTATACTATCTATATTGTTATGAAGTTATGTCTATCTTTGTAATTTTGTTGATTTAATAACTTATTTGAGGGAACTTAGTTTACCTATCTCAGAAGGAATATGACCAATAAGTTTCTTTTATAATGAAATAATCTCAAGATTGGTACAATTCCTTCTCTCCCTTGGGATGGATCCTCTAATTTGTTTTTGAATTTGGTTGTCCTGCTTGATTATCAAAATGCAATAACAGTAGAAAAGTCAAGAAAATGCAGTCCCATAAATAATTGCTGTGCATCCATAAAACATTCATTGATTTTTTAAACTAATAATACTGGCCATAAAATCTCACTTTGTAGCCTTTTTCTGTCAATTAAACAGTAAAAGCATAAAAAAGAAGTGATACACAATTAGTTTTAAGTTACAACTTCATTATCTAGGCACATACTGGTAGCTTGATCTAATATGAATATTATATTGTGAATAGATCTCAATTATGTGGAGGATAGTGTTAGAGGTCCTCATGTGGAGAATAGATCTCAATATTATAATGTGACTGTAGGAATTCTCCCAAAAATGGATAAAGTTGAGTAAGAATGACACAGCTTCTCTTTTTAGTAGCTTTTCTTGAACATGATCTACTTTGATGCTACTATGAGAAAACCTCCAACAAATGGTTTCAATTTATGCATTCGGATGGAGGCAACCTTAAGATTATCAAGGACCATCAATGAGTCCAATAAAAGGATTTCGATTATAGACATCAAAAGGACATTTGCACCTAGCTATTTCCTAAGTATACATATAGTACTTTTAATGTAATGGCATCTATGAAGGCATTGGTAGCAATGACATCTTACTAGGTCCTTAATGACTTACAGAAAGTTTCTATCTCATTAAATGGGCAGAAATTATACATTTATTCCCTAGTATAGTTTGCATAAGGCTTAACCTACTCATCAATCAAATATCCAAAGCTAAAGAACCTTCTAAGGCCCATTATTAACATTATTTAGCAGAGAAAACAAACTTAAATAGTAGATATAACTGATGTCACCATCAATAACTCCAGGTCAAAAGTCCAAACCCTAGAAAATAAAGCTTCAATTTAGAATGTTTCTTTAATAGATATGAAAAATAGAATGAAGTCATCTCTTCAAGAAAAATATAGGAAAGATACATAATCTATATATATGCTACTTAGACAATTCTCTCTCAAATAGAACAATCCTCAAAGCACTGCTTTCTTGAAATTGTCAAGTTTGAAGAAAAGATAATGCAGAGGAACTAACATGTCGGGCATGCTAGTGACCCATTCCTCATAAAAGAAAATTTCATATTGGCAATTGTACATAATTAATTGCAAATAACAGCTTCTAACAACATGCAGTCAAAAGATAAATAAATAGGTCAGTAATAATATGGGATTCTACATTTTATAGCATACCAATTCAACAATTACAAAAAAAAAAAAAAAAAGAGGGGGGTTGGGGGAGTAGTGGTAATAGTGGGTGGCGGATCAACAAGTTGTAGTAAAATCACAACTACCCCTACCTATCTATTTTAATTAGTTGGTTCTAGTATTAAATTTGATATTTATCCATTCAAGAAGTCGTAAGGTAAAATCCTCAGACCATTATTTTATCCTTGTTCAATTATTTTGCCTAATGGTCCTTACCAATGTCTCTACCAACATTAGTGAATGTTAAAACATACAAAATCATCCAAAACTTTAAATCAATTGATTGTAGGGTTAAATTTAACAAAAAGCAAAAGGTAAAATCCCATTTCTCTCATCAAATGAAAGAGAAAAGATGCTATCCCCATTTCATTCTCCTACTTAAAGTCAACCCATAAACAAATATGAAACCTAGACTAGATAAAACTCAGCATGTAGTGACATATGCATTAAAACATGCCAATCAACTTCACTAGTTATGCTTTACAATATCGATCAACTATGCATCACCAAGAATATATTTTGTGACAATGCTAGATTCTTCACTCTATGATAAGACTATCATGATTGTAGTATCTACCTAAATAGCATAAACATATCATGCAGGTCATCCTAACAACAATGAATGAATCATTAGGTATGCTTCATATTTAAATGCAACTTCTTTGAAATAAATCATGACAATGCTTCCACATAAGCAAAAAACAATGCAAAAATCAATAGTACATGTTTGAGGTATCTACATAGACAGCTTGTCTATTACTTACCCAAAAAAATAGACAACCTATCTGACAAACAATGTAGTATGACATGGAATTCGGTAAAATACCTTCTTTCTTCTCAACTTCTTGAAATTTTCAAAGCAATCACGAATTGAAAGCACAAGCACAAGCATAAGCATGTATCTTTTCAAGCAATCTCTTTGTGGCATTTAATCAAACAGTATGTGAGCTTAAATAAATTGTATAAAATTACAAAAAGAATTCAAACTAATTAGCAAGAAACACTCACCACAACGTCACTGTGATTGTGGGATATTTAATTTCAAGAAATATTAGAGAATTTTAGTGTTTTACTTTGTGTGATTAAAATGATCAGAGAAAGAAAAAGGTCACTCGATAGGGAGGAGGATGTGTTAGTCCAATATATTTCACACTTGCTAAATACGATGTAGCTATATACTACTTTTTAATAAAGCTATTGTGATATAGGCTTTATAAGCACTAATTTATATCGCACTTTACAAATACGATATTACTTTCACTTAAATCACATTTACCAAATACAAGAAAGATAGTTTATTAAATGCAACAATATCATAATTACAAAGTGCAATATATATCGTATTTTGTAAATGTGATATAAGAGATATAGATCTTATATAACATTTAGTAAGTGTGATATAGGACTTCCTTTTTTAGTTAAACTGGGATGAAGACTATCTCGAATTTCTTAAATGTGATATAAGTCTTGATGTATTAACACGGACAAGCCTATATGACATTTCGTGAATGCGACAAAGCAATAAAAAGTATCTCATATTTACCAAATGCGATATAGGCTCAGTACTACTTTGAGGATAACACATTTTGAATACACGAGATATCTGCATGCTATTATATCGCATTTTCTAGATGTAATATAACCTTTATATTTCTACAATTTCTTTCGTTTAATTCATAAATGCAATATAGCTTTTGTATTTTGCAATTTCTTTCATCTAATTTATACTTGTGTAATTTTTTTTTAATTATTGATAGACACGTGCTAAACCCTCATTTTTCTAAATCATTTGCCAATAAAAAGCCAAAAAAAGATGACAATTTGAAGGGAAAAAAATTATTATATTTCTAAAAAAAATCTATTATCATTTTTAAAGAGAAATTCCATTTTTAGAAAAGAAAAATGAAACTTAAATTTTTGGTGGCCACACTTAGACCCGTGCAAGGATTGGTTTCGAATCATAAATCGGCTCAACCTGGAATATCCTAGGCCTAAACTACCTAAACCAATACCCTTAAAAAAAAAAAAGCAACAACCAGTATTGAAACACACTTCCCTCCCATCGACCTAAGTCCCTTTACTCCCCCCTACTCCCTCTGCTTTCTCTTTCAGTAGGAAATCCACCCTTCATTCCCCCTACTTTCCTCATTTCTTATAAATTGAAGGGTACAGGTGCAATTGTACAATAGTTATTACTCCATCACAAATTCATTAAAACGCTTTAACTCTAACCATTCAGCCTTCGCATTTTTTAATTGTGAAACTTTGTGAGAAAGATATTTCTTTCAATTACCATCAAGATCTAAGTATAATTCTTCATTTCGTTTTATGTTGTCTCACATATTAATCATGTCCTTCATTCATAAACCTTTGTTGTAATAAATAAGGGAAAAAAATTTTAACATCCATGGAAAGATTCTTGCATCATACTTTCTCCAGTAAAAAGCATGGTTCCTCATTTAGTGAGAAAGGTAAGGGTAAAGGTAAGAGCACTTAAACCAGTACATCATCTAAGCCACAATGGTTAATGGTTCGACGATGTTTAGGTGTATTCAGATTACAAGTACAATCTGAATGAGCAAAGGGCACATGATGTGGTTGAGAATGTCAAAGAACGAGTTATACCACCTCCTAACTTCGATCTTAAACCTCATCGTACGAGTAATCGCGGCATACTACCTCCTGGCTTTGACATAGAGCCTTAATGAATGAGTTATTGAGGCATACTACCTCCCGGGTTTGAACCTCTACATATGAGTGTCCTTAAATGTCTTATTAGATTCAAATCTCCTCACATAAGTGTCCTTGCACAATCCACTAGATTTGAACCCCTACGGATAAGTTATCCTGCAAGCATGTTCGAGGATAAGGAGGACGGGATAGAAATTATTCCTGAAATAGAAGAGTAACATATAGGACATCATGAGCCTAACAATTCAAAACCTTTAGCCTTAGGTAAGCCCCCTAAACTCGATAAGTTTAATATTTTTCCTTCGCATTTCCATGAAGGTATAAATGAAAGGGGGAACTCAAAGGCATTCTACAACTACTATAACGCGAGTTACTCTTAGAAAATGGGAGAGGGATATGATATTCTTAACGGGTACTTAAGGTTGAAGCATCTCGGGGAGGCAGGAATAGATAGTACGTAATAGTAGATTGCCTGAGGCAGTGGTTCATTCGATCAACTACTAATAAGGTATGATCAAGAGAGGTACAAGTACAACATAGTGTAGTACCTGGTAAATATGCACCTATCATTCAACGTGAGTGCATTAGAGTGGTAGAGTCAATACGAACAGGAGATGTTTAACCTCAACTTGCGACACAACACATTAACCCAAGTTACGTTGGAGCTCTACGACAAAGGTAAGAGGGAGCTCGCAGGAAAATTCGCTTCACTTGATATGCATGTGTCCATATGTGTAAACATATAGACAAATCATGTTCGTTATAGTTCTTATATGGGTGTTATTGTTCACTGGATAAAAGATAATTGACAATTTAATAAATGACTATTGGCTTTAAGGGTATGTAATGGGCACCACACGATGCAAAACATCTATACAATTATTTGAGAAATCTTAAATGAGTACGGATTAATGAGGAAAAATTTTTTTATTGATTTCGACTATGCAAGTGTTAATATAGCCTCAATATCTAATATGTGAAATTATTGTCAACCAGCGTTGGGGAGGGAGGGGGGGCTTCCATATATGTTGTGCATGTCATATTCTTAACTTTTGTTTTAAGAATGACATTGCAACTTTACAAAACAATATAGCTCCAATCAAGAACATTGTCAAGATAATAATGAAGAGACAGTCCCTTCACAAAAAGTGGAGGAACTTCTACATGGAGCACATGAAGAGGCCTTGAAAATTTAAAATTGATGTGCAACATAATTGGAACTCGATTTACGAGTTGTTACATAGCACAGTTCTTTACAGTAAACTGTTGTGTAACTTTACAATATACAACATGTGAGAAATTGACATTCTCCATAGTAACTAAGATATATGTATTTAGTTGCTAAAAGTTTTTTATGATGTTACTAAGACTTTGTCGTGTGTTTATATGCTTAGTGTATACTTGTTTGTTATGTCAACTGTCAATATACTTGATGTGCTACTTCAGGCTTATGAGGACCCAAACTTGTATGCATGCGTATACAATATGGCGTTGAAGTAATTATTTTATTATAAAGATATTCATTGTATTTATCTTGTAGCAACTATTTTAGATCCTCGTTGTAAAGCAAAATTATTACTAATGTATTTAAAAACTTATTGCAGTTACATTAAAGATCTAATGGATTCCTAAGATATGTATAACTTAGAAGCACAGCAGGAAGTGTCAGCAATGACGATCGACACAAAGGAGATGGTCAGTCACTACCAAAGTCAGTATAGTAGCCAGTCATTAGTCTCTCATTCACCACTCACCAAGGAGCGGCATTATTTATTTATGGGTGAGTAGTTACTAGCGCAAAAATTGAAGAGGCAATGGTCTGATGGTTTAATGTTTGAGATATAGCGCTACACCAATATAAATTTTGAGTTTTCCAATAACATATCAATCAAGGACTTTGATATTTTAGAGTGGTGATAGAGGTACACAAAGGACTGCCTACTCTTATCCCACATCGATCGTGAAGTACTTATTGCTCTAGCTTCAATAGCTACCATTAAGGAAGTGTTTAGTACAGCAGGCCTCATCATCGACGAACAACGAGCCTCTCTATTTGTTGTTAATGTTGAAGCAAGTGATTGCATGGAAGACTGGTATAAGGGGACTAGTAGATGGTACGAACTATGCGGGATATTAAGTGAGGAGGATGATTACTTTAGCGACTGGAACCGATTTTATGGAAGCCCAAGCTTAGTCGTGGGTTTCACTTCTTGTTATGAACATGAACAGCTATCTCAAGAAGAAACATAATATATTTTTTTTCGTCCTTTCCGAAAAAGTTCCATCACATAGGAAAATCCATTTTTCCAATTATTAAAAAAAAAAAAAACTAAATGGCATGGTCTTCCCAAAAGAAGTGATCTAGCCTTAGAGTTTTTCAAATTATGATTGAATGTAATTATTATTCTTAAAAAAAAAAAATTGAATAGTTATATATACTTGGATTCTTTTCACAAAACGTAAAATTGATCAATAAATTAAAGGTTTTCTAAAAATTCAAACTAAACTTCGACAATTTCATTTTGATTAGTGGATAAGTAGATATCTTCCGGATGACCATAAAATATATTAAAAAATATTCCCCCCTCCGACCAATTCACTCTACTCGATCAAATTAGTTCTTTGTACTGTAATAAACTTCTCTATATTTTAAATTTTATTTATTTGGAATGTTCGTTTTGGTGAAGGAGGAAACGAAAAGAAAAAAAAAAAAAGATTTCAAGGGTCGACAAGGGAAAAGAAAAAAAAAAGGAAAAAGGAAAAAAAAAAAAAGTTCAAGGGCTGTTAACTAGCCCATGAAATGTCGAGCCAACTAATGGGCTCAGAATTGCCAACACACAGGCTAGTTATAATTCACCGTAGAACTAGCCTGTAAACCAACAGTTTAAAGCTGATTCGACTCTTTGTGCGGGTCTAGCTATACGTTGACTATGTACTTTTTATTCATGATCAAACCTCCATCTATAGTTTCCTTTTCTAGAAAACACTTATTTAATTGTTTTCTCGATTAATTTATGAAAAATTTTTAATTTTAAATTCATACAATTTTTTTTTTTTTAGAAAAGTACATATTTAGTTGTTTCATTATTTTTCTATTTTAGTTTAAACCTTTATTCTGTTGCATTGGAGTTCTCATAGTTTGCAAAGGTTTACAAATAAGCTCTTCTTTTGAATGGTGTTAATTTTTCCTTTAGCAAATTACATATGGCCTCTTCTCATTGGTCCATACAATTATGTTAAAGTAAATAATATATTAAAATATAAAATAAATAAATTTTAAAAGTAGACAAATAAAAAAATTTAAAAAAAATTAAAAAATAGAAAATTACAACCAACACCTGACAGGTGGAGGTGGTTGAAATGACCACAAAAGGCCATTCGAGTCATGGCCCACTTAAAAATTAGGTCGGATGGACTAATAGCATCTATAGGTGGTTGTCATTTTCAATTAACAAAAGAAGAGAAAATGTACAATACCTGATTGGGTGAAATTCGAGTCATACGATCCAATCAAATTGTGATCCATTTTTCTTTCTTCTTCTTCTTCTTCTTCATTTTTTTTTTTAACTAGTGACTACCAACAATCGCTCAACATTTAGAGAAAGTCACATGAACTCAATTCACTTCTCCCAATACCCCCTCGTGAGGCGGGCATACCTACTGCCACCAGTTGATCGCGATTTGAATAACTTTTTATGGCCTTCTTGCCTACCCAATCGTAGGGGTAATCAATAGTAATTTTCCTTTTAATTTTTCATTCTTTTCATTTTCAATAAATTTATTTATTTATTTATTTGATAATTTAGTATATTATTTATATAATATAATTGTGTGGACCAGCAAGATGATGCTATGTGAAATCTAATAATGGAAAAACTAATGCTATTAATAAAAACACTCATTGGCAAATTTTTGGAAATATTGATAATTTGAATGATTAAATAAAAATGGTTTAGCACTAAAATAGAAAAATAGTGAAATATTGAGATTAAAATTTTACTTTTTCTTCTTTTTTAATTTTTTGAATATATTCCTTTCCCCTTAATTTAAGGAAACTAATTCCATAAGACGAAGTTTAACAAAAAAAAAAAATATTTTTTATCTTTTCTTTGAAAAGATTTTCTCCTTTTTTAAAAGACAAAGATCATAAAAAAAAAAAATTTAGAAAACCAAGTCTCCGTAAAATAAAACTAAAAGAATAACTCAAAAATGATTTAACAAACATAAAACAACTTACAAAGTCATATATTATTTTTTAGTTAAAGACTACACTATACATTTTAATGTGATTTCTACTTTAAAAATTTTATCAACAATGGTAAAAATACGTACTCAATAGATTAAATGTACAATATTTAGAGAAAGAATCAAAATCCGGTGCTAAATGGATTATATGTGAATTATATTCCTCTTTTTTTTTTCACCGATTTTATATTCTTTTAGATTTGACATACGATAAAAGGAGGCCCATTAGTCGATTGTGGAGAGAAATAACCAAGTCCAAAAAGTGAGTCACAAGCCCACAATTGAGATAATCAAGTCCAAAAAGAAGAGCCATGCCTGTAATTTGTAAATAGAAAAACAACCAGAAGCTTTATTCTTTTACCAATAATACTATCATATATTCATATAAAGTGGAAAATTGAACTTCATCCATCCATTAGAAAACCAACTACTGCGAAGTATTTCCGTATTTCAATTTAAGAAAAAAAATATCAAGCTTAATCCATCCGTTCGTATTATTAACACTCGAGACTTCGCTTATACCTTTTTCCTTTCATTTGGTATGGACACAGAGCAGCTTGAATCTTCATATTTTATTTTTGTAATTTCACAACCAAACGCATGGAGGGGCTCGATCGATTTCACTTTTTCGATTTGATGCTTGAAGACGATAAACTGGCAAGGGATTCAACTTCAAGTTTCCCTTTTCATTTTGATTTTATTCAATTTGATACTTAGGAGTGAGTAGACAAATTGTGAGTAAGATTGAAGTTCTACCTGTATTCTATTCTGTAGGTATAGAATACTATATTCTATAACACTCTGGAATGATTTTATATCCTGTATTCTATAAATTATATAGGATATCTTATAAAGTCTGTAAATCTTTATATATATATATTTTAATATGTCTAGTTTCTATTTATTTTTCTTTCTCATCATTTTCTTTACCTATTATTATTATACAAATATATCCATTTTAGTGAAATCTTGATATCGACGTTAAATACAATATAAATAATTCTAAATTTGACTTATTTGAGGGCTAACTTATTTTGTCAATAAAAATATTTATATATTACAAATTGCAATTTATAAATTCATATTTAGCATCCATAATGATCCTTCGTATATCTTAATTGCTAAATTCTAACTTATTAACAAAATATTTTTCAAACCTAGTACAAATCCTAATCTAGGATGAGGAAAAAAGGTATAAACACTAATCTTAACTTGAATGGCGTTATATAAATTTATTACAAAATATTTTTTCAAACCTAATATAAAAAAATTATTGCATCCAAAGAAATAAGTTAATACCATACCTTATTACGTAGGTTCACACAGATTCTTTCTTTTTAATTTTAGTTGTGTTGGACTTAATAAATGAGGAAGATGGAGTGGAAAGAAAATACAATAAAAAAAAAAAGACTAAGGAGGAAAGGACTGACTTGATGACATTAGGCTTAGTCTACGTTTTCTCATGAATTATGTTTTGTTATTTTCTTAAGCTTATACAAATGAAATGATATATTTTTTTATTTATTAATTTTATTTAATTATTATTATAAGATAACTAGAAGGTATTTTGGAACATGTACACTATATTCTTCACAATACAAGTTCTAGGGTAGATACAGAGTTCCCTAACCTTATACCTATATCTTACACTATAGATATAGGTTACAGGAAATTACTATTAAGAACCTATCTTATAACATTAAACACCCACTCAAGACCTACCTAATTGAGTAAGGTATAGATAAGTATCCTATACGATAGGGTTATCGGCTCAACCCTACGAGTACTATTATTTGATGCTCTCATTTTTCTTCAATATGGTTGGTAGAAAAGCCATAGAACCAACAATGATGCAGAAATTAAAAGTATTGGTATATTCAATAGCTTAAGATGTGAAATCCATGCAAAGAATGCAAGAATTTATGAAATCTAAAATAATTGGAACATTTCTAATAGATGGCTTCAATTGCAAATGTGATGCAAATATGGAAAATTCATTCCTACCCAAATTGGATGCTTCAACAGCTAAAGAGAATGAAATGAAAGAAGCGAATGTAGAGAAATATCAAGAGGAGAGACTAATGTAGATTGAATGTCACGATAATGAAGACTTTTCTGAACACCCAAATCTTGTGCAAAGATGGACAAAAAGGAAGAGATCACCTTTCAATACATCAAGTTACACAACTCGTTCATTCATTCATACCTTTCCAAAAAAATATCTCATGATCCGAAGATCAAAGCAGACAAACTTACTTTTTCAGTTTTCGACAAAGAAAATGGGAACTATCCCATTTCAAGATATGGTGAAAAACATAATCATTTGGTTTCTAAGATACACATAATCATTACTATACATGGAGCACGAAATGCATAAAAAAGACATGTGGCCATAACTTCACATTAAATGCCACCTTCACTGGAATTGCTTTGGACAAATATAATGGCTTGAAGTTACCAAGCGGACATGCTCTAAAATACCTTGTGATTAATCCATCTATATTAGACGACTTGGTTTGCAAGTTTTTCAAGACAAGGAAGTCAATTGCCTACATTTTTTATGGTAATCTTGTAACTACAATAGCATTCATGGGGCATCCTAAATTCATTCATTTATCTGTGAAGTTTCCTAGAGGCAAGATATTTGGTTTAGATAAAAAATTTCAAAAGATAAAGTTAGTGTAATTTTTTCCTAGTTTGGATTAAACAGATTTTATGGCTATAGCATATAAGATCTCCATATGAAAATCGAATCTTTTTCTATTTCAACCTTGCGGACAAGGTTGATATCGGGTAGGGGAGAAATTGTTACGATTTAAAAATATAGTGGTATAAGTGTAAATAATTTGTAGATAATTGCACAAATTTATAGAAGTTAGTTTCTAGTTGTAATAATAACTTTTAGTAGGTGTAATGGTAGTTTCTAGTAATTTTAGTAGTTGTTGTATTAGGTAGTTAGTGGTTTTGAAGTGGTAGAGTGGTGTTGAGGAGATTTGAAGTGGTGGTATGGCTAATATGTGGTTGTGAAGGCTAGATCTATGTTTCAATACTTAAAAACTTTAGTTTAAATGTGTATTAGGTGAACCCATGTAAAGAAGTTGTTTTTGGGTATGAGGGAAGGTGTTATTTGTAATGGATATCAAGGGGTTTAAGGTTAACATTTAGAGCACCATAGATGAAGTTTAGCCATAACTCAAGCTTATCTTCTTCCTTTTGCATAACTTAATCTATGTTTAATCCATACACTACAACAAATAGAATAAGCACCCGTACTTACGGCTACAAAAATAATTACATGGTAATATTGTGTGGAAATGAAGCAATCTACTGTTGTGTAAGTCTTGGCCCGTATGTTGTTGATTTCCCTCTTGTAGTGAGCATTATCGAAGGAAAAGCTTAGCAAATGAATTGTAAGGATGCAAAAAACATAACGGAGTAGAAAATGACTTGTTATATTCTATTAGCTAAATCTACAATATTTATACACAATTAGGTCCCTAACTAACTACACATGTCTAGCTGATAATAACTATACAAGTGTCAAGTTATCTATTGTACATGTGTGATATAAATAACTTCAACCAAACATACTCTCATACAATGCCTTTGTAAGAAGATCAGCAATCTGAGCACTAGAGGGAATATGTTGCAAGCAAAGAAAACTAGATTGGACATGGTCTCAAATGAAGTGGACATCGATCTTGATATGTTTAGTTTGACCACGTAAGTAAGGATTAAAAGTAATTAAAATAGCGAATTAGTTATCACAATGTAAAGGAATAGGAAAAGAAAGTGGAATGCCAATATCTCTAAGAACATAAGAAATCTATAAGAGTTCTTTAGTGGTGGAAGCTAAACTTCTATATTTAGCTTCTATTATAGAGGTAGACATGATTGGTTGTTTTTAAGTCTTCTAAGAAATAAGCCTAGGAAATACACAATAACCAATCAAAGACTTGCAATCTAATGATTAACCCCAATTTGAATAAAAAATATGCAAAAAGCACTCAAGAATTATCAGTAGGATAATACAAACCCAAATTGAAGGATCCTTTGAGATAGTGTAGTAAATAAAGTAGGGCCTAATAATGAGGAACTCTTAGCAAGGACATAAATTGACTAAGGCAATGGATAGCATATGAAATTTTTGGTCTCATCATAGTGAGATAAAGCAGTTTATCAACAATCCCCAAAATAAAGTTGGATCACCAAGCGGATTACCTGTATCATGATCAAGTTTTAGACCAGAAACCATAGGAGTTTTAGTTGATTTGTAACCTGAAAGTATAGTGTCATTCAACATATGTAACATAAACTTCCTTTGATTGAGGAAAAGACCTGCATCAATTTTGCATAGGCTAAGGAAAAAACATGCAAATCTTAAGTATTTTATGGTGAAAACCTGATCAAGTTAATGTTTAATAGTTGAAATAAAAGACTCATCATATTTGGTAATCAACATGTCATCAACATATAAGAGAATGATAATAAAACCATGACTACTATGATGAGTAATAAGAGAATAGTCATGTTTTGATTGAGAAAACCCATGAGAGATCAAGAACTTAGAGATTTCTAAGCTCCATTGCTTAGAAGCCTATTTAAGACCGTACGAGGATCTCTTTAATTTGTAAACTTGACTAAGCAAAGCTTTATGATACCCTTTGAGAGGTACCATATATATATCCTCATCAAGATAACCATGAAGGAACACATTATTTATATCAATCTGATGCAAAGGCCATCCTTTAGCTACATCCATAATAAGAACAAGCCTTATACTACCTAATTTGGCCATGGGAGAGAAGGTTTCATGATAGTCCTCAACCTCTTGTTGTGTAAAGCCTTTTGTTACTAGACAATCCTTATGTCTTTCTATTGTACCATCAGGTTAGTATTTGATTTTAAACACCCATTTACAACCAATAACCTTCTTCCCTTTAGGTAATGTTGTTAACTCCTATGTCTAATTACACTCCAAAGCATCTAGCTCCTTCTTCATTACATCAACTCATTTTTTTTGTTTAGCTGCTTACATATAAGAATGTGGTTCTTTAGATGTAAACATACGAGTTAAGGAAGCCACATAGTCATAGGGAAGATGATTAAAGTGTTTTGGATTAAGTAGAGGATATTTAGAAGTATTTGATAAGGTCTTATTAGGACATAAAGATGTTGTACATGTAAGCCTTAAATATAAGCCCTATGATGGTAAGATCAAACTTAATACATAGAGTTTAGAGCGATCAGTTAAATGATCCAATCGAGTCTAAATTATAAAACAAAGCTAGAAATTTTAGTAAAAGTAACCACGTAAGTTTGAATTTAAGAAAATAAGTAATAAAATAATAGAATAAAAAATTTTCAAAATTTAAGTATATTACCCGTTATTTATCAGAAATGCATAAAAATAAATTTCGATAACTAACTAATCGCAAGAGATAAATTATATGCACACTAAAAATCATAGAATGATATAAATAATATTTAGGAGTATTTACTTGTACTCCATATATATTTACGCATAGTTAAAAATATGCGAAATTACTTGAATTGCCTAAAAATTGCTAGAGAATTGCCAAATAATTAAAGAAATTTATAAAAAAAAAATCAAGGAAAAATTAGAAAAAAAAATCAGAGAAGTAGGGAATGCTCTAGATTTGGGTTGTGGTAATTGAGGGAAGAAAGAAAAAAATTTATCCAATTCAAATAATTCATTTAGAAAGGCAAATGGAAGTAGATAAAGCAATTGTCTAATCAATTTAATGCATCAAAATTCCCTAACACCTCTATAAATAGCAAACTTTTTAGAGAAGATCATTTGGACAATTTCTGAAATATAAAAAATAGAGAGAGTTGAAAACAAAGAGAAAATTAGGGTTTTAAAAAAAATTACAAATATTTATACAGTTAAGGCATTTGAACCGAACCCATAAACCACCATCACTTGGAACTAAACCACTGCAACCACCACACTCCAAACCCCACGCTTAGATCGACCGATACACCCTAAACCATTACTGGTGGTTGGAAATCCAAAAGTCCGTTAAGTGCCAAATTTAGTTCAATTTTGTAAAATTTATTAAAATTATTAATGTTACCCAAAATTATGAATTTTATTATTCTAATCTTTTATAGTATGTAAATTTAGAGAAAAATATTGATTAGGGTAATTACATCTATAAATATATAGTCCTTAAGAAATCATGCAAAACCAGGTTTGTATCAAATTAGAAATAAATAGGCTTAGCAGTGTAGTTTTGAGCTTAAATTTTTTCTGTAGATTACTTAAGTGATATAAAATAGTGTTAAGAAGCCATTTTTTTAAAATTAATTTTTGAAAATTTTAAGTAATTTTTAAGCCCTAAAATGATGAATAAAATGAGTAATTCTGGACTAATTAGGTAATTACATAACTAATTATTGATTTAGTATATAATTAAATGTTTAGAGATATTAATCTCTGATGTGGTAACATAATCATAACACTTGGAGTATTAAATGTAATTATCATGGGAGTTATGTAATAAATATAGATAATTTGATAATATGTGGAATTGAAGTTATGGTAAATATAAAATATTGGGTTAAATTAGATAATATAATAATAATATTAATATGTATTAAATCTAGTATAAACCTTAATTTTAGGTAATTATACGTAAAATGTAAAATTTTATCACATCGAGAGTAAATTCGATATACTAATGAGGATTAGAATGTACTGAATGGGCTAAAATACTGATTTAAGACTAAGTGTGATATTTAGAATACTCAAACTTGATGTAATTAAATTCACATTAGGGTTCAGAAGGAATTTTTAAGATTTACTCATAGTTGGAACTGATTTAGAACTTGAATCGGATTTGGAAATCGAATTCTAAACTAACTTAAGATGAATCGATAATGAATAATATGTATATATGAAAAATTAAGTTAAATCATAATCTAGAGTATATAAATATATTATCAAGATATAACTACTAAAAGCGAATTCAAATTTTAAGACACAAGAAGACGAGTTAACCTGCAATTGGTTGAGTGAGTGACTTAGGATTCTAAGTAAGTTAGGTTTAATACTTCACCGTATTTTGAAGTATTATTTTAGAGTACTCGGAGGCTTAAGATTAGGCATGATTGTGATTGTAAGTAGTTTTATGCATGTGCTTGCTTATCTGATTTTGTGTTGAAATCTATGTTGTGTTTGATGCTTGTTATGATTAGATTTGTGTGGAATTGTCTAATCACCCTAAATCGAACCTAATCTTAATCGACCTAAATATCTTAATTTAAGATGCATTGCAATCCTTTAGGGGACCATTAAGGTTCCCTAACAAAATACCAATACCTTTGAAAAAGATAGCGCCGGATACTATAATGGTTTTTTCCTCATCCTTAGCCGAACTAAGTGACAGAAGACGAGGTTGTAATAAGGATGAGGGCATTAGTTTGAAGGATAGTTTTAAGGGGAGTAGTGTCTCCATTGCACAAACCTAGGTTTAGTTGTGAGCTGTTGCATTAATGGAAACTTCTCAACCTGGATTAGAGCGGGTGAAATTACTTTGATTTCACAATAGATCGAACCACGATGTGTTATGATACTTGTTTGTTGCATTGTATATAATTAATTGTTTGATAACCCTGTTTATGTTTATATACTTTCATAAGTCTCCAACTTAACTTACTGAGCTGTAGTTTCTCATAACTATATATATTCTTTTGCAGGTTCTAACTTCTAGCTAATATGTCGTGTTACAACTATCTTAGGGTCAGTCCTTTTTTGAAGCTATGGGGAGTGAGGATCAAATGGCCATATGATTAAGTCTTTCAATGTCTTGATAGCATTTGTAGGGATATGAATCGAAGTGTGAGATGTAAGTTAGCAACTATTATAGTTTGTGTAATTTCCTAGGATTTTGAGATAATATGGATGTAATTATATATATATATATATATATATATAAATAAATGATAATTCTAGCTTTTTATGTAAATTTTAGTTTAAATCTTAATTGAAATGTTTACTTCGAAGCAAGAAGTCGTTGATGCCTTATGTAAATTTAATTTATGGTAGGGACTATGATGTTAGTTACTATCATAGGTTAATTTATACGATGAGACTGTTGCGATTCTGCGACTTTAGGGTATAACAGTTCTCGATTGATATTAGAGCGTAGTTTTAGTGAACTCGCTTTGAAGCGTCATAATTTAAAAAGAAATGGATATTACAAGAACATTAAGAGTGGGTAGTATTAAAGTAGGCCATAAAAGACTGTATTAAGCATATTCAAACAAAAGTAGGTGTAATGTTTAGTGTATTGAAAGTTAATTGATTCTAACTGTAATTACAAGATTGAAGAGGAGAGTTAACACTTAGTTGGATATAGTTTAGACAGAATGGAGAGGAGTACCCTATTAACTATAAGGTTAAGTTGCAATGGTTATTGTTAGAATTGGCTAACTGGGATATATTTAAGATAGTCGGTGAGATTATTGATAAATTTCATGATGAAATGTGTTATAGTTAGAAGGCTCAATGGGCATGGATTGAGTTAAGTTTAAGGCCTCAATATGATAGATATACTACCATAGTAACTTTTGAGTAGCGATGGTTGGAGAGAGGGGGGATTATATCCTTGATAATGCTGTTGAGATATTTTCCTGCTAGGTTAAAGGAGGGGAGACCTTACCTAGCCAGTATCACTTAGATCCTTGCTGACATTCCATATATTCTTGACAGTATCCACTAGGAGTCATCGATTGGTTTCCTTGATTTCTAGAACCCACTAAAGCAGGCAAAGAGATACCTTTGGACCTTAACTCTAAACCAAATCCAGAACCTAAAATGCAAGGACCATCACCAAAAAACCCACCTCTTGTAGAACCCTAAGAAGCAGCCCATTCAGATGCCTAGAGTAATGATCATGAGGGTGAGGCTAATGTTGAAGAAGACCCTAAGGAAGAAGACCCTAAGGAAGAAGATTCAGAGGAGGAACAAGAGATAGAGAATGAGAAGGAACCTGGTGTAGATTTTCATGCATTGGTATTACAAGTGATAGCAGACACCAAGATAGCTGGAGTAAGGAATGGAAATGTGGTTGAGTTAGATGATGAAGGGGTATAAGAAGTGATTGTGATTCCTAAGACCCTAGAGATAATACCTATAAGTTTTGACTCGAATGGTGAGCATGAAGATCACTTGGTAAGAGGTCATATGAATCATAATTCCTTTAATGAGGTAGCTACCATAGACTGTTCAAATGAGGACTATCTTTAGTTAAGTGACCGACTTTGCTTAATTAGACCTTTAGGTATGATCCAGTAGCAATTTTGGTGGAAACTAGTGTATTTTGGATCTTTTGATGTATTTTGACTTTTGATGTATTTTATAGCTTCTGGATCAAGTTAGATGTATGTTGTGAAAGTGTCTAATGTAACCAATTGATGTAATCTTTTGTATTGTACAGTTGTAAAGATTAAGTCTATACTTGAGTATGTAAGTAATGATGTAATGGAGTTATAAACATTATGTATGTATTCAAAAGTTTATCGAGTTATACCTTTTTGTTTTTGAAGTTGTAACCAGTTACAATGATGTAAAGGCTTAATCAAGTTAATAATGGAAGCTGGATCTATTATGTGCTTTGATTAAAATGATACAGTTATTACTATTTTATATAAGTACATATTGTGAGAAGTTACTAATTTCTGAAAAGTTTCTAAAACTAAAAAATGGGATAACTTATAAATAGATATGTATGCAGGGTTATAAGTTATAAATATTAAGTGAATATGGCTAAAGTTGGAAATGGGAGTCGTAATGGAGGAATTGAAGGAAATCAAGACCCTCCACCATGAGCGCCATCACATTCGAGAGAACAAAATAGACAAGATTTACCCCCACTGCCTCCACAAGAGAATATACCTATTGGACAAATACTTGCTAATATGCATATGATGATTCGGCATCAAGAAATGTTGATTCGGCATCTTATGATTGGCGGTAATACGGGAAATAGGAGACCTCAAGAGGCTAAACAAAGGATGGAGTGACCACAAGAGGTAAATAAACTTCCTAAGTTTATAAAAGCTAACTGTTATTTTGAAGGAGAAATGAGTAAGCCAGCAGTGGCAGATGACTGGCTAGCTCAGATTGAACGAAGTTTTGAGGCTTTTAGAGTTCTTGAATTTCAAAAGTTATCTTATGGCACTTTTATGTGAAAGTTAGTTGCTAGAGTATAGTGGGACTTGAAAGCAAGACAATTAAGGAATAATATTACTTGGCAAAGGTTTACAAAGGAATTTAAGAAAGAGTATTTTCCCTACAATGTTCAAAACAGGATAGTGTAAGATTTGTTTGAGTTGAAGAAGGGAGGTATGAGTATAACTCAATATGAAACTGAGTTTAATAAACTGTTGCAATATGCGCCTGGCTCATACCGAGATAACATTGAGTTAAAGAAGGATTTGTTTCTTATTGGATTTGACCCTATAATGTGTTGCAAGTTGTTAGATTATGGTTTTACCACTTATAATGAAGTGGTAAATAAGGCGAGGCAACTGGAAGATAATCATGTAAGGATGTAAGCAATGTGGAGTCAAAAGATCAACAAAGGTTATCGACCTGGTGCATCGTTTAAGAGATTATATCTTGGTGTCATTAGCAATTCTGGACATAAGAGAAGGAAACTAGCAACTCAAGCTAGTAACCTAGCACAGTCAGTGCTTGGTTTGAGTTTTTATGATAAGGATGGTAATGTTAAGTGCTGGAAGTGCAGCGCAAATCATTTTTTGAGAAATTGTGCTCAACTTAAAGGAAATGCTTTATATGTGGAGATCAGAACCATATGTTGCAAGCATGCCTCAGATTGAAACTTGTGAAGTGTAACAAATGTGGTAGAAAGGGACATTTCTCTAGATATTATCCACAATTTAGACAAGGAACTAAGAGGATGGAAGGTTTTGATAACACAACCGCACTCGCTCGAGTTTTTGCCATGGAAGAGATGGAAGCTAAGGAGGATGAGGATTTCGTAGATTGGATGGAGGAGTATTACTATGACGATATTGAAGAGATTATGGGAGTTGAAGAAGAAAATGATGAAGGACTTATAACAAGAAATGTGCTAATAAATGGACAACTTGCTTTTGCACTATTTGATACTAGTGCATCTCATTCCTTTGCAAGTATCATGCCCTGAAGCAGCAGAGTCGTAATAGTTCTACTGTGCAAACCATTCTAAGATAGAAGCTGACCATATAGCTGCCATCTTAAACCTGATTTACACAAGGTGTCTACGATTAACACGCTTTGAAGTAAATAGTTCATAAATTAAGTATGTTATTTACTTATGAACTTAAGAAAGATACATACTTATATTGAAATAACTTAAGTATCTTTACAAGATTTAGCAACCAAATCACAATTTACTCGAGTTATTTATAAATTAATGCTAAAAACTTTGAAATAAGTTTAGTTAGAGAATGTACTTGATCTTCAATTTATATCCTCACTCCCTAAGATCCTATAGTTGCTAGCTTCAACACAAATATAGTCTGCTTCCTAGCTAGCACTTACAATAAACATCTATAAGGATGTTAGCAATTACAGCTCAGTAAGTTAGGGTAGAGACTTAAACCATACAGTAAACATAAACAATGATACAGACTCGTGGAAACACACATGAACTTGATATCACGCATAACCAAAGGGGGTAGGTCTAAGCAGTAAGATGGCTTGAAAAATAAATGATAGTCAAAGGTTGAGTAGGGGGTTCCTGTATACTGACGAAGAATATAACGTACCAACGCCTCACACGAGCTCAAGTCACACTTGATATGATGCACAAGTACGGTCGAAGGTTGCTTGCCACTGATCCATGCTCAAAAGGGCTAGATAAGAGTAGCTCAATAGTAAGAGGGACACTTAGCTCAAGAGAGTGAAAAGTTCAATTTATTCTCTGTATTATCTTCTTGCGGCTGTTACATTATGTGACTATTTATAGTACCCTGTTAGGGTAAGTTCTATGTTATATATAATTACAAAAATGAATTCCTATTTGCTAAATAAAAAAGGAAAATACTATACAAGGAGACACGAAATCGTATACAGTGAACGTCGTTTATCAGAAAAGACAGTACGGTTGTCAATAAGGACAGTACGATTGTCAATAAGGATAGTGCGAGCGTGTTTTTACTGTAATTTTAACAATATTGTGGTTTGAGCAGGGGTAGGCCTTTATCCAGGCTTGTTCGGCATTAGAAGGGGGCTAGACTGTAGTTGGTTCAGGGACGACTTGCATTAGGGTTGGCTTCGGATGGTCGGCCCTTGACAGTTCTGTTTGGCTTCGGTATAGTGGAGATTGCTGCATTTAGTTTTAACGCTTGGACTATGGTTTAGTGGAGGTTTTAGGCTTGGCATGATAGTTGATTACCTCAGCAACATCTTGGATGACATGGAGAGCAAAGTAGTTCGGTAGATCGGATTGGGGAAAGCACTGCTCCTCGGCACATAACTCACCTCGGACAGCTCGGCGGACCACTTGAGAGAGCCCTCGAGTTTGGGAACGTGTAATTGGTTCTTGATCCCTATCATTCCCTCCGGGTTATTTGAGATTTGTGATCAAATTTGGTTTAAGTCTAGTTTGCTTGTCTTTGGGAGTGTAAGGTTAGAGGTCGATAATGTTGAAAGAGTCTAAGACTCCATATCCTTCAAGTAATTCAGCCCTATAAGTGTTAGGATTGATCTTTTCAAGCACTCTGAAAGGTCCGTCGGTTCTGGGAGACAACTTACTCTTCCTTAAATTTAGGAATCATTCTTTGCTAAAGTATATCCAGAACAAATCGCTTGGTTAAAATTCTCTCTTCCTCCATCCTCGGCTTTGCTTCTCAAGCTTAATAGCAGCTTGACCCAGTTGCTCTACAACTTTCTGGTGCATTGCTCTGATGGCCTTTACTCCTTCTACGGTTAGCTAATCATCATCATCAGTCCTCGGTTAGGGTGTTTTGGTCTAATGGGAGCTCGGGGTTGAACCCATAGGCGACTTCAAATGGAGACATGCTTATGATGCTGTGGGCAGTCCAATTGTAGGTAAATTCGATGATTGGCAGACATAGATCCCAATTAGCCATGTTTTGTTCGACAGCGACCCGTAACAAAGTCCTTATAGTTTGGTTGACAACTTTAGTCTACCTATCAGTCTGTGGATAACAGGGCGTGCTGTACAGTAACTTGGTTTCCAATCGCCTCCAAAGTGTTCAAAAGTGGTTCATGAATTTTGGGTTACAATTCGAGACTATGGTCCTAGGTGTACCAAGAAGCTTGATCACCTCTTGCAAGAAAAGAAAAAAGATAGCTAAAGCATCATTAGTTTTGGAACAGGGCATGAAATGTTCCATCTTGCTAAATCGATCCACAACTACCATGATGGAGTTCTTCCTTCAGGACATCCTAGGCAATCATAATGTGAAGTCCATACTCAGTTTGGACTATGGTTTGGTCAAGATTGGCAAGGGTTGGTAGTGTCCTTGTTCGATTCGACTCTTCGCCTTTCGGTAGGTCACACATCTTTCTAGCATGGATTGGACATCTCTCTTCATCCTTGGCCATAAGTTCAGCGCTGGCTAAAGTGTCCTATCAATCCCCTTCCATGCACCTCGTGTACTAGCAATTTTCGCGTAGAACAGGTCAGGATATATAGCTTCCTATTCTTGAATAAGTATCCATCTCCCTTGTAATAGTTGTCTAGCGTCTATCTTTCCTTACAATGGACATAAATAGGACCAAAGTGTAGGTCCTCGGTATACAAATTCTTGATGGTTGAAAAATGAAGTAGCTTCATCTATAGTTCGGTTAGGAGGGTATGTTGTCTTGATAGGCCGTTGGCCATTACATTGTTCTTTCCGTTCTTATATTTTATGACATAAAAAAAACGCTCCATGAACTCAACTCACTTGGCTTATCTCTAAGATAATTTTGGTTAGCTCTTTAGATACCTTAAGGATTCATGATCGGTGTAGATCACAAATTCCTTCGATACCAGATAGTGTTGCCATACCATTAGGGCTCGAATTAAGGAGCAAAACTCCTTATCGTAGATGGAATAGTTGAGCGTAGCTCCTTGAAGTTTCTTATTAAAGTAAGTGATAGGTCGGTCTTCTTGCACCAGTGCAGTACTTATGCCTAGTTCGAACGCATCACACTCTACCTTAAATACCTTATTGAAGTTCAATAGAGCTAAGATGGGGGCTGTAGTTAGGTTCTCCTTCATGTCTTCAAAACTCCTCTTCTCTTTCTCATCCCATCTAAATTCAACATTCTTCTTTGAGAGTTTGATAAGTGAGGCCACAATCGTACTGAAATTCTTTATGAATCGGTGATAAAATGGTACCAAGCCATGGAAACTCCTTAAATCGGCAAAACAAGTTGGTTTGGGCCATTCTTTGATCACTCTTACCTTCTCACCATCGACTTAAATGCCACCTTCACTTATAACAAAACCCAAGAAGATCACCTCAGATTAGCAAAAGTCACATTTCTTCAAATTGGTGTAGAGCTGTTCAGCTCGAAGTTTTGCAAGCACTTGTCGGAGATGCTTTTGGTAGGTCTTCAGGTCAGGACTGTACACTAAAATGTCATCAAAATAAACCATGACAAACCTTCTCAATAATTCTTGGAGTACATGATTCATAAGTTGCATGAATGTGTTCGGCGTATTAGATAGTCCGAATGGCATTATAAGCCCTTCATATAAACCATGTTATGTCTTGAATGCAGTTTTCCACTCATCGCCTTCATGCATTCAAATCTAATGGTATCCAGATTTGAGATCGATCTTTAAGAATACTCTTGCTCCACTTAACTTATCTAGCATATCATCAAGCTTAGGCATAAGATACTTGTACTTGATGGTGATTCGATTGATGGATCGACTATCCATACACATTCTCCAAGAACCATCCTTCTTTAGTACTAATAGGGCCAGCATAGCACAGGGGCTCAGGGACTCGCGTACATATCCTTTCTTTATGAGGTCGTCTACTTGCCTCTACAACTCGGTAGCCTGTTTAGGGTTCAGCCTATAGGTAGGCTTATTCGGTAGGGCGGCACCTGGCTACAAGTCAATCATATGCTTGATGCCTCAGATTGGGGGTAGACCCTCTAGTAGCTCCTCCATAAATAGGTTGGCAAAGTCCTCCAGTTGGGTTTTTACCTTAGTCAGCAGCTCTTCCTCCCTGAGTCTCATCTCCAGAAGCCTCTAGACAAGCAGATAAGTCGGTTCCTCCAATTCCATTTCTCTTTTCAGTTTGGCTTGGGCCAGTAGTAAAGCCTCCTTCTTCAGGGTTCGGCTAAGTTGAGATTGCATGATTTTTACCTGCTCAGTAGTCATGGGACTTAATTTCAACCTTCTCCCTTCATGCTCTACAGAATATGTGTTCCTCCTACTGTCATATATAACTACTCAGTCAAACATCCTTAGTCATCCAATTAGAAGGTAAGACATATTCATGGGCAACATATCACAAAGCACTTCATTTCGATACTTGCCTATACAAATCAACATAGCACCTATTTGTTTACTTGTAGGGTTCCCTTATTACTAAGCCAATGAAGCTTATAAGGTTTCAGGTGGGGCATGGTCGACAATTTTAGCTACTAGACCGTAAATGCAGAGGCTGCATTGGTGCAACTCCCATTATCTATAATCAGTGTGCATAGTGATTCATTCACCTTATAACCAATATAGAAGAGATTTTCTCTCTATTCGTCTTTAGGTCTAGGACTGACACTCATCATCCTCTTTAATACTAGAGCGGTTGGTATGAAGTTGCCTTCTTTGCTATAGATGACTTCCTCATTGGATAGCTTAGCTTGTTTATCCTCTTTCAACTCCTCTACTTCTTCATCTGTACTATCGACCTCTACAGTTGGTGCCTTGCCTTGGATCACCATCATTCGCCTGTTCAGACACTAAGCTGCCATGTGTCTAAATCCTTGACATTTGAAACACTTTATCTCACTCATCTTCCTCCTTGAACTCTGGCCTTTCTCAAACTTCATCGGGGGTTCCTTCTCTTTGGCTTGGGCGGTTGAAACGGGTTGAGTCTCAATAACCTTACTTCGTTTTGTTCGCACTAGTCAGCTCAAAACAGTTCGGCTACTTCCTAATCAGCCAGCAAGTGGTCGGAATCTTCCTATTCGGTGCCTTTCTATCCTTTGGGCAGCTTTGATTGCATCATTAAGTGTTCTATCGTCCAGGGTTTTCAGGACATCTCCAATCTCATACTTTAATCTACCAATGAATCAAGAAACAATTTAGTCTTTGGGCTCTACAACTTCGCATCAAATCATTAGCATATGGAATTCTTTAATGTAAGCGTCCACACTAGATCCTCCTTGCCTTAGTTCTTGCAGTCTCTTGAAGGCATCCTGTAGATAATAATTCAGCACAAACCTTCTCTGCATGGCTCTCTTCATATCATCCCAACTCCTAATCTCTTGATCTCCTTCCCTTCTCCTAGTAGCCTGCAAGTTCTTCCACCACAAGGTAGCATAACTAGTGAACTCCAATACAGCTAGCCTAACCTTTACATTTTCGGGCACTTCGTGGCATTCAAACTGCTTTTCAATCTTATTTACCAAATCTAGGTAGTCCTCTGTATCACTACTTCTAGAGAAACTTGGAATACACATCCTTAATCCTTCAACTCTACGGGCTTGTACATTTCTTTCCTCAGGCTCGAAGTACTCCTTTGCATCATCATCTCCTTCCACTCCTTCCTCAATCTCTTTAAGCGCCAACTTACGTCTAGCATCCCTACCAACTCCTTCAACTCAGGGTTGTCGAGCTGAGGCATTAGCTCGACCAAATTGGCCATTGCTTCGTTGTTGCTGACGTTCCCTAATGGGTTTATATTTAGCTCACTGCTTGTCTTCTTGTATGACAGTCACCAGACTAGCTACTAAATCGATAAGCCTATCCAAGCGGTCACCCATTGATTGAGGTGAGAAGCTTCCTTGTTATCTTTGACCATGTCAAGTACCACTTTCTTGGTTTCCCCAAGTTCCTTGTACACTTAAATCTGACATTGATGTTTACTTTACAATGACAATTTCTCAACAAATACACAGCCAACTACACTCTGTTTTGGCGTATCGAAAATAGGGGAAAACAGAGTACAAAACACTACTCACTACTAAACTTCAAAGCTAATAATAGAATTACTATCACATGAGAGTAGTGACAAACTATTAAAAGAACACAATAGCAGAATCTAGCTTCGAACGTAGCTAAGCTCTGATTCTAAGATAATACAGATTCGTATATGAACATATGAACCCGACATCACGCGTAACCAAAGATGGTGGGTCCAAGCCGCAAGATGGCCTGAAAAGTAAATGATAGTTGAAGGTTGAGCAAGGGGTTCTTGTATATCAACGAAGGATATGACACACCAATGCCTTACATGAGCTCAGGTCACACATAGTATGATGCATAAGTATGGC
Organism: Lumnitzera littorea; assembly: GCA_024138015.1. Taxonomy (NCBI): domain Eukaryota; kingdom Viridiplantae; phylum Streptophyta; class Magnoliopsida; order Myrtales; family Combretaceae; genus Lumnitzera; species Lumnitzera littorea. Next base: position 115,775,218 of record JAMXBB010000001.1, read on the forward strand.
TGGAGGTCACTCACCACTAGTCTATGCTCAGAAAGGCTAGATAAGAGTAGCTCAAGAGTAAGAGGGATACTTAGCTCAAAAGTAAGAGGGATACTTAGCTCAAAAGAGTGAAAAGTTCAGTATATTCTCTGTATTATTTTCTTGCGACTGTTACATTATGTGACTATTTATAGTACTCTATTAGGGTAAGTTCTATGTTACAAATAATTACAAAAATGAATTCCTATTTGTTAAATAAAAAAAGGAAAATACTATATAAGGAGACACGAAATTGTGCGCAATGAATGTCATTTGTCAGAAAGGACCTCAGAAAGGATAGTAAGGTTGTTAGTAAGGATAGTGTGAGTGCGTTTTTACTATGATTCTGATAGTATTATGGTACGAGCAGGGGGTGGGCCTCTGTTCAAGCCTGTTCGAGGTTAGAAGGGGCTGAACTGTGGTTGGTTTAAGGATAGCTCACGTTAAGGTTGGCCCCGGATGGTCGACTCTTAACAGTTTTGCTCGGCTTCGGTACAGTAGAGAATGCTGCATTTAGTTTTAGCGCTTGGACTACGGTTTAGTGGAGGGTTCGGTTCGGCATGCTAATTGATCATCTCGACAACATCTTGGATGGCATAGAGAGCAAAGTAGCTTGGCAGATTAGATTAGGGAAAGCACTACTCCTTAGTGCTTAACTCACCTCGGATAGCTTGGTAGACCACCTGGGAGAGCCCTCAAGCTCAGGAGCATGTAATCGGTTCCTGATCTCTATCAAACAAGGTTATCAATCAAATTATTAGGTGTAATGCATGTTCAAGCAAATGCCATCGCATGACATTATCCGATCCGTTGTGAGATTTGAGAAATTACACCCGCTTTAATCTAGGTTGAGGAGTTTCCATTAATGCAACAGCTCGCGACTAAACTCAAGCTTGTGCAATAAAGACACTACTCCTCTTGTGACTACCTTCGAACCATTGACTTCATCCTTACTGCGACTTCTTCACTTGTCACTTAATTCAACTAAAGATGAAGAAGGGACCAATTATGCTATCCAGCACTATCCCTTTCAAAGGGGTCGGTATTTGGCTAGAGATTCCTAATGTTCTCCTAATGGGTTGCTATGCATGTTTGGTTTAGAATTTTAAGTCATTTATTTAATTAGATCCATTTTAAAGTGTTCAATTATTTCAATAAATCACATAAATACAAGCTAGGACAACAATTGGAATCATATCTTCAAACTCAGAATCAAGCACATGCGCTCAGTTAATTATCTAACAAGTACAATCAAGTACAACTCAAGCCTTCGAGTACTACAAATTAGTATTTCGAAATACAGCAACATATTAATCTTAACTTACCTGGTATCCTTGGCCACTCATTTAACCAATCGCAGGTCGATTTGTCTTCGTGTGTCCTATAATATATAATATAAATGCATTTTTAGTATTTATATCTTGATGATACGTATATGTATATATCCTCTAGGTTATGATTTAACCTAATTCTTCCCATATACATAGTAGTTATTATTAATTCATCCTAGGTTAGTTTAAGATTCGGTTTCCGAATCTGGTTTTGATTTAGGTTCTAAAGTGGTTTTAATTAAGGATATTATACGTAAAGCCTAAAAATGCGATTCAAACACAAATGTGAAATTCATTACATTAGGCTCAAGTATCCTAATTATTACTTTTAGTTTTAAATCAATATTCTATTTTACTCCATATACTTAAATTCTTATTAGTGTACCAAACTTATTTCTGATATGAGAAAATTTTACATTTTTCATATAATTACCTAAATTTAAGTCTCTTACTAGATTTTATATATATTCCTATTATTAGTATAATATCAATTTTTATTCTAACATTTTCTATTTATTATATTTCCAATTTTTCATATTATGTATTATTACCTATTATGTACATAATACACATCTAACACTTCTATCACTCCAAATATCATCTCCTAACATCAATTAATATCTCAAAATATCTAAATTCATCTTAAATTAGATTTTACACCTAATTATCCTAAATTACAAAATTAACTTAAAATTTACCATTTTTACCTATTACATATTTACTACATAATACTCTATTAATTACATATAACACCCTAAATACTACAAATATCATACTTCATCAGATTTCAATATCCTAAAACATATAATTGTACAATAAATCAATAATTATCTATTTAATTACCTAATTAACTCAAAATTACCCATTTTATGCATAATTTTAAGGCCTAAAAATTATCTAAAATTTTCAAAAATTTATTTTTGAAAAAGGGCTTCATACACTATTATATAATCCCTAAATAGTGTACACAAAAATTTTGGGCTTAAAACTATACTTCTAAGGTCATTTATTTATAAACCGAAACATGTTTGGTTTTGTATGATTTCTTAAGCACCATATATCACAGAACATATTTTTATCAAAATAATATTTTTCATAAAAACTAGATGCAAAAATATTTCAAAATACCAAATTTCATAATTTTATAATCATATTTAATATTTTTAACAAAATATGTAAAATTGGGGGAAAAATTAGACTAATTAAAATTGGTGGCTCTGACCATTGTCGGCTATCAAGTCCTTCTCGACCACCCTAGGTGTTGCCACCACTGTGTAGTGGTGGTGACCGTCCACTTTTAGTTGCTTGTCTGGTTGAGAATCTCCTCAAGGCCCTAATTACTTAGATTTTTGCTAATTTTTTTCAAACCATAATTTTCTCTCAAATTTTCAACCCTCTCAATTTTCTACAACTCCAAACATCCCAAATAAGCTTCTGTAAAATTTTGGGTATTTATAGAGGTCTTAGGGATTTTTTATGCATTAAATTGATGTGATAATCGCCTTATCTTATCTTTTTTTTTTTTACTTTCTATTTGTTACATTTTGATTGGGTAATTTTATTTATCCATTTCCAAGCTGCCATGACCATTTTCTAGAGATTTCCATAATTTTCTTAATTTTTTCCTTAATTATTTATGCATTTTCTTTAATTATTTAACATTATTTTAGCCTATTTAACGTATTTTAAGTAATTATGCATATTTCTACCTATATATCAATACATAAATGGTATAAATAAATACTCTTAAATATTATTTAAGTTATTTTATGATTTTTAGTGTGCATATAATTTATCTCTAACAATTCATTAGGTATTGGAATGCATTTTACGTATTTTTGATAAATAACGAGTAATATACTTAAAATTTGAAAATTTTATATTCTTTTATTTTATTACTTATTTTCTTGAATCCAAACTTACAAGATCGCTTTTACTAATATTCATAACTTTGTCGTGGAATTTGAGCTGAATTAAACAGCTTGCTCAATTGCCCTAAATTCTACGAATCGAACTCCGAGTAACTAACTGTGGAGCTTATAGCAAGTTAGAAATTTGTAACTAAACAGGAGATTAGTGTGGTTAAAATTAATACAATTTATAGAGTTAGAACTCCTATTGGGGAGAAGGTAACGACTCGAGAAGTAGTAGCCGATGGCAGAATTAAGATTCAGGAGAAGAAGTACCTTATAAGTCTTGTAATATTGCCTTTATAGGGTTATGATATAATACTAGGAATAAATTGGTTGTTTAAGAATAAAGCAATTATGGAATGTAGAAGTAAAACTATTACTCTTAGCGATAAAGAAATAGTATTTCAAGGAAAGGCTGGAGGAAATAAATTGAATTTATCTATGATTGAGATATGTGATAAATTGTATGAGACAAAGGTAAAGAAGAATGATTGGAATTTTTGCTAGGTGTTTGCTATAGATGTAAAGAAAGAGACACTCAAGGTAGCGGACATACGAGTAATGTGTGAATTTTCAAATGTATTTCCGGATGATTTACCAAGGTTAGCCCTACATCAAGAGTTGGATTTCACTATAAAGTTAGTTCTTGGAACTAAGCTTATTTTTAAAGCTCCATATCGGATGTCACCTATGGAACTTTAAGAACTAAAGAAGCAACTTCAAGAGCAACTAGAGAAGAGATTTATTTGTCTAAGTGTTTTACCATAAGGAGTACTGGTATTGTTTGTAAAAAAGAAAGATGGTACCATGAGATTGTGCATAGACTACTAGGAACTAAATAAGGTTACCATTAAGAATAGGTATCTATTACCCTGTATTGATGATTTGTTTGATTAATTGCAAGGTGCAACTATGTTTTCTAGAATTAACTTAAAATCAGGATATCATCTGTCATGCTCCGAAGTGGTAGAGTCGTAACAGCCCCGCCGTGTAAACCATTCTAAGATAGAAGTTGGCCTTACAACTGCTATCCTAGATTTGATCTACACAAGGTATCCACGACTAACCCGCTTTGAAGTAAACGGTTTGTAATTTGAATAAATCATTTACCTAAGAAAGTGAGAAAATATATATATACACTAGAATTCAGTTATTACAATTAACGTTTACAACATTTCACCGTAATCTATTTCCTAGTTAATATATTATTCAGAAATGAAAAATTCTAAGATAAGAGCTTAGACCTTAAAAAAAAAAATGTTTGTTCTTCAAATGTTTTTCCTCACTCCCCAAGATTCAGCAGTTGCTGGTTTCAGAGTAGTTGTAAGCCACTTTTTGGCCAACACCTGCAACAACGTCTATAGGGATGTGAGTAATTACAGTTCAGTAAGTTAGAATGGAGGACTTAAAACTACACCACAAACACTAATAAGGTTATTAACTAAATCAATTGGTACAATGCATGTTTAAGCAAATGGCATTGCACGACGTTGTTCAGTCTGTCGTGAGATTAGAGAAATTGCGCCCGCTCTAATCCGAGTTAAGGAGTTGCCGTTAATGTAATAACTCACGACCAAACCCAGGCTTATGCAATGGAGACACCACTCCTCCCACGACTACCTTCGAACCATTGACTTCACCCTTACCGCGACCTCCTCACCTGTCACTTAGTTCTACTAAAGATGAAGAAGGGACCCATTATGCCATTCGACACTATCCCTTTTGAAGGAGTCGGTATTTAGCTAGAGAATCCTAAGTTTCCCCTAATAGGTTACTATGCAAGTTCGATTTATGTTTACAAGTCATATCTTTGTTAAGTTTAATTTAGGGTAATTAATCATTTCATACAAATCATACAATACAAGCCAGAATAACAAATAAAATCATAGCATCACTCATAATCAAGCACATACACACAACTAACTATCTAACAAGCACAATTAAGTATAATCTCAAGCCTCCAAAATACAGCAACGTATTAATTTCAACTAACCTCGACTCTTCGCTCACTTATTCGAGGTCCAACTTGTTCAAGCCATCGCCGATCATCCCTATAACACAAACGTAGTTACAATTTTTCATATAACTATTATAGGTTGGTTTTATCCTATAACGCTTATTGTTATCTTTTGTTTAAGGTTTAATATGTTCAGTTATCTAGGTTCTTAAATCTTTTACAATTATTTTGGGTTTGGGGTTAGGTTCGTGTTCAGGACTAGGTTCAGGTTCAGTTTCCATATTGATTTCTAAATTAGGTTTTAGTTCGATTTTTAAGTACTATTTTATACCCGAACCCTAGAAACTCGTTTCAACTTGTAATGTGAAATTTATCACATTACTTCCAGATATCCTAAATACCATAATTACCCCTAATCAGTATTTTATTTTACTCGGTACACTTAAATCCTTATTAGTACACCGAATTTACTCTTGATATGAAAAATTTTTATATTTTTCATATAATTACATAAATTCAAGATTTCTATCAGATTTATTATATATCTCTATTATTTATATAATATCAATTTTTATTTTAATATCTTCTATTTATTATATTTCCAATAATTACATANTAAGGTTTAATATGTTCAGTTATCTAGGTTCTTAAATCTTTTACAATTATTTTGGGTTTGGGGTTAGGTTCGTGTTCAGGACTAGGTTCAGGTTCAGTTTCCATATTGATTTCTAAATTAGGTTTTAGTTCGATTTTTAAGTACTATTTTATACCCGAACCCTAGAAACTCGTTTCAACTTGTAATGTGAAATTTATCACATTACTTCCAGATATCCTAAATACCATAATTACCCCTAATCAGTATTTTATTTTACTCGGTACACTTAAATCCTTATTAGTACACCGAATTTACTCTTGATATGAAAAATTTTTATATTTTTCATATAATTACATAAATTCAAGATTTCTATCAGATTTATTATATATCTCTATTATTTATATAATATCAATTTTTATTTTAATATCTTCTATTTATTATATTTCCAATAATTACATGTTATATATTATCACCTATTAGATATATATAATACACATCTAATATTTCTATCACTCTAATTACCATCTCCCAACATCAATTATCATTTCAAAATGTCTAAATTCATCCTAAATTAGATTTTACACCTAATTACCCTAATTTACAAAATTAACTAAAATTTACTATTTTTTCCTATTACTTATTTACTATATAATTAGCCTAATAATTACATCTAACACCTTAAATGTTACAATTGTCATACTTCATCAGATTTCAACATCCTAAAACATATAATTATTCACTAAATCAGTAATTAACCATTTAATTACTTAATTAACTCTAAATTACCCATTTTATGCCCATTTTAAGGCTTAAAAATTATCTAAAAACTTAAAAAATTAATTTTTGAAAACAGGCTTCATAGCACTGTTCTATATTATCTAAGTAGTCTACACAAAAATTTTGGGTTCCAAAATATACTTCTAAGGTCATTTATTTCTAAACCGAAACAGGCTCGGTTTTGCATGATTTCTTAAGGATTATATATCACGGGACATATTTTCATCAAAATAATATTCTTCCTAAAAACTACATACAAAAATATTCTAGAATAACAAGTTTTCTAATTTTTTAAGAATATTTAATATTTTTACAAAATTAAACAAAATCGGGCTAGAAATTGAACTCACTGATTTTGGTGGCGTCGGCCACCGTCGGTGGCCATGGGTGTATCGGCCCATCTGGGCACTACCACCACTTCCAGTTGCTTGTCGGGTCTAGGTTCTTCTTAGAAGCCTCAACTGCATAGATTTTTTATGATTTTTTTCTAAATCCCTAATTTACTCTCAATTTCACCTCTCTCTATTTTTGTTACTCTCTAAACTGACTAAATGAGCTTCTGAAATTTTCTTGCTATTTATAGTGTATTAGGGAAATTATTGTACATTAATGAGACAAGACAATTGCCTTATTTCTTCTTTTTTCCACTTTCTATTTGTTGCATTTTAATTGGTTGATTTCGTTTCTTCAATTCTAAATTGCCACACCTCAATTCTGGATTTTTCCTAATTTTTCTTGATTTTTTCTTAATTAATTATGAATTTTCTTTAATTTATTATTATTATTTTAGCACATTTCATGTATTTTAAGTAATTATACATATTTCTACCTACATGTAAATTCATATATAGTATAAATAAATATTCTTAAATATTATTTAGATCATTCTATAATTTTTAGTATATATATAATTTATCTCTAGCGATTCGTTAATTATCGGAATGTACTTTACGCATTTTCGATAGAGAATGAGTTATATACTTAAAATTTGGAATTTTTATATTTTTTTATTTTATTACTTATTTTCTTAAATTTGAACCTACGGAATCATTTTACTAATATTTCTAGCTTTACTTTATAATTTAGGCTCGATTGGATCTTTTAACCGATCAAAACCCTAAATAGCTGGTTGTAGGGTTTACATCATCAATTATGAGTTAAGCTGGATAATGTGCATAAGACTGCATTTAGAACTCGATATGGTCATTATGAATTTTTAGTGATGCTATTTGGTTTAACAAATGCCTCGGCTATATTCATGAATTTGATGAATCACATATATCAACTATATTTGGATAAGTTTGTTATGGTGTTTATTGATGATATTTTGATCTATTCAAAAATTGAGGAGCATGCAAAGTATTTACGATTGGCATTACAAAAGTTGATAGAGAATAAACTATATGTTATGTTAAGTAAATGTGATTTTTGGTTGGATAAATTTTTTTTTTAGGTCACATTATATATGGTGAAGGAATCTCTGTGGACCTTAACAAGGTAAAAGCAGTAATGGATAGGAAGCAACCAACCATAGTTACAGAGACGAGGAGTTTTCTAGGTATGGTTGGATATTATCGACGATTCATAAATGATTTTTTTCAAAATTGCTAAGCCATTAACTCGATTGACTAAAAAAGATGTAAGATTTGAATAGAGTGAAGATTATGAATTGAGTTTTTAGGAGTTGAAGAAATGACTAGTTATAACACCAATATTAACATTACTTGATTCGGATAAGCCTTATAACGTGTACAGTGATGCTTCTCGAAATAGATTGGGTTGTATACTGATGTAGGATATAAAGGTTGTTACATATGCATCGAGACAATTAAGGCTACATGAGAGAAATTATCTGACCCATGATTTGGAATTAGCAGCGGTGGTGTTTATGTTAAGGATTTGGAGACATTATTTATATGGACAACGGTGTGAGATATACACTAATCATAAGAGTTTAAAGTATTTCTTTACTCAAAAAGAGTTAGGCCTAAGACAATGGCAATTGTTAGAGCTGATTAAGGATTATGATCTAAATATAAATTACCACCTTAGAAAAGCTAATCTAGTGGAAGATGCTTTGAGTTAGAAAAATTATCAGTAGGTTACATTACTGTTAACTACCCAACATGAATTGGTACGTGATCTGAATATAAATTACCACCCTAGAAAAGCTAATCTAGTGGTAGATGCTTTAAGTCGGAAAAATTATGAACAGGTTGTAATACTATTAACTTCCCAATGTAAATTGGTATGTGAATTTGAAAGGTTGAGAATTGGGTTCAACTGGTGTAAACCTAATAGTTAGATAATGAATTTATAACTGTAACTTACTTTATTGGAGAGAACTAAACAGAAGCAAGAGGAAGATAAGGATCTAATGGAGATAAAAGTGAAATTAAGCTAAGGAAATGATACTGACTTCAAAGTAGATGGAAGAGGTATAATAAAGTTTAGAGGACGGATGTGTGTACCACAAGATCCTGACATAAAGAAGGAAATTATGGATGAAGCGCATGTTATAGGTTATATTGTGTACTAGGGAGGAAAAAAGATGTATCAAGATTTAAAATTGATGTTTTGGTGGAATGGAATGAAAAGAGATGTGACACAATATGTGGCAGAATGCATTATGTGCCAACGAGTTCAAGCAAAACACCAGAGATTGGGTAGGCCAGTACAACCTTTGGAAGTACCAAGATGGAAATGAGATCGTATTACTATGGACATTTTAGTAGCACTACCAAGAACTCAAGTTAGTTATGATTCAATTTGGGTAATTATAAATAGATTAACAAAGAGTGCACACTTCTTACCTTATCTTACTAGTGATTCAATGGAAAAATTGGCTAAGTTGTATATCCGAAAGATAATATGATTACATGATGTGCCAAAGAGTATTGTTTTTGATCGGTATAGTCGGTTTGTATCTAAATTTTAGGAGAGTTTACATAGAGCTTTGGGTACAAAGTTACAATTTGGTACAGCTTATCACCCACAAACAAATGGGCAGTTTGAGCGAACAATTCAAACCCTAGAGGATATGTTGCGGGCTTATGTGTTGGATTTTGGAGGTGATTGGGATAAATATTTGCTATTGATAGAATTTGCCTACAATAATAGTTACCATGCAACTATGCAGATGACACCTTATGAGGTGTTATATGGGAGAAAATGTAGATTGCTATTGTATTGGGATTACGAGGTGTATGCCATGATTAGACCAAACATGATCAACCAGACAAGTGAGAAGATTAAGATTGTTCGGCAATGAATGAAGGAAGCTTAGGATCGTTATAAAAGTTGGGCAGATTTGAAAAGAAGGCCACTGGAGTTTGAAGTTGGTAATCATGTTTATGTTAAGATAACCCCATTTGAAGGACTTAGAAGGTTTGGCTCAAAAGCGAAGTTGAGCCCATGATATATTGGTCCGTTTGAAGTACTAGAGAAGGTTAGTAATGTATCCTACAAAGTAGCGTTACCTCCAAGTTTGTCGAGTTACTATGATGTATTCCATGTTTCCATGCTAAGGAAGTTTGTTAAGAACCTGAATGTAATGGTAGAAGTAGAGTCAGTGAAGATAACGAGGAATTTTCAAGTAGTGAAGCAGCCCATAAAAATATTGGATAATTAGGTTCAGAAGTTAAGGAATCGAGACATAGAGTACATGAAGGTCCAATGGATTGAAGGTCCAGACTTGGAGATTACCTAGAAGCCAAAAGTAGCAATGATGAAGCAATATCCATGACTTTTCTAACTTCCAAGTTAGTAAAAGCATGTGATTAATGCTTTTGGTTATTTAAGTATAATTTAGATATACAGAAGTTTTGAAGACAAAACTTTTTTGAAGAAAGGTAGAAATGTAAGCTTTAAATATAAGCCCTGTAACTATGGGATCGAATTTAGTACGTAAAGTTTAAAGCGATCGGTTAAATAATTTGATCGAGCCCAAATTATAAAACAAGCTAGAAATATTAATAAAAGTGGCCCCATAAGTTTAAATTCAAGAAAATAAGTAATAAAATGATATAATATAAAATTTTCAAATTTTAAGTATATTACCTATTATTTATTGGAAATATGTAAAAATAAATTTTGATAATTAACGAATTACTAGAGATAAACTATATGCACACTAAAAATCATAGAATGACATAAATAATATTTAGGAGTATTTACTTATACTCTATATGTATTTACGTGTAGTTAAAAATATACAAAATTATCTAAATTACTTGAAAATTGCTAGAGAATTACCAAATAATTAAAGAAAATTATAAAAAAAAGGAAAAATTAGAAAAAAATCAGAGAAGTGAGGAATGCTCTAGATTTGGGTTATGGCAACTGAGGGAAGAAAGAAAGAAATTTAGCCAATTAAAATCATCCATCTAGAAAGGTAAATGGAGGTAGATAAAGTAATTGTCTAATTAATTAAATGCACCAAAATTCCCCAACACCTTTATAAATAGCAAAATTTTTACAGAAGATCATTTGAACAATTTGTGAAGTATAAAAAATAGAGAAAGTAAAAAACAAAGAGAAAATTGGGGTTTTCAAAAAAATTACAAAAATCTATACAATTAAGACATTTGAATTGAACCTACAACCCACCATCATTTGGAACTGAACCGTTGCCACCACCACACTCCAAACCTTATGCTTGGATCGACTGATACACCCTGAACCGTCGCTAGTGGTCGGAAGTCCAAAAGTCCGGTGAGTCTTAAATTTAGTCTGATTTTGTGAAATTTATTAAAATTATTAATATTACTTAGAAAATTATGAATTTTGTTATTCTGATGTTTTATTGTATGTACATTTAGGAAAAAATATTGGTTAGGGTTAATTACATCTGTAAATATAGGGTCCTTAAGAAATCTCGCAAAATTGAACATATTTTAAATTAGAAATAAATAGGCTTAGGAGTGCAGTTTTGAGCTGCAATTTTTTCTGTAGACTACTTAAATGATATAGAGTAGTGCTATGAAGCCATATTTTTAAAATTAATTTTTGAAAATTTTAAGTAATTTTTAAGCTCTAAAATGATGAATAAAATGAGTAATTTTGCACTAATTAGGTAATTAAATGAATAATTATTGATTTAATTATTGATCTCTCAAATTAGATGTTTAGAGATGTTAATCTTTGATGTGGTAACATAATCATAGCATTTAGAGTGTTAAATGTAATTATCATGGGAATTAAGTAATAAACATAGGTAATTTGATAATATGTGGAATTAGAATTATGGTAAATATAAAATATTGGGTTAAATTGGATAATATAATGACAATATTAACACATATTCAATCTGGTATAAACCTTAATTTTAGGTAATTATATGTAAAATGTAAAATTTTTTCATATCAGGAGTAAATTCAGTACACTAATAAGGATTAGAGTGTACTGAGTGGGCTAGAATACTGATTTAAGACTAAGTATGATATTTAGGATACTTGACCCTAATGTGATTAAATTCACATTAGGGTTTGGAAGGAATTTTTAGGATTTACTCGTAGTTGGAATCGATTTAGAACTTGAATTGGATTTGGAAATCGAATCCTAAACTAACTTAAGATGAATCGGTAATGAATAATATGTATATATGAAAAATTGAGTTAAATCATAATCTAGGGTATATAAATATATTATCAAGATATAACTACTAAAAGTGAATTCATATTATAGGATATACGAAGACGAGTCGACCTAAGATTGATTGAGTGAAAAACTCAGGATTCTAAGTAAGTTGGGTTTATTACTTCATCATATTTTAAAGTACTCGAAGGCTTAGGATTGTGTATAATTGTGATTGTAAGTAGTTTTATGCATGTGCTTGCGTATCTAATTTCGTACTGAAACCTGTATTGTGTTTGATGACCGTTATGTTTGGATTGGTGTGGAATGTATGATTACCTTAAATCAAACTTAATCCTAATCGACCTAAATACCCTAATTTAACATGCATAGCAACCTTTTAGGAGATCATTAGGGTTTCCAACCAAACACCGACACCTTCAAAAAAATAGCGCCGGATAGCATAATGGTCTTTTCCTCATCCTTAGCTGAACTAAGTGCCAGGAGAGGAAGACGCAGTAAGGATGAGGGCATTGGTTCGAAGGATAGTCTTAAGGGGAGCGGTGTCTCCATTGCACAAACCTGGGTTTGGTTGTAAGATGTTGTATTAATGGAAACTCCTTAACCCGGATTAGAGCAGGTGAAATTACTTTTATTTCACAACGGATCGGACTATGTTATATGATGACACTTGTTTGTTGCATTGTATATAATTAATTGTTTGATAACCCTGTTTGTATTTGTATTCTTTCGTAAGTCTCCAACTTAACTTACTGAGCTGTAGTTACTCATACTCATATAGATTTTTTTGCAAGTTTTGACTTCTAACTAATATACCACGTTACAACTATCCTGAGGACAATCTTCCTTCGAAGCTATGGGGAGTGAGGATCAAATGGCCACACAATTAAGTCTTTTAATGTCTTGATAGCACTTATAGGTATATGAACTGAGGTGTGAGATATAAGTTAGTGATTACTGTAGTTTGTGTAATTTCTTGGGATTTTGAGATAATATGGATGTAATTATATATATATATATATATATATAAATGATAGTTCTAAATTTTAGGTAAATTTTAGTTTAAATTTTAATCGAACTGTTTATTTTAAAGCAAGAAGTTGTGGATGCCTTGTGTAAATTTAATTTATGGTAGGGACTGTAAGATTAGTTACTATCATGGGTTGGTTTACACAGAGGGACTGTTGTTACTCTATAGCTTTGGGGCGTAACTATAGAGCTACATGTTGTATTAGAAACTTTACTACTCCCTAACTTCTATTCATAATGAACAAAGTCATCTAACCACTTAAGTGGTCTCTTTTACTTGTTAGAATGGCTATGAGACCGACCTTCAGAAGGATGAGTAGATTGATTTGGAATGGAATATCATTGAGTAATAGGACCTTTATCAATAGATCATCCAAATGAGTCAACTATTGATGAAGGACAACTCATTGAGTCTTAAAAAGATTGATCAATATAAGACTGATCAGGAGATATAGTATGCTGACCAGTATAGGATAGATCAAAGGAATCACTTGACTCAAATGAAACATGTTATTTGGGTATAAGAGCAGAAGAGGATGGTACCAAACTTGAAACAAAATCTTGAGATTCTTTGAAAGGGAAAACATGCTTAAAGAATATAATATCCCTTGAGATAACAATACACTTATGAACCAAACCATAGACTTTATACCCTTTTTGTCCAAAAGCATAGCCTAAAAATACACATATTTGCCCTTTTGAGTCAAATTTGTCCTTTGAAGAAGGTTAAGTCCCAATATAACACAAGCAACCCATTATTCTCAAGTAGTCATAATTTGGTGAAGTACCAAATAAGACTTCATAAGCGGATTTCCAACCTAGGCTCTCCATAGGCACCTTATTTATCAAGTGTGTGGTTGTTAAAATACACTCTTCCCAAAAAGATTTTGGTAAGTTGGCATGTATTTGCAAAGCTCTAGATGTGTCTAAAAGATGTCTATTCTTTCTCTTAACTAAACCATTTTGTTGGGGTGTGTATGCTATGGTACGATGATGAACTATGCCCAAATTGGAAAATAGACTCTTGTATTCATTGGACAAAAACTCTCCACCATTTTCAGTCCTAACAACTTTAGGTACATTGCCAAAATGATTTCAAACATAACAAATAAACTGTGGAAGTATGGAGGAGTCTTGACTCTTATATTTCATCAAATAAGCTTAAGTAAACTGAGTAAACTCATATACTATTGTTAAGAAAAATTGTGCTCCTAAATTCACTTAATGCCATAAGGGCCCTACACATCAGCATATAACAATTGAAAGGCAAAAGTCAATTTATGATCACTTCGAGGAAATGGCAGCTTATGAAACTTAGCTTCACAGCAAACATCATAAAGTCAAGATTTCAAATTCAAGTTCTTACAATAAGATAAATGTTGCAATTTCAAAATAGATGGATGCCCTATCCTGGCATGTAATAAATGAAGCAAAGAAGACTGAGTAGAAGTATGAAAAATACTGGGAAGTAAGGCTCAGTCCCTTATTAAGTTCTGTTAGGATTGAATCATAATCTGCTTGAAGGATGCACAATTTATTAGTTACAGCTGCCTTTGCAAAAACACTCTTACTATTATGATCTTGAAATCTGCACACATCCTTATCAAACATTACAAAGAGATTTTGATCATGAAGGGGTTTATGAACAAACAAGAGATTATGGATAAGCTATAACACAAACAAAACATGTTGTATAGTGAGTTGTGAATTTAAGACAATAGTTCCTTTGTGTGTAGTACTGAGATTTCTTCCATCAAGCAACTAAATGTACATGGGTTTATGTAAAGGTTGAAGATCATGGAAAAGGATATTTTGTGGAGACATGTGATCCGTGGCTTTGGTGTCTACAATCTAAGTACCACATTATTATATGTAGAGCTAAAATAGAAAGATGATAAAGAAGTACTATGCATCATACTTGCAAACTCCGTAAGGCTCACTGTAGCATCAATATAAGCTTTAATTTCCTCTTCTCACATCATCTTTAAGACTTCAGAACACACTGATTCAATAAGGTTTCTATCCATCACTACATTATCATCCCTGTTCACTTCATTAACATAATGCGTATCAAAAGGATTCTCAACCTTAACATCATCAGTTCTACAAAAAGAAGCATTTGTAGATGCATTCTTTTTCCCTATTATACCTCTAGCACCTTTAACTACATGCTTCTATTTTTACCATTTGAGGAAACCTATGAGTTGAAAACAAGAATCTATAGTATGTCCTTCACCCTTGCAATGCCTACAAATGAGTATGACATTTTGCATCCTTCCTTTCTTTTTATCCAACTGATTCTTATATGTTTCACCTTTATTAACAAAGCATGTTGACGTAGTCATCTCATCACCTAACACAGATGTAAATTCCTTTCATTTCTTAACTTGTTGCAGTAAGTAAAAAATACTTTGTTTCCTAAGGGAATATGATCCATTAACAAGATCCGATTTCTTACACTTTCATAAGCTTCATTAACTCCCCTTAAAAACTAAATTGCCCTAGTTTGTGATTCAAATTATGTGATTCGCTCCCTCAATTTATTGGTATAGTTCACCAAAACACTATAATTGCAACTAAGATACAAACGAATTGTCTTCAACTCATCCCAAAATTGTTTTAGCTTATTATAGTATGCATTAATCAACATATTTTCTTGCTTGAGATTAGATATCTCAAATTGTATTTGGAAAATGAGTGATCCATTAGCCACTCCATACCTTTCCCTCACTTCATTCCATAGCTCATCGATTGATTATGCATAAAAAAAGCCCTGAGCCAGATCTAAACTCATGGAGTTTAGTAACCAATACCGCACTACAAAGTCACACCTCATCCATTTCAACAAATTAGTAGAATTATCATCAGGCTTTGTCAACATCCCATTTATAGAACTTAATTTGAGATTGGCTACTATGGCCATCTTAATAGCCCTACTTCAAGTTATATAATTGGTTCCATCAAATATCATATTTCCTATGATCATTGAAGGACTATCGGATCCGTTAATAAACATTGGATCACTAATTGATTGATCTATTGTTGAACTCATGATTCACACAAATAAAATACCAAAAGACTACTATTTGATTCAAAATGCAAGAGAATTTCAAGGATCAAAAGTACCTGGTTACACTCTGATACTATGTGTAGAAATGAAGCATTATGCTTGCGTGTAAGTCTTAGCCTATGTGTTGTTGCTCTACCTCTTGCAATGAGTGTTATCAAATGAAAAGCTTAGCAAATGAATTGTAGAGATGAAAATAACAAAACAAAGTAGAAAATGACTTATTGTATTCCATTAGCTGAATGTATAGTACTTATAAATGGTTAAGTCCTTAACTAACGACACATGTTTAGCTAATAATAACTGTACGAGTGTCAAGTTATCTAGTGTACATGTGTGATATAAATAACTTCATAGATATTATTAAAAATGATAATGATACATTGTAGATGTAATACAAGTATTAAAAAAGTACAAAATAGTGATAAAGCTAAAAATTGAATTTTTATTCTCAATGTGTATAAAACTGTAAGTTATGAAATTAGAATAAAGAATTAAAAAGGAAACTTTCATAATTATTTCTTTTAAAATTAAAATGATCAAAAAGTTAAATTGTTAAATTTATTATTACATCATATTCCTTATTCCCCTTAAATAATATAGCAATGCAAAAAAGAAATAAATATATGCCATTCATATTAAAATATAAAGTATTTACATGACTTCTAGGTTGTTTCAGAGAGGGAAATAAAAAACATGAAGAAACTTGCCGAAAAAAAATTAGCAATTCTCTTTCATATATAAGGTAGGGTCGTATAAAAAATACATATAATTTTAAAAAAATTATGTGATCCCTCTTTTCTTTGTTTTTCAATTTCAACACATTAAAACATGTATCAATAAGTAATTGATAATAAAAAAAAAGAAATTGGTAAAAGTTTAGTATTAGGGGAAAAAAGTAACAAAAAGAAACATTAATTCAGTGTTTCTAATTAAAAAAAAAAACAACCAAAAAATGAGATATAAAGAACAAAGACATTAAACAATAATGTATAAAAGTAATTGATGAAGTTAAAAACTTACTTATCCGAAAGTCTCATAATTCGCACTTGTTTAAGAAATAAAAATGTACTAAAAAGAACAAACATTCGGGGAAGAAGGGTTTTTGTTTAGTGGGGCGGGGATTTGGTAGACATGGGGGTGGCGAAGCTTTCCAAATGTAGATTGCAAAAGTAGACTGCAAGAGTGAAAGTGAAGGAGAGAGAATAGGAAATTGAAGGGGGGATAAGAAACTGAGAGGGAGAAGTTACAAACTTAGAGATGGGTTTTTTAGTTAGATACCAATTTTACCTTTATTATAAAATATTTATAATTTTAACAAGTAGTTTTTAATGTTTCTTTTTTTATTATAAAATTTTAATTAGGGGGTTAAATAGTAATTTTAAAGCAGTAGTTTTCTAACTTTAATAATATAGATAATTATTAGCTCAAATTTTAGATTAAAATCAATTTCGGCCTTTAATTTTAACATCAATCCGCCTTAAAATGGCTTAACTAGTATATGAATTAGCCACTAAAGATAAGCTTATTCAATTTCGATTTTCTTTAACAATCCCTTGTAGACTTTTAATCAATAGATCTTAATGCAAAAACTCTTTCCTCCCTCAATTAGTTTTGATTAGGATCAAAAGCCATGAAAAATCAATTCAAAATGTTAAAAAATAGGGCATCTTAAAAATGTAATTGATTATCTTAAAGAAGATGTATCTAGATAAACTCTAGATATGGCAGGAGGCATCCTAATGTAAAAAATAAGTGAACACGATATGTTAGTCACTGTTTAAGATGTAAAAGAATTGCATGTTAACACTCTAAAGTATAGTTTGATCCTAAGACATTTGAAGCATGCATGGGTAAACTAATTGCTAGGCTATAGTTCTTTTCTCAATCTTGTTTGCACAAAGAATGAGTATGAGCTATGGCCTTTAGATCGACTATATGCCTAAATCTAATGTTGGGTCGAAAATTAGGCCTAATTTAATGTCTTTCCAAGAACCTAATTTTCACCACTCATAGATGAGTGTAATAAATGAGTTTAGTATATATGTGAACGTGGATTTTCAAATTGAATGAATTTGGTAGGATTTGAAGCTCTTGTTTTTACTAAAATTGAATTTCATATAGAATAATCAATTTAAGTCTAAATGAAGTATTATCTAACGACATGTTTCACCTAAGTTGATATTATTTTATACCTTTAACAATGATTAGCTTGATTGAGCTTGGAAAAATGAATTTTCAATAACATTAAGTTATTTTGAGCCAAAGACTCAAAAATAGTTAGATCACATATGCATATGTCCAATTCAAAATACTATCTTTCACCTTTAGGAAATGCCTTTATTCTATTTTTGCATATTTTTGTTTTGTTGTTTCTTTTTTAGTTTTTTTTGGAATTTTTTTCCTATTTTCTCATTTTAGGGCTTCTTAATTTTATAATTCTTTCTTCTCTTCTTGAACTTTTAATTTTTTCTTTTGATTTTGATTGAAGAGTTATTTTAGAGAGGGTAGAAATGGGGCACTTTATAGTTGGTCTCCTTTATAGTAATGTTCAACAAGAATCCTACTACATAAATAAAAAGATTTGTCATTTTTGTTCTAACTTATTTCACAATTTGATGAAAAAGGAAAAAGTAAATGTTAAGAAATAAGGTAAAAACCCAAAAAGTAGACTGTAGCAGCATGGGCGGGCATTGACCCTCTAAAATAGCCCTTTTCTATTTTCTCTTTTCTTTTTTTTTTTCCTCTTTGTATTTTCTTGATGTAGAATGCATGCTAGTAAGAAATAATCTTTGTAGAGTTTTTTCATTGAGATTTATAGCAAGCTGGTTTGATTTATAGAACATGTGTATACATACATATATATATAATGTATATACGTAGAGGAAAATATTTTGCTATTTTAAATAATATTTTTAGGCACTAGTACTCATTATAATAAATTTGCAAGTTTTCCCTTACAAATCTATGTTTTTCAATTCCGATGTTTACATTAGTGCCCGTATCTTATCGGTACTCTAATCATCATATTTTTTTAATTTTTAATTTTATTTTTTGCTTTTAGTTATAGTTGTGACCTTAATTCCATTTCATATCTATTTATTATATATTATTCATCATGATGTCACTTGAAAATGGGACATAAATTGTGGATATTGTTAATGTTATGAATACTATAAACTTAATATCTTAATTGAGGAAAAGGAAAAAAAAAATGAAAAAAAAAATCTTGAAAATATTGCTTTTAAGAAAATATCTCTAAAAATATGGTACTTGAAATCACCTTCTTGATTTAGGATGAAAATAAGATGAAATTATCTCTTGAAGAAGCGATTTTATCCTAATTACTTTTTCAAAAGGCGATTTCAAATACCGTATTCTTAGAAATATTTTCTCAGGAGCAAAATTTGTGTAATTTTTTTTTTTTGCATCTTTTTCGTTTTCCCATTTTAATTATTTCTAACTTTTGGGACTTTATACATAGGAAAAGAACAAAAAAAAAAAAACCAAAAATATCGCTTTTTGAAAAATAATCCTAAAACTATGGCAAATAAGGATGCAATCGAGGCAAGCTTTGTGATACTCGAACCTACCCTTATAAGGTTTGGCGTTGCCTAAAACCCTATAGGGTTTTTCCCCATATAACCAAAACCTGACCCTATAGGGTTCTTGACCATATAAGGGTAGGTTTTTATAGGATTCAAAGGACCCCATTAGAGCAAGTTTTTATAAAGTTTATATAAGATTAATGAGAGAGTAGAAGGGAATAAATTAAGTAAAATTAAGATTATATTTAGTGAAGTACACAATAATAAAAACTGAAAATTAAATATGTTGTAAAATGTAAAACTGATATAAGGTATGCATGTTACATAAGTTAAAAGTAAATATTTTTATTAATATATACTTTTTCTTATTGGATTAGGTTTTCCATTAGGTTCTTTTATAATCCTAAAATTTAACCTTAAACCTTATAGAGTTTTGAATCAAATTAAAAAACCCGACCTTAAACTTTATAGTGTAATAATTGGGTTCAACGAGTTAGGATACCCTTTAATGACCCGCTTGGTTATATCCCTATAGGCAAATGAATTTGGCTTTCTAGAAGTCATTGTTGAATTGTATTAAATTTAGCTTTTGGAAATTCGATTATATGTAAAAACATATAATTGACTTTCCAAAAGTTAAATTCACATATTGCAAAGAATTCAGCTTTAGGAATGTTGATTTTATTAAATAAGTAAAATTGGCTTTCCAAAAACCCATATCCTTGCAAAATGCTTTTGGCTTTTGAAAAGCTAAATTTACTAAATTTGACTTTTCAAAACCTGTTTATATTAGCAATCAAAGCAACTAAAATCACACACTTCATCCATGATCCCATACAATTGTACCATACAATACATTTATTCTAGAAATCTGTTATAACACCTACGAACACATCTACTACACAATATATCTCATCCTTAAATCTAAGATTTTTCACCTACAACTCCCATGCACAATGTTTACGAAACTTTGGTAACTCAACCAAAATTTAACCCCAATAAAAAACAACCAACTATTGTTATCAGTTGCCTATCACAACAAACCCTATTCTCTCCTTCCACAATGTGTTCATTTATATAGCAAATAACCTATACTTTGCCCATTTTCTAATCTATCTACATTTAGCAATTATTTATAAACAAGTTTACATTGGTATTACACTATAACTGAAGATGGCTTTTGAACAATAATATAACCAGTGTTCTGTTATGAGTACTATTCATTCATATCTACGTTAGCATACTTTATGTTCGTTTCATGTAGTATTTATAAGTTATAATGAGAAATAATTATAAATAGGAAACAGTTATTTATAAGTTATTCAACTAACTTATATACTACATTCCATATATACCACAATCTAATTACACATATATACTACATTTTACATTCAAACAAACATAATACATATATACATTCTAATTACACATATATATTACATTATACATTCAAGTACTAATTATTTTAATCATACATGTACTGCATATGTCAAAAGAAATGCCAAATGATACTATATACTCACGAAACTTGACATTCAATTACTATTACACACAATGTATTGTAAGAAAAGGTAACTTGAATAAGGAAGTACTTTTATGCTGGCAAACTATTTTAGAGAGAGAAAGAGGTTGAAACTTGCGTATTTCTCCAAGAAAATCACAAAATCCAATTACTATAAGTGTTAGGAAGTGATGGGTTTGAGATTTTCAAGTTCGGATTGATGAAAAATGGCTTGTAAATGCATGAATTGGAGAGACCATGCAGATTAGGGTTTAAGATAGAGAGAGATTATGGAATGTACAAATGAAGAAGAAGTTTGCTACCTAGTTATATCCCGATAAAATCGACTTTCCAGAAGTCGATTCTAGTACATTTTGTCTAAATTCGGCTTTTTAAAAGAGGAATTTAGCACAACATAAAAACAGCTTTTGAAAAGCCAAATTCAAGTGCTATAGTTACAAGAATTTTTTTACAACTATCGTATTTTTAGATTTTTTTTTATCTTTTGCAATATTTAATTCCTTTTCCCCTCTACAAATTATATCAAATTGAACTTTCTAACAAGAGTAGCCATTTAAATTTCCCTACATGTAAAGGTTATGCTAGCTATTAATAAGTGAGTGTTTACACTTACATTATGATTATCTTTAGATTTGAATGGCATTTTTATATATTGAAAATAAGCGTATAAAAGTAAATCTTAGGTTCCAAGATAGGTAGATCTTGTCTAGCAACTCATGATTCTTTAATAAGATCATACCTAAGAGAAATCTCTAGATATGTCCCTACCCACTCTAATGCCTCTAACCTTTCCTTCACCCTTGTTTGTTGAAAAAAATGGCTCACACCTACAAACAATCTAGAAAATGAAATTGGACTTGATGAGATCTTTCAAAATCATATTTCACCTCCCTATACCATTAATCCTTCTAAAGAAAAATGTGAAGTGGTGCAAGGAAATTAATTGATAGAAAAGAGTACAACGATGTATGTAAATCATTCGGCTAAACTAAAGTCTTCGAGTTTAAATTCTGCTATAAGGGGTTCATATTGAGATAAAGTGATACACAATATCACACTTCGAGAGTGGTAGAGTCATAATAGTCTTATTGTGTACACTAACCTACGACAGAAGCTAACCACTTAACTGCTATCATAGACTTGATATATATAAGGTACATATGACTAAACAACTCTGAAGTATCTTCAATTCAATAGCTCAAGTAAAATAGAGACATTTAGTTCTTATACTACTTTGAAACATAGAAGGTTAATTGATATAATTTATTTGAAAAATATTTGCAATTTTTGTATAACAAAATTTATAAAAGAATCCAAAATCATTGTTACAATAAATACAATATTATAAATTAATCTAGGTCAATCCAATGACCTAGTTGACTACAAAACAAAGATAAAAACAATATTCCAATCCATTTGCTCCTTACTCTAAACACATTGTCCATCTTTTGTACACCCAATGATTTGAGTAATCTTGATGTCTATCTTTTAAAACCTATAAAAGAACTATAGGTATATGAGTAATCATCGCTTACTATGGGGATGGAGATGAAAACATACACAACACAACAATCAAGCAAGGTTGTCATTTAGTTAGTTAGATGCAATGCAACAAGCATATGCCATCTGCATGACATTGTTTAGTTCGTTGTGAAGTTAGAGAAATTATGCTCGCTTTAACTCGAGTTAAGGAGTTTTAATGAAATGGAGGCTTGTCTTAGAGCAAATCTTAACCAAACCCAAGCTTGTACAATGAAGCTTACTCCTCCCAAGACCTCTTCAAACTAATGCCCCCAACTTCACCCTAACCTCCTATCCGATCACTTAGTTGGGCCTTGAGGGTAAGGGAAGACCAATTTTCACTACCTAGTTGAAGGGTTGGTGTTTGGTTGGATAGCCCTAATCGTTCCCTTAGTAGGTTGTAATGTATGACCAGTTAGTGTTTAAATCTAAGTTTAGCTTAGTTCATTTTAGGGTAACTAACCAATTGCAAACACTCAAATTAAGAAGTAAACATGGTAGTGCAATTACAACATATAACATAACAATAAGACAATTAAGCAAACAGTTTCCAAGCACACATGTTGCATGCACATAATCAGCTATCTTACAACCACAAACAAGTGTACACATCAACCTCCAAATACTTTTGTATAGTACTTTGAAATGCCTCTAAGTATGGATCCCACTTACTTGGATTCCTATTCACTCTTTCAACTCATATGCCTTAGTCTTTTTGTCATCAATGGTCCCTATATTCCAAATCGTATTTCAATTTTTATACAATTCATTGGAGTAATAGTGTTTTAATTATTGTACTTTTGTCTTAGTTTAACATTCTTTGAATATTCAATAGATGTTGGTTATGGGGATTAAGTGTTATTATTTTTAGCGATGTTATTTTGACCTTCTACTTAATCTTCTATTAGGTTTCTTAGATTTTTAGTACCTTCTACATGATCTTCTACTAGGGTCTATTAGGTATTTGGTACCTTCTACTCAAGCTTCTATTAGGATTTTAATTCATATTCTTTGACATGGAACCTTCTATATAAACTTCTATTAGCATCTTGACTTATGTTTCTTATCAAACAGACCTTTTACATTACCTTCTACAGGAATTTTGGTTATAGTTTCTACCTCAGGAAACTTTCTACTAAAGTCTCTACACTAAGAAACTTTCTACTAAACTTTGTACAATTTATGAGCACTTGGTTAGGGAAGCTTCTACAATACCTTCTACAAGTTAGTAGTTTGCACTAGTACTTACAAAAGCTTCTATAACTACTAACTACTTATTTAGCTCAATCAGAACTTCTACAACACCAACTATAGGTACCAGATTTGCCCCATTTTATCGAAAACTCCACTTTTCACACTTCTCTTTACTTTGTTCATGCCCAACCTTACCACAACTCCACCAATATCGACTCACATGATTCAGAAATGCATCCACATCAACATACATAACTCGAAATTTAACAAAAAAGAATGTTAAATACACCTAATTAACTAATGCACCTAAAATACATGTACTAGGCCAAAAAATCACGGTTTTAAGGTGAATAAACTTCATGTATAGTAGCTAAAATCTTTTATTTACTACTAATTTTTAAGGATTTTTAACGAAAAAAAAGAAGACCAATTAATTAACTTAGTAAAAAATTCTCATAAGCATTTAAGTAAGATCATCGAGTTTAGCTTTGAAAAGCCCATCCTTTTATAAAATCTTCTATTTTCACTTTAAAATTAAGATTAGCATGTTGTATGTAACAAATATTCACCTAAATAATGTTTGGTGGTCAGATTTAAATAAAATATATTGAAAAATAGTGAATTCTTGTAAATCTCAACTTATTGATTTTTCATAAATGACAAAATTTACCCAAATAAAAAAAAAAAGTTTTTGTAAAAATTTTTACGTAGCAATTTTATGTATGATATAGGATGTTAACAGAAAATTTTTGGTGAAGAAACCACGTCATTTGGGATTTTAAAAATGAAAGCGAAATTTGGTCCTAAGTTGCCCATTTCTTAAGAGCGATATATAAGATGAATGAATTTTACAAAAATAACAATTTTACATGAAAGTACACTCAAAATAATGCTAGAATAATTTTTTTCCATAATTTATAGATAAAATTCATTAATTTTTATGAATTTTTGAAAATCGGGCTGAAAAATGGACTCACTAGCATTTGTGATTCAAGCAAGACTGTAGATGAATACACGAAGTTTGGTATTGTGTGAACCAAAGTGGGATGGGTCTAAACCCTGAGACAGTTTAAAGGATAAATGATAGTCAAAGATTAAGTAGGAGTCCCCATGAACTAACGATGGATATAAGGCATCAACACCTTATTAGAGCTGAAGTCATATTTGATTTGACGCACAAATGTAGCCGGAGGTCACTCACCACTAGTCTACACTCAATGGGCTAAATAAGAGTAGTCAAGAGTAAGCAAAGACACTTAGCTCACACAAGAAGGAATATGTTTGAATATCAATAGTATTAATTGTTGTGGTTGTTATAATTTACAAGTATTTATATGACCCAATTAAGATAAGTCCTTAATGGAAATTACAAAAAGGTTCCTACTAGAAAAGGAAAATGAATAATTTACAAGGGTAGAGTTATAATAAGATAAAATGAATATTTGATTATAAAGGACAATAAGGATGTCAAACAAATAAGGTATGTGTCAACTGTCCATTCTACAGTCCTAATGATACGGTTTGCCCAGTAGGGTAGGCTTTAAGCAGATCAGGTTAGGGTTGAGTGCACAACAGCTTAGACATTCTAGATTGAGGAAAGACTGATTCAAGATGTGGTCCATTGTAAGGTCGGCTTGGGATTAGGGTTAAATCGGCCTTAATAGTGTATTGGATTAACAGAATGCTAATTGAGTACTTTGCCTTGGATAGAGATATTGTCGAAGGGTCGGCTTGACAACAGGGTAGTTGCCTTGATAGTCTCTTAGATGCGGTGGAGAACGGAGCAACTCAATAGGTCGAACTAGAGAATGCATTATTCTTTTGAGTTTAACTCCCCTTGGACAACTCAACAAATCATATGAGCAAATCCTCGAGCTTAGGAACACATGATTGGTCTATAATCTTTATCATCCCCTTTAGGCTATTTGAGATTTGGGATCAAATCTAGCTTAGCTCTACGTTGCTTGTCTTTAGGAGTATATGGATGGAGGTTGGCAATGTTAAAGGAGTTAAAGACTCCATACTCTTCAAGTAGTTCAATCCTATAGGTATTATGATTAATCTTCTTAAGCACTTTACATGGTCCATCAACCTTGAGAGATAATTTGTTGTTTCTTAAGTTTGGGTGTTGTTCCTTACTGAGGTGGATCTAGACTAAATCACCTAGTTGAAACTCTCTATTCTTTCATCCTCAGCCTTATCTCTTGAGCTTAGTAGTAGCTTGACTTAGATGTTCTATGACCTTTTAGTGCATTGCTCTGATGGCCTTGACTTTTTTTATAGTTGGTTGATCATCATTTAAGCTCGAAAGGGATGTCTGGTCTAATGGGAGTTTAAGGTTGAACTTATAGGAGACCTCAAACGATGACATGTTCGTGATATTGTACGTGGTCCTATTGTAGACAAACTCAATTATAGGCAGACATAGATCTTAATCGGCCATGTTCCAACTAACAACAACTTGGAATAAAGTTTCCACTATCCTATTGACAATCTCAGTCTATCCATCCATTTGTAGGTAACAAGATGTGCTATATAATAGCTTTGTTCCCATTTATGTTCATATCGTTCATATGGTTCATAGGGATCATGGACTAATCACACGTTCCCAAGCTTGAGGACTCGCTTACATGGTTTGTTGAGTTATTTGAAGGGAGTTAAACTCAAAAGAGTAATGTATTCTCCAATTTGACCTACTAAATTGTTTCACTCTCCATTACATCCAAGAGACTATTGAGGCAACTGACTTGTTGTTAAGTCGACCCTTCTATAATACGTCTGTCCAAGGCTAAGTACTAAACCAGCATTCTTCTAACCTAATATATTGCCGAGGCCGATCTAACCCTAATCCCGAGCTGACCTACTGAGGCTGACCTGACAATGGACCACATCCTAAATTGGTCCCTCCTCAATCTAGAGCGTTTGAGCTATCGAGTGCTCGACCTCAACTTAATTTGCTTAGATCTTGCCTTGCTTAGCAAACTGTATCATTAGGACCACAAAATAGATAGCTGACACGCGCCTTTTTTATCTGACATCCGTATAATCCTTTGTAACCAAGTATTCTTTTTGTTTGAGTATAACTTTATCCTTATAAATCATTCCTTTTCCTTTTCTAGTAGGAAACTTTTTGTAATTTATACTAACCTAAGACTTACCCTAATTAGGTTATATAAATACTTGTAAATTGTAACAGTTACAACAGTTAATACCATTGATATTCAGACATATTCCTTCTTGCATGAGCTAAGTGTCTTTGCTTACTCTCCACTACTCTTATCTAGCTCATTGAGCATGGATTAGTGGCGAGTGACCTCCGGTTACACTTGTGCATCATATTAAGTGTGACTTGAGCTCGTGTGAGGCATTGGTATGTCATATCCATCGTTGGTACATGGAAACCCTTGCTCTACCTTTGACTATCATTTATCCTTTAGACCGTCGTAAGATTTGGACCCATCTCCCTTTGTTTTGTGTGATACCGAACGTTGTGTGTTCATCCGCATTCATGCCCATATCATCTTAGTATCAAAGTCCTTGGCTACATTCAAATATGTTTCTATTACTTTGTACTTTGAGAGATTTCTTGCTATTTTCATGTATTTTAGAAGTCCTGTTATTGTTGTGATTAATTGAAGTGTTTGGTGTTAAAGAAATTTCATGCTCTGTTTCCCCCTGTTTCTTGTACATATAATAGAGAATGAGTGTATATTTGTTTATCATGTGTAATCGACGAAGCGGTAGGAGTGTTTGGAATTGTTCTATTGTTGTTATTTCTTGAAAGAACTTTGTATGGTGTCTTCAGCTATTAATCTCTTGAAATAGACTACAATGTCTGATTCTAGTATTTAAGGAACTCTAATTAACTAAGAGAGTGACACTTAAAATGGCCAAGGTTAACATGGAAGTTCCATATACCAATCAGTAGGTGATGGATTGGATAGACTCACTGACTTGATGGCTAGCCTAGTGATTGTCATAAATGAAGATAGGTAGCGATCTAGAGATGGTTTATACAAAAGACGAGCCAAGGAGCAGCCCGAAGAGGCAATGGTTAGTATACCTGAGCTAATACCCTAATTCGACCACCCTACGCTAGAGGAGTAGATAAAGTTGCTAGGCATAGAATACCACTCGATGAAATCGAAAAAGCAAATGAGGAAAAAGGTGATGAAGTAGAGGAGTACTATGAACTAAAAGAGAGGAATGTCTAAGCTTTGAGAGTAAAAGGTTGAGGATGTGCATCCCGAGTTTTTCTTGAAGTGGTGATATAGATGACTACCTAGATTGGGTAGATAAAATTGAAAAATAGTTTGAATGCCATAAGGTGCTTGATAATGCTAAGGTTACACTTACTATGCTAGAGTTTACTAACTATGTCACCCTGTGGTAGAAAAACATACAAGCCACACGTAGAAGAGAAGGAGAGTGTGAAGTTAGGAGTTGGGATGAAATGAAGAGAGTCATGAGGAGAAGATTTGTTCCGAGCTACTATTTATAGGATGTATTTAAGAAGTTATAGGAGTTGAGATAAAGTGGATTGAGTGTTGATTTCTACATGAAGGAATTCTATATGTTGATGATCTGATGTGAAGCTATTGAGCTTGAAGACCGAACTTTGTCTCGATTCATTAGTGGGTTGAATTATGAGATTGGAAATATTCTAGAGACCATGGACATTAGATCACCTAATGAAGCTATCTAAGCTATTTAGAGAATTGAAAGGCGCTGATTAGGGAGATTTCGAGCTCTTATCAATCACCTTAACCTTAGTTGACCTGTTTTGAGCAAACTTATGCAATCGGAACCAAGTAAGGTTGTTGAAACTCGACCTGCTCAAGTTACCTTAAGTAGAGGAGAAGGAGATCTTGAGGAATTTAAGAAAGGCCAGAGCATAGTAAGGAAGATAAGTGAGATCAAGTGTTTTAAATGTCAAGGATTTGGACACATGGTTGCCTAATGCTCGAGTAGAAGAACCATGATAATCCAAAGTGAAGTGCCAACTATTGAGGTAGACAATACTAACGAGGAAGTGGAAGAGTCGAAAGAGACTAAACAAAAAGAATAGTCTAAGGAGGAGGAAATCATCTATAGTAAGGAAGGTAACTTTATGCCTGTTACCCTTTTGTTGAGAAGAACAATGAATGTGAGTCTTGTACCCGAGGACAAGCAACAAGAGAATCTGTTCCACATTAGACGTAAAGTGAATGGGTCGTTGTGTGCAATGATTATTGATAGTGACAGTTGCATTAATGTAGCACTTGCTTTCGTAGTTCAGTAGTTGAAGTTGCAGACTAAACCCTACCCCAAGCGTTATAAGCTGTATTGGCTTAGTGAGAAAGGAGCCTTGCAAGTGAATAAACAAGTGTCAATGCTGGTTAGTATTAGGAACTATTCAGATGAAGTGCTCTATGATGTGTTACTTATGAGTATGTCCCATATTCTACTTGAACGACTATGAATATTTGACCGAAGTGTGATATACGATGGAAGAAAGAACACATGTTCCCTATAGTACGAGGGCAGAAAGGTAAAGTTAAGCCCTATGACTGTTAAATAAGTTAAAAGCATGTAGACTCAATTAAGTTGAGTTTTGAAGAAAAAGGCTTTAGTGATGACCCAAGCTCAAATAAAGAGAGGGATAGAGCTTGAAGAGTCGACCTATTTGTTAGTTAGAAGGTTACTTGAGATAAGGGGATCCAAAGAGGAGTTGTTATTTGTTGAGGTGAAAACATTATTAGTGAGTTTACTGACTTATTCCTAAGAGAACTGCCTAGAGGTCCGCTTCCCTTCCAAGGTATTGAGCATGCAATTGACTCGTAACTAGGAGTCGTGTTGCTGAGAAAGCTTGCTTATAGGCTAAACCTTAAACAAGTTATAAAGCTATAAAGGCAAGTAGATAAGTTGTTGAAGAAGGGGTATGTGCGAGAGTCCTTAAGCCTATGTGTTATGCCAGCCTTATTCAAAGAAAGATGGGGCATGGAGGATGTGTGTAGATAGTTGAGCAATCAATCACATCACCATTAAGTACAAGTATCTTATACTAAGGCTTGATGATATGCCAGATGAGTTGAATGGAGCATGAGTATTCTCCAAGATTGATCTCAAATCTAGATAACATTAAATCCAAATGAGGGAAGGAGATGAGTGGAAGACCACATTTAAGACCTGTCATGGATTGTATGAATGGCTTGTGGTGCCATTTAGACTATTAAATGTATTGAACATGTTCATGAGATTGATGAACCATGTATTTCGAGAACTAATAGGGAGATTTGTGGTGGTATATTTCGATGACATCCTAATCTATAGTCCTAATTTAGAGACCCACCAAGAACATCTCCGAATAGTCTTTTCGAAACTTCAAGCTACAAAGCTCTATGTTATATAAAGAAATGTAACTTTTGCTGACTTGAAGTGATCTTCTTAGGGTTTTTGTCAGTGGTGGTAGCATTTGGGTCGATGATGAGAAGATAAGAGCGATTATTGAATGACCTATGTCGACCTACTTAACTAACATGCAAAGCTTCTATGGCCTAATGTCATTCTATCATAGATTTATAAGGAATTTCAGTACTATTATGGCCTTACTCACTGAGCTGTCGAAAAGAATGTAGAGTTCAAGTAGGGAGAGAAGGAGTAAAGAAGTTTTGGAGAAGTAAAAGAGAGGCTGATTACAACCCCTATTTGAGCTTTGTCGAGCTTTGATAAAGTGTTTGAAGTAGAGTATGATGTATCTAGATTAGGCATAGGTGTTGTGCTAATGTAAGAGGGCTGACTTATTGCCTAGTTCAGTAAAAGCTTAGAGGAGTTACACTCAATTATTCTGTTTATGATAAGGAGTTTTACTCTTTGATCTTGGCATTAACTGTATGGCAACACTATTTACTACCCAAAGAGTTCATGATCTACATTGATAATAAATCTTTAAGACAATTGAAGAGCTAGCCTAAGTTGTTGCGAAGATAAGCCAAATGGGTCAAGTTCATGGAAGGATTTTCACATGTTGTGAAGTACAAGAATGGAAAGAATAATGTAACGGCCAATGCCCTATTAAGACGACATTCCCTTCTGATTGAATTATAGACCCAACTATTAAGATTTTCAATGATAAAGGATTTGTACATCGAAGACCCATATTTTGGTTCAATCTATACCCAATGTGAAGAGGGTTAACCATTAGATAACTATCACAGGGAGGGTAGATATTTATTTAGGAAGGGGAGATTATGTATCTTAACTTGTGCCATGAGAGAGCTATTAATGCATAAGGTATATGGAGGAGGATTCTCTAGATACTATAGCAAGAACCAAACTTATGAGGTACTGTCCTCCAGATTCTTTTAATTAAGGATGATGAGGAATATCTAAGCTGTGTTGGAAAGGTATGGTATTTGTAAAAAGGCAAAGAGCTAAGTTGGGCAAGGGCAATGTAAACCCTATAAAGTTATTAGTCTTAACTCTAAATTGGACTCGAGTGCTCTAAATAATTTCATGAGTCAATAAGGTTAAGTAAGATAAAATTTTTATTAAATTATGAATTTGAATATATCATAAGTAATAAAAACCTTAAAATTTCAATCGAGACCTAAATTGCTAAATTGCGAACGAAAACCCTAAACCTTATATACATATAAATACTTCAGATTGAACTTGAACTTGAACTTGAACTTGACAAAAACCTTAAAACTATAATTTTAAGCTTATAAAACGAATAATTATGCCTTAACAGTAATAAAACCCTAATCAAATACAATTATCGATCAATACGTATAATTGTGTAAAATTATCAACGCACCTGTTAAGATAACTCCTAAATATTATAAATATAATGAGTAATAATCAAATTAATAAATTTTATAGAATTTTAATATTATTTCAAAATTAGTAAATTTATAATTTTTATATTTAGAAATTTTAAATTTTCTTTTCCTTCTTTCCTCCTTCTTTTTCTTTTTCCTTTTCTTCTCTAATTTTTTTTTTTCCTTTTGCCATATGAAGCTTCTAGATTTATTTCGATGGATATTGTAAGCTTAATTCACCATGTGTTAATTATGTCTATAAAACAAAGGCATTTAGATAAGCTTTGAGTCAAATCACATTAAAACCCATTTGTTTCCTTCCCTTTTCTTTTCCTTAACTATTTTCTTTTCCCCTTAATTTTCTACTAGTCATGCCTAGAAACACAAGAAACAAACTTAATTTTTTTTTTCAACAAAAAAGCAAAAACACCACATCTCCTTATTTTCTCAAACCGTGAAGCAATTTCCCTTCCTTTTCCAATTTTCTTTGACTTCAAATACATCAATTAAAGCAAGACAAAGAAGAAGGAGCTTCCAATCCATTATCCATTAAATCACTAAGGGAAATGGATAAGTAGTATGTGTATTATATTTATTTTGTAATAAGTATTTAAATGTATTCTTTCATGTACATGTATTTCATAAGATTTCATATGTATTATAGGTGTATATAGTGAATTTATAAGTATTCTATTATTATTTGCATGGAAAAATCTATGTACATATATTGGATTTTATGAAAAATTGGTATTATACCATGTACATGTACTCATAGGTGTATAAATACTTAGGTATATTCATGTGTACATACATGTTATATTTGATTCTACAAATAGTTAGTGTAAAAGATTGTGTATATGTACATGTATAAATAAGCGTAAATCATAGTATGTCTATTAGGTATTTTCATTACATATGTATATGTATAAGTATGTAGTCGAAAATATATGTAAGTATAAGGTACAAAAATATTAGTATAGCATATGTATAGGTATCGTATATGTATGTATATGTGTATAGCACATATAGTATATTTAGGGTTATATTATTTAATTACATAAGTATATATGTATAAATAAGTTGAGGGAAAATAATTACATAAGTATATATATAGATATAAAATACATATGTTAAGGGTATAATATATATAAGTATACAGGTATACTTAAATATTATATGTATAATATCCTATAATACTAAACTAATAAATAAGATAAGATAATATATATATATATATATATATATATAAGTATGTATGTAAATCATGAGTTGAAAGAAAATGGAAAAATGATTAATTTACAAAATTTAATAAAATATAATAATAAATATAATTATATAAATATTAAGTAAAATACAAAATATGAAAAATATACTAATTCATAAAAATGATACGTGGCACATTCTCATGTTACCACATCAGCATTTCATAAAAATTTAATCAAATTCGTAATAATAATAATAAAATAATTAATTAACTAAAAATTATTAAAATAGCAAAAATGAAATAAATAAGTATTAAATCTTAAAAAAGGAAAAGTACATAAATTATGATAAAATAAACCCAAAAATAAGAAAATTTCAAAATATAGGAATTAGATATTTATTAAATCATAAATATATAAAGAAAACATTTATAATTAATTAGATCAAAATAATAAAATTTGTGATATTTTTACATCATAATGGAAAATATGAGTTATAACGTCTAAAACGGACCCTATTATGAGAAAGTATATCCGAAAACGATAAAAATGAATTATAAATTTATAAAAATGGATTATAAATTTATAAAAATTGAAAATAAATTGAAAAAGTTATACGCGATTAACAAAAAAGCTCGAATTGAGAATTTCATATAAATAAATAACTAATTCAAATAGCTATTACTAAATATATGAATAGTTTAGTTATTTAACTAAAAAACTTATTACTTCTCTTATCCCATAAATATCAGGTGATCCTAAGATCGATACTGACCTACTAGTAGATTACTACAATCTTGACATCAATTATGGCTGAGTGAGTACTCCTAATAATTCCATACATGCTTGTATGTGTAGCTAGCGAATATTAATTGATATCAATAATTAGATGTTATATGGGGTTGAGTTATGCATGTATATGATATTGTTTAATAATTGTGAAATTACTTTAAAATATAATAATGTACTATTTGTTGTATAGTGAATTTAATAGGAATTGATTTGTTTATATTTTGATTGATCACATAATAATTGAACTTAATGATATCTGACTTGAACTAATTAAATTAGGCATTGCATAACTAATTCCAGCTGTTACATTACACGGAGGTAGCGAGAGGCTATATGGGGATTACTAATAAAATTTGATTATAGTGTTTTTAGTATGATGTACACATATGATATGATCTTACCTTGGCTCATGAGATTATTAGGCATTGGAAGCACTAGCCATCTAGCTAAGGGTTGAGTATAGAGGCCTCTATTTAGAGATGAGTGTAAACTGCGAGAAACTACTCACAATCATACTTAGAACTGGTTTTAATTAAAATTAAAAATGGACGTACCATTTATTTTTGAAATACGAAATGCAAAGTTTCATAGTTGTAATCGTTCAAGTATGATACCTGGATCTAATTGTGTCGTGTATACTCTAATCTTGACTTTAGAGGGTGTTAAATTTGACTTACATGCAACACCTAGTCACTTGCATGTATTTGTTTGGTATTCTGTATGAGCATGCATTCTTATGTTTAAATTAATTGATGAATAACTTATTTGTAATATGGTTGAGGGATATCTCATTAAGCTAGTTAGCTTATACCTTTATAGATTATTGGTGCAGGAGGACTTATTTGTTGTTTTGAGTTGTAAGATACCTAAGGTTAGTAGATCATCTTTCAGTTGGGGTTGGGGTGAGTGTGAGGTTAGAGATGAGGGTATATCTATACTACTGTAGTAAGATTTTGGAAACTTCTTATGTAACATAATGTATTATTAGATTAATCTCTAGTATGTTAAAGACTTAGTATATGTACTATGTAAATATGTGATAGTTATAGTTTAATAGTCATTTATTATAATTGTGTTGTGCTATTACTTGCACTTGCATTACTTTTGGGCTATTAGTTGTAGCAATAGCCTTATATGTTACATAAAGAGTTGTCGATTGAAAGGGTAATCAATCTACAATTCTTGGTATGATATACAATGTCTGCCATGATTATACAACCCCTTGGGTCACAATAGGAAATACTTACCATTGTCGATCTCGACTAAACCATGGTCCAAGCTAAGCATGGACTTTATGTTAGGTCTGTCGAGGACATCTTGAGGGAAGGACTCCATCATGGTGGTCATAGACAGTTTCAATAAGATGGCACACTTCGTGTCCTGTTCTAAGACTAATGACGCTTTAGCTATCTCTTTTCTTTTCTTGTAAGAGGTCATCAAACTTTATGGAGTGCCTAGGATGATTGTTTCAGATAGAAACTCAAAGTTCATGAGTCACTTTTGGAGAACGTTATAGAGATAAATGGGAACCAAGTTATCGTATAGAATGTCTTGTCACCCACAAACGGATGGATAGATTGAGGTTATCAATAGGATATTGGTAACTTTACTCCTTGTTACTATTGGTTGGAACATAACTGATTGGGATCTATGCTTGCTTATAATTGAGTTCGCTTACAACAAGATCGCCCACAATATCATGAATGTGTCCCCATTTACGGTTGCTTATAGGTTTAACCTTGAACTCTAGTTAGACCAAACACCCCTTAGATGATGATCAACTAGCCATAGAAAGAGTCAAGGCCGTTAGAGCAATGCACTAAAAGGTCGTATGACATTTAGCCAAGCTGCTACCAAGCTCGAGAGACAAGGCTGAGGACGGAAGAGTAGAGAATTTCAGCTAGTTGATCCGGTTTAGATCTACCTCAATAAGGAACGATTCTCGAACTTATGAAAGAGCAAGTTATCTTCCAAGGTTGATAGACCATTTAAAGCGCTTGAGAAGATCAATCCTAATGCCTATAGGATTGAACCACCTACGGAATCTCTTACTCCTTTAACATTGCCGACCTCCATCCATATACTCCTAAAGATTAGCAATGTGGAGTCAAGCCAGATTTGATCTCAAATCTCAAATAGCCTGGAGGGAGTGATAGGGATTACGGACCAATCATGCGCTTTTGAGCTTAAGGACTCACTCATATGGTTTGTAGAGCTGTTCGAAGGGAGTTAAACTCATAAGAGTAATGCATTCTCCAATCTAACCTACCGAGTTGCTTTACTCTCTACCTCATCCAAGAGACTACCGAGACAATTGACCTGAGCTAACCCCTCTACAATACATCTATCCAAGGCCAAGTAAACAACTAGCATTCTACCAACCTGGTACATTGTTGAGATCGATTTGACCTTGATCTTGAGCCAACTTGACAATGGACCACATCCTAAATTAGTCCCTCCTCAATCCAGAATGTCCAAGCTATTGAGTAGCTGAGCACCCAACCTTGACTTGATTTGCTCAGAGCCTGCCCTACTAGGTAAACTGCATCATTGGGACCATAGAATAGATAGTTGATATACGCCTTATTTATCTAATATCCATACTGTCCTTTCTAACCGAGTATTCCTTTTATCTAATTACAACTCTACTCTTGTAAATCATTCCTTTTCTTTTTCTAGTAGGAACCTTTTTGTAATTTACACTAACATAGGACTACCCCTAAATACTTGTAAAATGTAACAGCCGTAATAGTTAATACCATTGATATTCAAACATATTACTTCTTGTATGAGCTAAGTATCTTTGCTTACTCTTGACTATTTTATCTAGCTCATTAAGCGTTGATTAGTAGCGAGTGATCTCTGGCTACACTTATTTATCATATCAAGTGCAACCTGAGCTCATGTGAGGTATTGGTGTATCATATCCTTCGTCGGTATATAGGGACCCCTACTTAATTTTTGACAATTATTTATCCTTTAAACCATCTCGAGGTTTAGACCTATCCTTTTTTGGCCTGTACGATACCAGATGTCATGTGATCATCTATGGTTGTGCCTGTACCAGTTTGAAACTCTGGTGGCTACCAATGGTGGTGTTAATGTTGGCAAAGAAGGGCGTTAGTTGGGGGTTTAGGTGGTGGTGGCCGTTTGTCATCATGTTGCTCCTAAATTTGTGAATCTTGATTTTGTATATTATCACCTAATTCTTCTTATTTTCTTTATATTTCTTTAAAATCCTCTAAAATTTCCTACAAATTTTCCTTAACTTCCTAAGTGTCTAAAGAGTCTAAAATGGTGAAATGAAGGAGTATTTATAGGTCTTGAGTTGTGGGTTGGTTAATTGCATGTTCTCTTTTCCTTTATGCCAAGTGTTAAAAGATTTTATAAAACCATGTTCCATCCATAGTTTTTTACCCATGGATTTGCTAGAAACCATTAAATCTATCCATGGTTTTGTCAAACCATGAAGCCTCCCTTGTTTTAGTTAATTATTGTTAATTAATGAAATATATTTTATTATATTTAATACTTAGGCATGTGATGAGTTTTATAAAGTAGCTTCTACTAATATTTCTAAGATATATGCTCAATTGATTGACTTAATCATGTATTATTATTATTATTATTTATTTTATTTTTAATAATATTTATTAATTTTCTTGTTCACTTAATTCACCACTAAGTTCCCTTTCTATTTCGCATCGATTTTCGATATTTCAAAATTTTACAAAATGAATGAGTTAGTTTTATCATGTCAATTTATACCAATATTTTAATATTCTGTTTCAAGATTTAAATTTACGAAGTCTTTTTGACTGACTTTTAGAGTCCTACGGTTAACTTCGACCCTCAACGGATTTATTATGGAGACATTCTAAAGCTAAGAGTTTAGAATCCTTCTATTATAGTTAGTTAGCCTAAGTGTAACCTCTTGTTATTTTATTAAGTTTTATCTTATCAATTTAGGTCCAAGATCTTGTCAAATTGGATTTTAAACTTCATAGGTTTCTTGTTTTGGCATTTAACAAGTGAATTTAAAAATATTTTTAACTTTTAACTTGTATTATTATTTTATAATTCTATTTTCAATGTTTAGATTGTAGGTTGTTTTACTAATTTGTGGTCCTAATATGTTTTTTGAGTCATGACAAATGGATTTTTAAAGATGTTTTAAACTTTCCTCAAATGTGGGTGTCACACACAATATCCCTAACGGGTTTGCCAATTTCTTCTCTCTACTCGAGGAGGAGGTAAACGAGATGTAAACAGGGCAAATGGATTCGCGAGGTTCTAAACAAGATCAACACCAAGAGGAATTTAAATATCGATAGACTAGTACTAGAATTAAGGAACTTTCTTTTCCAAATTGTGAATTGAAACGTATATCTCGTGCTAGGAGGAAAGCGATTATCATTAAATTGTTTGGATTATCTTTAGGATATAAATTATTATATCATAAATTGAAATTATTGTGGCGGCCTAAAGGAGATTTTAATATGAATGGTTTGGGGGCGGGGTTCTACATAATGTTGTTTCAGTTGGATGAAGACCTAACTAAAATTATTAGGTAGGGGCCACGGTTTCTATATGGGCATTTTTTAACAATTCGTTGTTGCGAACTGGACTTCAAAGCATTTGAAGCAAATTTTAACTTAGTAGCAGTATGGGTTAGGATTTATGAGTTGCCGTTAGAATACTATGATGTGGTTATTCTTAAAATGATAGGAAAAAGCATTGGTCCGATACCATGACTAGATACTTTCACAGATCAAACATAGCATGGAAGATTTGCCAGAATGTTCTACAAATCAATATGAACCAGCCTTTAACACATACATTAATAATTAACGATAAAAAATATAGTTTACGATATGAAGGAATTGGTTATTATGTTTTAATTGTGACTGTATTGGACACTCAATGTGAACTTGTCCAAGTTTGATCACAGGAGATAAACGTTTGGCCACCAAGGTGAGCTAACATCTAGAAAATTTTGGGTATTGTTTACAACAATAAGGGAATGAAAGAGATCATGTCAATTTAGGTGATTTACCACACGTGAAGGGGGATAGCAATAACAATGCTATGGATATAAGTGTGCAAGCAAAAAACGGCCATGTAGAGGACAGACAACAAGACGAGACTTATGTAAACTGTAAATGATTCATGTGATGAGCATTATGGGCTATGGGTGCTAGTCTAGAGAAAATCAGCTATCAAGCGAATGTAAAGGAATAAATTGCAAGAAAGTAAAAAATCAAGATCTGTGGACATAAATAATAATGGGATTAAAATGTCGAAATAGAAGTCATCTAGGAAAGATAGTCGAAGAATAGAAGAAGATTGCTAAATGGCAAAATAGAGGCAGCCAAGTATGCATATGTAGGACTAAGAGCAAAAATAATTAGCTTAGAGAGTTTAAATCAAATATAATTCTAAAGTAGAGAAAAGCAATTTGGCAGCATCCAAGTATAATGAGGAGAATGGGTAACTAAAGCCTCATTAACTCAATTACCTACTACTCAAGTAGTAACTCCTTCACAGAAACAAAGACATAGAATAACCAACATCAAGAAATTAGCTAGGATCAAACAAGAGAATGGAGAGAAAAATGAAAATGCAGTTTAGTGTACAGATCTTGCTACTTAGTTTAGAAGAGCCTTAGGTAGACAATAGCTATCGAATGATGTACAAGGAGTAGGAAAACAATGTGAAGAGAGTCCTAGTGCATTTAGAGGACATGAAAAGTGATGCGAACTATGACCAAGAACAGACAAGGTCGATTGCTGGATGAGTTCGAGTTTACAGAAAGCTCGAAAAGGGTTAATGGGGAAATGTATGAAAGGGGTAAAATGACGAATGAAATAGTAAGAAAAAACCCACGAACAACTCTAGATGATATGGCGTACCAAAGAAACTTCCGAGGACTCATGACATAATTTGATATGACGTACAAATTGGTCCAATGAGGTTACTTGCCATCTAACCTCGCTAAAGGGAAATGATAAGAGTGATGCCAAGTGTAAACAAACAGTGTTTATATAAGGAAAAAGGTATTCAAGTGTATTGAAAGTAATTTAACCTTCTTACAACTACAAATACAAGAGTATTTATACCTGTAAACTAGGATAACTTGCCCAAAAGGAAAAAGACAAAAAGGATATTTCCTAAAGGGGTAACACACATGTTATAAAGGGGCCAAAATGAATATACAAGGAAAATAATCATTGACACTACAGATTTTATATGTGATATTATATACGTAGCGATGCAACATTGGCGAGGCCGTTAAGAGATGCAGACAAAAGTACGGACAAATGGGCTTGTCTGAGTAGGGATAGCTTAATTAGTCTGGATTCTCTCTTTCGGCTTCTCAGCAAGGATGATGTTGAGTGATTGAGCGACTCGGCAATAGAGAGTAGTCGTCAACTCGGCATGCCATAGAATAAAGGGTGGTCATACGGCATGACATTAGAGGTGACTCGGTAAGTAAGTATTCGGCTTCGGTAGGGGTAGGTTAGAACAAAAGGATTCGTCGTGTCAGCCCCTTTAGTCTTCGGGCTCAGTTGTGGGTTAGGGGTCCAGTAGCTTGATTCCCATCATTCTCTTTAGGTTGTTTTGGATTTGGGATCAAATCCAATTGGTGTTCGCTCAATCTTTCGTCAGGGTGATATGGACTGAGATTGGCAATGTTGAAGGTGTCAGAAACTCCATAGTCTTCAGGTAGCTCCAACTTGTAGGCATTGTCACCGATTTTCTAGAGGACTTTGAAAGGTTCGTCTGCTCTTGTAGATAACTTGTTCTTCCTTTTGTTTAGGAATCGCTCCTTGTTGACGTGTAGTTATATCAAGTCTCCAGGCAGAAATTGTTTGGTCGACCGATCCTTGGTCTTTTCATGCATTCTTTTAACAACCTAGTCAATGTGTCGAGTAACCTTGTCATAGATGTACTAAAGGGATTGTGCTTTGGCAACGGTGTCAGGGTCCTCTTGTGTAGGTGCAGGTATAGGGGTGTAGTTAAGGGGTAACTCAAGATTGAATCTATAGACCACTTTGAAGGGGGTCTGCTTGGTGGTGTCATGTACGGTTCGGTTATAAGCAAACTTAACCACTAGTAGGCAAATGTCCTAATCAGCCAAGTTCTTGCCTACAGCAGCTTAGAGCAGTGAACCCAAAGTATGATTAACCACCGCTATTTGGCCATCGGTTTGGGGGTGACATGAGGTGCTGGAGAGTAATTTGGTTCTCAGTTGACACCACAGGGTTCTCCAAAAATGGCTTAAGAACTTCAGGTCTCTATCGGAGACTACACTTCTCGGCATGCCGTGTATCCATATAACCTCCTGTAAGAAAAGAGAAACAATAGTCGAAGCGTCGTTAGTTTTGGTACAGGGCACGAAGTGTACCATCTTACTGAACCGATTTACGACGACCATTACAGAATCTTTTCCTCAGGCAATTCTCGATAGTCCAAGAACAAAGTCTATGCTTAGTTCAGTTTACGGCCTCGTTGGAATAGGTAGGGGCATTGCTTTCCCTTATTTGGATTGGCACTTGGCCTTTTTGCACACAATACAGCTTTCGACCACTCTGTGTACATCTCTTCACATTCTTAGCTAAAAGAATCAACCATTCAATAGTTCATAGGTCCTTTTCTCTCTAAAGTGTCCGAAGAGTCCTTCGCTGTGGGCTTCCCTAATTAATAATTCATGTAGGGAGCAAGTCAGCACACATAATTTTCCCCTTCGGAACATATAGCCATACTCCACATAATACTCGTCCATTGTCCTTCTATCTATGCATCGTGAAATTATTGGTCCAAAGTGTGAATCTTTGGAGTACTATTATTTGATACTTGCAAAACCAAACAATCTGGTCTGCAGTTCTAACAAGAGCGCATGCCTCCTCGAAAGAGCATCTACAACTACGTTGCTCTTTCCTTGCTTGTACTTAGTCACAAAATTGAATCCTTTAAGGAATTTAACCCACCTTGCCTGCCGTTTAGATAACTTGGTCTGACTTCGGAGGTACTACAATGACTCGTAGTTAATATATATGACAAATTCTCTCGGTAGTAGATAGTGCTACCATATTTGCAGTGTGTAGATTAGTGCTAAGAGCTCTTTGTCATATACGGAGTAATTTAATTAAGGTCCTCGGAGCTTTTCACA
This sequence comes from Lumnitzera littorea, assembly GCA_024138015.1. Lineage (NCBI taxonomy): Eukaryota > Viridiplantae > Streptophyta > Magnoliopsida > Myrtales > Combretaceae > Lumnitzera > Lumnitzera littorea. The sequence goes on from JAMXBB010000001.1 coordinate 115,817,254, forward strand.
GTAGAAGGCAATTGATTGGCCTTCCTGCATTAGGATAATGCCTATTCTAATGCTTGACGCGTTGCATTTTAGCTAAAATTTTTTGTCGAAATCAGGTAGTACTAACATTAAGGCGGAGGTCAACTCTTTTTAATCTCAACAAAACTCGTCTTCTCCTCATTGGAAGTTGGTGTTTTTCTTCATTAATTTAGTAAGTGGTGCAGTGTGGGTGCTGAAGTTCCTAATGAACCTTTGGTAAAATGAAGTCAATCTATGGAAACTTCTCACGTTGGCACAAGTAGTAGGGGTTAGCTACTTAACAATTGCTCGGATCTTCTCATCATCGACTTGTAAGCCTCCTCCACTAACTATATAGCCTAAGAATACCACTTTCTTCTAGCAGAAGCAATATTTCTTCAAATTGCCGAACAGTCTCTTGACATGAAGGATATCCAAGACTATTCTGATGTGGTCATAGTGACTTGACATGTCGGTGTTGTAGATCAGGATGTTGTCAAAGTATACCATAACATACTTTATGATGAGATGTCTCAATACATGGGTGCTTGGAGCATTCGACAAGCTAAAGGGCATGACCGTCCACTTGTAAAGTCTATGTCAAGTCTTGAATGCAGTTTTCCACTCATCTCCTGGCCTCATGCGGATTTAATGGTAACCAGACTTGAGATCAATTTTGTTGAAAATTTTGGCTCCACTTAGTTCATTAAACATGTCCTCTAGCTTCGGGATCGAAGACCTGTATTTGATTGTGATTTTGTTTGCAGCTCGGCTATCGACACAAAATCGCCAAGTTCCATCCTTCTTCGGTGCTAGAAATGCAGGCAAAGCACAAGGGTTGAGACTGTCTCTCATGTATCATCTTTCCAACAACTTATTGACTTGACGTTAAAGTTCAAAAGCCTGTTCAAGATTCATCCGATAAGTTGGCTTGTTCGGCAATGCAGCACTGGGTACTAAGTCAATACAATGCTTTATACCTCAGGTCAGGGGTAACCCTTCTAGCAACTGTTCTTAGAACAAGTCGGCATAATCATCCAATAGTTCCTTCACCACTTGAGGTAAATTATTCTGCTTCTTCATTTCCAATAGTTGCCTAACCAATAGGAAGGTCGGCTTACTGGCATTAATGGCCTCTCGGAGCTTTGCTCTACTTATCACTATAGCTTTTTTCGATCCACAAGTAAGTTTTGTCTGTAACTTATGAACTTCTCTTGGTGGCATCGAATTTAGCGTGATCTTCCAATCATCCTTCTTGAGCTTGTAGGTATTCCTATAACCGTCGTAGATAACTCTCCTATCAAATAGCCACGGTCTTCCTAGCAACATGTGAGATGCGCACATGGGTAGTATGTCACAAAGAATCTGGTTGGAGTAATTACTGATAGTGATTGACAGTAGTATTTGCTGAGTGACGTGTAATGCCCCCTTCTTACTCAACCAGTGCAACTTGTACGGCTTCGGGTGTGCAACAATTGGCAACCTTAGTTTTGAAATGAGGTTAGCTGACGCCACATCGGTACAGCTCCCACTATACACGATGAGGGCGTACGTCTAATCATTTACCTTGCAGGTGATATAAAATAAGTTCTCTCTCTACTCCTCCTGTTGTGAGGGCTCTACACTCATAGTGCATCAAACAACCATGAGTAGTTGATTCAAGTCTTTGGCATACACGTCTTCCTCAATTAACTCTTTCTTGGTAGGAACCTCCTCCTCGGGTTCTTCATTTGTACTCTCTACGTCTAACTTCGGGATGTCTCCCTTGATGATCGTCTCCCTTGATGACCATCATCCTTCGATTCAAGCACTGAGCAGCCATATGTCCAAACCCTTAACACTTTAAGCACTTGATCTGGCTAGTTTTCCTACCAGATCCTTGCCCCTTCTCATACGTTCTGATCAATGCTACAGCTTTAGGTTGACTTTTCTGCTCAGTTCTGACATCAACCCTTCTGCTCAACTCAGTATTGGGCAGAGTCCGATGACTTGCTTGTCCAAGTTAGCTAGTCGGCATTCTAGTCATTACTGGGCTCCTTCTCTACCTCTCTACTCGCTGAGCAATCCTAACAACTTCATCCATTGTGTCAACTCGTTGGACCTTCACAATGTCTCGAATGTCTCCTCTCAACCCAGTAATAAATCTTAAGACTATTCGAGTTGGTAGTTCCTCCACTTCGTATCTTATCATGAGCATTTGAAATTCTAAAATATATTCATCAACGATTTGGCCTCCTTATCTCAGCTCTTGAAGTCAAGTAAAAGTATCTTGGAGATACGTTTCCGGTACGAATTTGTTTCTGAGCACTCTCTTAATCTTAAGCTAGGTGTTAATCTTTTGGTATCCTTCTCTTCTTCTTATAGCCTGAAAATTCTTTCACTACATGGCGGCATATTCAAAGAATTCAACAATAATAGTCCTTACTTTCTCATAATCCTTGTTTTGATAGTAATCAAATACATGCTCCACTTTCTTTTCCCAATCCAGATACTCATTAGCATCCCCAAATCCATTAAAACTCAGAATCTGAGGCTTCATATGGTTGGATGCTTTAGGGGCGCATGCACGCTCCTTTTCAAAATACTCTTCTTCTTCCTCATCTAGCTCTCTCAGGTCTATCATTCGCCTTACTCGTTTATTAACTCCTCCACCTCAAATTGGTCGAGCTGGGTTCTGACCTCTAACAGGTTGAGTAGCTTGTGGAGTGTTTTGCGTAGCCTTAGTGAGTCGGTAAGACAGGGCATGAACAACTCAGGTCAAATCTATTAAGAGCTTAGTTACCTCATCAAGTCTCTCGTCAGTGCTTTTAGGAGTTCCCTGAGATTGTGGTCCATGGTAGACAACTCTACTGTCATCATCAGCATTAACATTCGTACTTAGATCTATTATTTATCCTTATAGATTAAAGTTTAAACAAACACTTTAGAGAGTAAACAGCTAACAACATAGTAGTTAAATGAATACAGTAACATGCTTTGTTTCGCACACACAAAACAGAGTATAACAGAATTTAAGAAGAACTAACTACAGCTTACACAAAACATTTACTCTAATACCAAGATGATGTGAACCGTGACTAAGAATAAAGAAGGCCGATCACTGGATGGGGATGAATGAAATAGTAAGCAAAAACTCACGAATAGCTCCAAAGGATATGACGCACAAAAGGAACTTTCGAAGACTCATGGTACAATTCGATATGATGCACAAATTGGTCCAATGAGGTTACTCGCTACCTAACCTTACTTAAGGAAAATGATAAGAGTGATGCCGAGAGTAAGCAAGCAGTGTTTACGTAAGAAGAAAGTACCTAAGTATATTGAAGGTAATCTAATCTTCTTACAACTACAAGTACAAGGATATTTATACTTGTAAACTAGGGCAACTTATCCAAAAGAGAAAAGATAAAAAGGACATTTCCTTACAAAGGGGCAAAAATGAATATATAAGGAAAATAATCATTGGTGCTACAGATTCTACCTGTGATATTGTACATGTGGCGATGCGGCATTGGTGGAGCCGTAAGGAGATGCGGAAGTACGAATAGATGAGCTTGTCTAAGTAGGGATAGCTTAATCAATTTGAATTCTTTCTTTCAGCTTCTCAATAAGGATGATGCCGAGTGATTAGACAGCTTGGCAATAGAGAGTAGTCGTCAACACGGCAGGCCATAGAATAAAGGGCGGTCATACGGCACGGCATTAGAGGTGACTCGGAAAGTAAGTATTTAGCCTCAGTAGGGGTTAGTTGAAACATAAAGATTCGTCGTGCTAGCCCCTCTAGTCTTCGAACTTAGCTGTAGGTCAGGGATCCTGTAGCTTGATTACCATAAAAAAGGCTACATAGGGAGATACAACTAGACCATTAAGTTCCTCTTATTAGAGTTGCAATCTTGAAATTGAATGGCATTGCAACAATGACTAGGGTAGAGCAAATCATCTGCACTAAAAAGGAGTTCTATGTAATGATACGTATAACAGTAGTTGTGAAAGAGTATAGCTTGGAAAAGCAAATGGCAAAGTGGGCAAAGACTCTAGGTCTAGTAGTAGCTAAATCTTTTGTAGCACTTTACTACTACCTCCCCTTAAATTCCCATTCTAGCTGCATTCAACCTAAAGAAAGGGATAACTTGGTCGCATCTCTTTCAAAACCTAAAGGAAACTTTAGCCTTGTTAGACACTAAGAGATCACCAGCAAATTTGCACATGAAGATAATGGTGTAACTTGCTCCAAACAATGAGGTCATATGTTATACTATAGTGACTACACGAATGCATCAAAGCCTACAACCTACAATGGAGAGGCTAATTAGAATGTTAATCTAGAATGTAAGGGGATTGAATGTTGATAGAAAGAAGGTAGCTATTATTCAGGCTATGGAGTATTATCAATTAGATGTTGGGCTTCTACTTGAAACCAAGATGGATGCTGACTCTGCTAACTCTTTTTATTACTTAATTGATCTTGATGGCTACTCATATGTTCAATCGTAGGGTATTAGGGGAGGCATGCTGTTATTATAAAGGCTAAAAATAGTTGACGTAGAAGTTTTCATCAATCATTTTAAGTGATGCATACGGTTGCTAAGATTAGTCAAACCGCTTTAAATTGGTTCCTTCTTATTATCTATGCTTCCAATGATTTGAATGAAAAGATGGAACAATGGAATAATATTAGGCAAACTGCTAAAGAAATTAATGATCAACCTTGGATTGTAGTTGAGGACTTAATGATGTAATTCATGAATATGAGTGTTGGGAGGAAACTTTTCGAATGATAGGGCTTTTCATTATGCTAATTGCATAAGTGAATGTGGTTTGATTGATATAGGATTTATTGATCCCACATTTACTTGGTTGAATGAACATAAATTATCTAGTTTAATGCAACATAGGTTAGATTGTGCATGTTGTACTTCAAGTTAAAGGAGCCTTTCAAGTATTTCATGAAAGGAAATGGCCATCTAATCATAGAGCTCTATTGATTAAAACTCATCCTATTATAAATTTCAAAGGTAAATTATGACCTTTCAGATTTAACTCATGTTGTTTTTGGAATCTACATGTAGACCTTTAATAAAAAAAAAATACTCAGTTACATGTTAATAGAGATATTCTTTTTACACTAGATCGTTTGATCTTAGAAATAAGAAGATGGAACAAAGAGGTATTTGGATTTATACCTCAACGGAAGAATTTTCTGATTAAAAGAATTGAGGGAATTGATAGACATATAGAAATATAACCCTCGGAGGAGTTACTACAACTTAGAAAACAATTAAAAGAAGAGTTATGTCAGGTATTAATAAAAGAAAAATGGTTATGGGAATTGAAAGCAAGATCTAGATGAGTTAAGGATGGTGGCAGAAACACATCCTTTTACCATGCAAAAGTTCAAGCAAGAAGAGCTAAAAACCAAATTCTAGGATTAATGGATGAATGTGGAAATTAGATACTTGAGGAAGAGAAAATTATAGAGCATATCACAAACCACTTTTGGAATTTATTTACTTCCCAAAAGGTACAATGTTGGTTTAGTAATCCAATTGAAGAATCCTTTAGATATGGATTAAATGATCAAGAAAAAAGGGAATTGGCTAAGCCTCTACAAAAGGAGGAAATACTAAAGGCTCTTTTTTCAATTGGCTCTTGGAAATTGCCTAGGAAAGATGGATTTCATTCCTTTTTCTTCAAGAATGTTGGGATTTTCTAAGGAACTTAGTTATTCAATGTATTGCAAATATTTTTAGAACCTAAAAAATCTTAAATGCTTTGAACCAAACACAAATCTGTCTTATACCAAAGCAATTAGGAGCAAATACAGTTAAGATGTTTCTACCCATTGGGTTGTGTACCACTTTATGCAAAATTATTACTAAAATTCTAGTTTCGAGATTAAGACTCCATCTAAACTCTCTTATTCATCCAACTCAATCAAGCTTTATTCTAGTTCGTAAAGCTATAGATAATTATATGTTATTAAATGAAATATTATATAGCTTTCGAAAGAAAAACTCTAAAAGTAGTTGGATGGTGATTAAGATTGATTTAGAGAAGGCATATGATACAATAGAATGAGATTATATTCATTAAGTTCTTAAGAGCTTAAATTTTCTGGATTGGTGGATTAAATTGATTAATGAGTGTATATCTACTACCAACATGGAAATTCTAATTAGTGGTCATGCTAGTCTAAGTATTTAAGGTAGTCATGGCATAAGACAAGGTGATCTTATATCACCATACTTATTTATCATGGCAATGGAATTCTTTAGTAGAATGATTGAAGAGGAAGTAAAAGACAAAAGATGGGAGCCTTTTTAGATAACAAATAGTAAGATCCAACTTTCTCATATGTTATTTATAGATGATATTATTCTTATAGTAAGAGCCAATACCAACAGTGCAAATGCAATGATACAAGTTTTAGAAATCTTCTTGAAGCTTTTAGGTTTGAAAGTGAATCATAAAAAATCTTCACTATTATTTTCTAGGAATACTTCTAAGCATGTATATGAAGATATTTAAGGATATGTCCTTTTAAAAGAGTTAGAAGGTTTTAATAAGTATTTGAGGTATCCCATAAATCTTTGACAGATTTTCTTCTACATAAAATGCAAAGTAAACTTAACGGATGGAAGGCAAAACATTTGAGTATGGTTGGGCAAATGGTTTTAGCAAAGGTAGTGTTACAAACAATACCAAATTACTATATGCAAGTGATGAGGATACCGGATAAGGTTTTAAATAAGATCATGCAAATGATTCCAAATTTTATTTGGATTGGAGTATCAAATGAAAATAAAGTTCACTAGATCAATTGGGAAACATTGAACAAGCCTAAGGAAAGTGGAGGTTTAGGTTTGATTGATTCGAGGAAATGGAATTGAGCATAGGCAGCAAAATGATATTGGGAGTTCAGGAATAGAAAAGTGATATGGATTCAAGTGATAAAAGCAAAGCATAGGAGGTTAATGCAACATAGGTATGATGAAACCAAGAATATAAGATCCTTTCAAGTTAAGGATTTACAATATACTCAAAGGTGGATTCGGCAAGAAAAATATTATATATTAGGAAATGGGAGAACTACCAAATTTTGGTGGGACAATTGTTGGATAAGTGAAAACATTGGTCTAGTATATTTACGGTAAGAGGAGGAGGATATTCTTTCTTTTTGTATGGAAGCATGGACGAAACCATCCTTGAGAAGTTTACATACATTCTTATTGGACGGCAACTTGAATGAATATAACTCGAGTTAGATATGGAATTCGGCACTTCCACCAAAGATAAAATTATTTTTATGGAGATTGATACATGATAGTTTGCTTACTACGACAAACTTAAGAAAAAGGCATATTAAGCTAGATACATCATGTGCATACTATCAAGATCCTGATGAGGACTTGTAGCATGTGTTCATCGCATGTTTAGGAAAAGAACTGGTCTATAAAAGATGGGAAAAATAGTCATTTACAGATTCATTAAACACGAAGGACTGGCTATGTTAAGAAATTGCCATTTGTCAAAGAATCAAACGAGTGATATTCGACCACCAAATTCCTTTTGCTTTACTGTTATGTTATGGTATGTTTGGTTTGAATGGAATAGCAAAATATTTGGAAATAATTCATCTTGAGAGATGATACATCTCAAAATCAAACAACTTGCTGCTAAATATTGGGTATATATGAATAAAAACGCTGATATAACACAATATCAAGGGTACGATTTATAATGGGAGGCACAAGGACTGAATTACTTTAAATGAAATATTGATGCCTCAGTTAATCCAATTCTATTAAGTAAAGATTGATTAAATCAATAAGCAAAGATTAAAAAGATTAAGAGTGACTAATTTACAAGCTACAATCAGGGGGTGCTTAGAGATTCAAACGGCAGATAGATATTTGGAGTTAAGAAATATGTTGGCTACATTGATGTGATTAGTGTTGAATTATGCGCTATATTTTTTGGTATAAAGTTGTGTTTGCAACAGGGTTACTTTGATATAATTGTTTCAATTGATTTGACCACAGAAAAACTTTTCTTAACACCAGAGACTAATATTAAGCTAAAATATTACAATGTGATCCATGCATGTAGGGATTTTCTTTGCAAGCTGCGGAGCTACTCAATTGTAGCAAGCAAAATCATCAGAATGTAACAACATAGCTTACTAGATTGCGGGATATATGCAGGAAAAGAAGTAGGTTGAAGTTTTTTAGGAGGAACCACCATGAAATTTGGTATTTTTTGCAAGCTGATATTTTGGTGTATAGAATAGATAAGCAATAAGTCATTATGAATAGAACCGGTTGTACTAGTTGTAATCTTGTTGACATGGAGTAGCAGTATAGGCTGTAGAACTAATGTATTCTATGTTATGCAAATATAACGAATCTGTCCTTACAAAAAAATAAAAAATAAGAAAAACGTATCAAGAACAACATTGTTGAGCTCGAATTTAAGTTTTGATTAAAAAATCAAATTTTAAATTCAAGATGAAAATTCTAAGCATACTCAATGTGAAGTCGCACTCAATAAATTTAAATTTGATTTTTTAAGTTCTTTATTTCTTTTCCTTTTTAAAAAAAGAAATTATTTAATTAAAACCAGCAGACGTATGGACTCGTATTACGGGTGTATTAAAATTAGTAAATAAACAAACAATGTATTTGGTTGGCATTAGTAAAACCATATTTTGATTTAAAATATATTGTCAGTTTAGTCAAAAAATTTCTTATACACTTGTAATATTTAACATAATTATCCAGCATTTTTCTATGATATCTAACACAAAATATCTAAGTTTGGTCTATTTTTTAATTTTGAAGACCAACCAAATGCTTACATATTTCATCATAAACCTCCTACATACAATGCTCTTAGAATAAGTAAAAATATGAAAATAAAATATTATTTTTCTTACTTGTAAAAGAAAAATAAACATGGCTTTACTGGTAAAACAAATATGAACATGAAGATTTTTTATTTATTTCAGGTACATTCAATTTTTCGAAAAGGTGGTTTTACAGGATTAATATATTTAACTTATTTAATAAGGATGCTAAATGACAGTTATGAAAAGTTTTTTCCTTTAACCGTTTTAATATTTTTAAGTTATTTGATAAAGATACCAAATTGTAGTTTAAAAAAGGCTATCACTTTAATTATATAGATAATGTCGACGCTTAGACTTAAAACCAAACTTAACTTGCATGTTAAACAAAACTCGATTCGAATTAAATGAATTAAGTATTTGTTATCCTTCTTGAACCATTAGGCTTATCCATCTTGTTTTTATATCTATTACGTATTTTATTTATATTTGTTTAAAGTCTAACAATTTGAAAAACTATCATATCTGTAACCTTCTATTTCTGTTTTGTAATTACGAGAAAGGTTGTGATTGGAATAAGAAAGTGGAAGTTTGTATACTTATAAGAGAAAATGTTTAAAAATACTTTTTATACATTAGAAAGTATATTTTAATTGATATTTTTCTAAAAACAAATAAAATAAAAGGTAAATAAATTCAATTTTGTAGGGATTTATTATATATTTAATTTTACAAGAGGGTATGTATATACTTATATTTATATTTTTTAGTGTTTTATTCTTACCAAATATAAGATTTGAATGAATGCTAAAATAAATATAAATCAAATGGAAAAAAAATGAACCAATCTTAATTAGCCTCACAAGCTCATCAGGCCAAATACCATAAAATTTAAGCTCCACTTAATAAATTTATTCGAAGTTGCAAATGCAATCATGTTGTTTATAATTTCTATGCTCTATGTTTTATGATATGCACTTTTATCTTGTCATATAAACTTAAAACCCTGACTGTTATATATTACAATTGGAAAAAGAGACTAAAGTTCATGTTAGGAGACTTAATATTCCTATCATTAGATTATGTTAAGTAAACTTAATAACTTTAATTTGCATAAAGATGCATAAAATTGATTATTTATGATAGATCGATCCTCCTAAAAAATAAGAACGGAACTATAGGATTAGAGGTATATTTCAAAGAGTAAATTTAAGGTGATATACGTGTCATGGTCAGTGTTTTGAAAGGAAAATAGATGTGTTTAACTTAAGGTTTAATGTGAATTAAATGATATTAACAAACAGTTTATTTATATGATTAGGTATAGAATTAGCTTTTTGTGAGTAAACTAGTAAGAGCTAATGTCGCTTTTTTAATAATAATCATAGCAAATCGTAATCAGTTGAAAAATTAGACCTCTCAATTGTATAGAGGACAATGATAATACCAATTGGCACTTCATAAAATAGAATGATATAGTATGATTTTAGAAGGACGAGAAGGGAAAAAGCCGGCTTACCATCTATAATATAAAAAAATATAACAAAATAAAGAGTGGTTGAGCGCGCAAGGGCATATAAAGAGACTCAGTCCCGTAACACACACATCAACTCTTGAGTTGTTTAATAGCAACCAAACCGTTTTTCCAAATTACTAAAAATGAAAATTGAGATTCAACAAATCCATTGTTTCGCTTAGCTTAGAGAACTCCTTGCCTATTTGATCTCGATAACGAGAGAACGACTGACGGCCGACTTGACTCCGTCGAATGGACTTGGCGATCTTCTCGACTCAAGCAAACCGATAGAAGGGGAATCCACTCCAGCGAACGCGACGGCAGCGATCGCGCTTCAACTTAACCTAATCTCCAACTCCGAGCGACGAACTATTTCTGACTCCCATTTGTGCGCAAAGGCTCCATTCATAACCCAGAGCGATTAAATTTTGAAGAAGTATTTCAGATTCTGCTACCGCAAATAACAGAATATTTTCCCGACAGGTCTGAAGGAAGAAATCCAAATAAGAGCAGGATCTCATGTTTCACGACCACTGGAACCCACACATGCCAAGGATATAGTGTTTGACATTGGAGATGGGACAAGTGTTGATCATTGAGGATCATATGTTACTCTAGATCTGGTACATCTTCTGCAAACTATGACCGGGATAGAGTGGAGAGTGGTGGTGGTTTGTTTTGTGGGGTTTGGGGGGAGGTGGGGTGAAGGAGGGTTGTTCTCGGCAAAAGAAACTGGTTTTCTGGATACAGCTCAAGCGTGCCTTCAATCTCCTCAGAATCAACCATTCTACATTTTGATCGGGCCGATTACGATCTATTTGCCTTTAGGACAAGGCAAGCTAGTGAAGATAGCAATAGTGGCTGAGCACAAAATCATCTTAATTGAATGTGAATAATAACAAAGGAAAAATTAGTTAAGCAGTACAATCTGTATGCTTCATATAAGTGCTTCAAAATGCTAAAAAAGATCTTCCAAAGCGGAACTTCATTGTTTAGAGCTGCATTTATTCTCCAAATCTATCTGCAATTGTATTTGTAGTATATATAAAATTTAAAATCCAACCATCCAAGAATGCTATCAATAGGAATGCAGGATTCATGTTTCAAAGCATTCATATCACAATTATGCAACAGTTTTTGCATCATCTAACGAGCAGATATGACTGAGATTTCATTTGCAGCCTGTGATTGGCTTGAAGGTGAATCTGCAACAGGCTTCCTTTCGTTGAAAAATCCAGGTTCTTTCGGTGTAGGCAGTGCGCCATCTCTTCCAAGCATTAGAAACACAGATGACATGGTTGGTCTATCCTCAGGCAATCTTTGCATGCATAGGAGAGCCACATGACTTGATCTTAAAACTTCCGATATATCATATGAATCTTTGATCACAAACTCATCAAAAAATTCGAAGGATCTGCCCTCTATGATCAATAATCATGCTTAACCAAATTGAACAAATTCTCTTGTTAGTTATGTATGCAATGCCTTACATGGTTTCAAACAAGAGAAATAAATCAACACTTACATGCCCGAGAAGATTGAGGTTGTGTTCTGAATGCACAAACTCTCTGTTTCTCTTTCCACTCACCGTCTCTAGCACCAAAACACCATAACTATAGACATCCGACTTTACGGAAAATACCCCATCAATAGCATATTCTGGAGACATGTAGCCACTGCCAGAATTTATAAACTAGAAGTCATTTCCCTACATCGTGAGCAATTTTAGATTCATGAATTATAATTACGAAAACAACTTACTATGTTCCGACAACCCTATTTGTTTTTGCTCGAGTCTCTTTTCCTTGAAAACTTCTAGCTAGGCCAAAATCTGCGATTTTGGGGTTCATTTCATCATCCAGTAAAATGTTGCTGGCTTTAAGATCTCTGTGGATGATTCTTAGTCTAGAATCTTGATGAAGATAGAGAAGTCCCCTAGCTATCCCATTTATGACGTGAAAGTGCTTTTTCCAATTAAGCTGCTTCCGTTGAGCAGGATCTGCCATGAACAAGACATTTCCATTATTTCCAACAATCATGTAAGAACGACAGAGTATGATGGAAATAATTAGTAAAGTAATTGTCAAAATTCTTGCCCATTTGGTCTAATTTATCCTTGTGGGAGGTGGGGGCCAGAGTGTTGACAAAGAGGATGGGATTTGAATAAGAAAGGTGGGATTCTTCCACAGAAAAAATAAGAGTAAGAAAATGAATAGTAAGTCCAGAAGTTTGATCTTAAAATCGTGTAGAAATTAGTGCTTCTGGTCCTTTGATGCCCCCATTTGATGGCCTACTGAGATACAGATATGTTCACTGACTATTCCACCATGAAGTAGAAAAAGAGAGATCAGAAATAATGTTAGACAAAACATATATTCTGATCGCAAATGCAGAATCTAACATCTTGATCTTTCATGATTTGAGTATCAGCTATAGATAGACTTCATTCCGTCAGGTGCCAACAACATTCAGAAAGCAGTTGCTTGATTTTAGGACCGTCATAAAAGAATGTTCTACTGACTTGAGAGACATTTCACTAATCACCCTACATCTATAGGATGTCGGACATTATTTCCAACATGGATTTTTCTTTGGTAGATCTAATCTATATGAATCCCATAAAAGCATATTGACACTACTATACACATAGCATGGTATTGTTTTTGGTCGTATGAAAGATAGACAGATAAGTTGTCGCAGTAAAAGCAATAGATTCTGGAAAGAGGAAACAACAAGGAAAAAATTTACCGGAAAATAGCCAGATGCAGTTGGAGAGAAAAACTACTGAAGCGGAAATTCACCATGCCATGTCTCTACTCCAAGAGTGGACTCTCTCCTACAAGTTTGTGAGGCCCCAGTTGAACTAGAACTAGTAGACATTAAAACATACAGTAGGAAACAAATTGATGCCGATCCAAAGGCCCTGTTTAACTACCTTAGGCAAGCAATCAACAGCTTGAACCATTGTCATTGCCCCGATCCATTGGCCCAGTCTTGGGGGACCATGCCATGTCTCTACTCGTCCAAAACTTAGAACTCTGACTTGACTTAGATTTTATAATCTTCAACATGTACTGTATCTCACTTGTTGTGCTACCCTCCACTCCAGTCAGGCACCAGCCATTGGCTCAAGGTATGAGACAATGCTAAATACTATGCTCTGATCCATCAATGTTAGAAGTTTCCAATGGAATGCTCATCTTTGTATATTTGGAAATATACAGCTTCCTATAGGGTCATTTATTACTTAGTAGGTCCCTGTTTTCGTAAGATCTATATTTGAGTAAATTATCATAAATATGGAGAAAGAATTCTTGATAAAATGTTTAGGGAAAACAAATTTGACATATGAATTGCACTCATTTTACTCATAAAGTTTATGATGTGTATCTCTCCTTTTATCTCCCCTCCCCGATCCATCCATGATTGTATATGTATTTCGAAGAATGCATTTCAGTCTCGGTGATAATTTTTAGTAGCAACAACTGGTTATTCCAAACTACTGAAAAAAGAAACTGAAATTTTTTATTCAACAAATCGTTATTTTTCTTAGAAAGCCCCATACCTATTTTCGAACAAGGACCGACTCCCTCCGGTAAAAGGACTGGGCGAGGTTCCCAGCTCAAGCAAACCGATAGAGGGAGACTCCCGCTCCACTGCACACGATGGCCACGATTGTGCTTCACCTTAACCTAATCTCCAACTCTGAGAGACGAATGATTTTGGACTCCTAATTGTGTGCAAATTCTCCGCTCACAACCAAGAGCAATTAAATTATGAAGAAGTATTTCAGATTCTGCCAACGCAAAATAACAGAATGTTTTCTTAATAGTATGAAGGAAAAATATTTCAAAGAAGAGCGGGACCTCATGTTTCACAACCAGTGGCACTCACAAATGCCATGGATTTAATGTTTGACACTGAAGATGGGATAAGTCTTGACCATGGAGGATCATATGTTGCTCTAATTTATCTTGTACATCTTCTGTGAACTATGATCCGGATAGAGTGGACTGCGAAGGAGGATTTCAGCACAAAAAACTGGTTTTCTGGATACTGCTCATGTGTATCTACAATCTCCTAAAATCAGCCATTCTGGCATTTTCCTTGGTCTGATTACAATCTATTCGCCTTTAGGACTAGTGGTAAAGGTGGTGGAAGGTAGCAATAATGGCTAAGCGCAGTGTCATTTTAATTGAATGCGAGTAATAACAAAGGAAATTAATTAGGCAATACCATCTGTAATGCTTCATATAAGTGCTTCAAAATGCTAAAAAAGTTCTCTGAGAGCAGAACTTCAATGTTTAGAGCTGCATGTATACTCCAAATCTATCTACAATTGTATTTGTAATATATATAAAATTTAAAATCTGACTATTCATGAAAGTGACTAATAGGAATACAGGATTCGTGTTTCAAGGCATTCAAATTGTAATTATGACACAGTTTTTGCATCATCTAACGAGAAGATGATAATGAAATTGAGATTTCGTTTGCAGACCATGATTGGCTTGAAGTTGAATCTGCAACAGGCTTCCTTTCGTTGAAAAATCCAGGTTCTTTTGGAGTAGGCAGTGCACCATCACTTCCCAGCATTAGAAACACAGATGACATGGTTGGTCTATACTCGGGCAATCATTGCACACATAGAAGAGCCACATGAATTGATCTCAAAACTTCAGATATATCATATGAATCATTGATCACAAACTCATTGAGAAGTTCCAAGGATCTATCCTCCATGAACAATAGCCATGCCTAACCAAGTTAAAAATTTTGGTGTTATGTATGTCAATGCCTTGGCATAAAACAGTAGAAAAGATTGAGACTCACATGCCCAAGAAGATTGTGATGGTGTTCTGAGTGCACAAATCCTCTGTTTCTCTTCCCACTCAGTCTCTAGCACTAAAACACCATAGCTATAGACGTCTGATTTCACAGAAAATACCCCATCAATGGCACACTCTGGAGACATGTAGCCACTGCAAGAATTTATGAACCAGAAATCATTGTCCTGCAAAGTTGGCAATTTAAGATACATGAGTTGTAATGACCAAAACAACTCACTATGGTCCAACGACTCTATTTGTGTTTGCTCGAGTCTCTTGTCCTCCAAAACTTCTAGCTAGGCCAAAATCTGCAATTTTGGGGTTCATTTCATCATCCAGAAGAATGTTGCTGGCTTTAAGATCTCTGTGGACGATTCTTAGTCGAGAGTCTTGATGAAGATAGAGAAGTCCCCTAGCTATCCCATTTATGATATGAAAGCGCTTCTTCCAATTGAGCTGCTTCCACTGTGCAGAATCTGCAAAGGACAAGACACTGAAAAATTGAGTGAATATTAGTTTATTAAGGGAAGGTGCTAGTTTTCTTTCTGATTGCTGATATGGCTGGTGTTATAGGTTAGGTTCTACATACGGCTCTCTACTAAAGGAGAAATCAAGGGTAGTATGATGTTGTTTAGAAGGAAAAGTCTTTAAAGCATGCAATAAGGCATAAAGCATGTGATAATGGAAGAACAGCTCACAAAGAGTAAGGCTAGAGTGAACAGTTAATCTACCCTTATTTTTTTCAAAACCATATCCAATAGGGAACTTACATTCTTTACTCTTAAGAAACTCTATCAACGGGTAGAAAAATCTAGCCTCTTCCATGTTCACCACAAGAGGATAGCCTTACACATTGCGAATCTTCTCCGTCATTTAACAGTCCTGTTATGGTGAAATGAAAAATCCATTGTCATTTGCCAACCATGGAACATTGATAATTATAACAATGTACTTGAAGTAATTGAGTAAACAACATAGTGGTAAGGATCTTTGCAGCACAGAAACATCCCAAGTTATCAACCAGAATTAGGGAACAGCATAGTCTTCTATACTATCCACTACCGAAGACTACCATTCCACTTGATATATTTTGTAGCATCATCTATACATATGCAACTCGTCCTTCCTCCCGAATTTTATTCATCAGATTACAAGCTCACATCATGAAGGTATCCCAAAGGCAAAAGGGATACTCTTCCCATAACAGAAATGCATTCACACATACATATGTGGTTTATCATCTAACATTTCAAAGAAGAACTATGCTTAGGAAGTAATCAGCAGAGTTATGGAGTAAAGTAATATACTTGCTTAGCAAGCTAAACACCACAACTTTAGGCTCTGCCTCGGTATCAGGCTCTATCTCAGCACATAAGTCCACTACAGCCACTCTACGAACACGCAAATGGAACCACCTCTTTCAAGTAGCCGATCTTCTCTTCAATAGCAACTACCACGCACCTGTTAAAAAAACAAAAAGGAAGAGCTTTTAGTGTCAAAGCAGCAGAAGAAAGAAGACAATACAAGACATAATAATAATAATAAAAAAAGTAGATGCTTCAACTTACAAACCTTCACCCCCTTTCTTTATGATGTGATTCCTCTAGTATCTATCCTTAGAGTCGCAAGTAGAGAAAAAAAAAAAAAAAAGAAGAGCTATGGTGTGCTGTTTTCCAGTTTTAGCGTGGAAAAAAAAAAATTCAGCTCAGTGACTCCTTGGACAAACTTAAATATCTGGTAGATGATGAGAGGAATTGGAGGAAGAAAACTTAGGGTGCTACTCTTATTTCTGGTGCTGAAGACTACAATTCTCCTATCATTTCAAACACATTTCTTCGTCGTGTATCATCGGTGACTGCTCGGGCTTGGTCATTACCTATTGTTCCCTTAAGGTCAGAGTTCCTTAGATCAGTTGGAGCACCTACAATATAGAAATTCTTGGACTGCTTGCTTCTCAAGTGCCAAGAAGTTGAAGGATTGACTACACTCACAGAGGATGATACCCTAGTGAAAGTGACTAACTCTGTTAATGCTTTCCATTATTTTGAATCTATCCTGAAAGAATGGTGTCAAGATATTTTCCTTTTTGAAATGGAGTTGGTGCGATATAACGAAATGGGATCATTTGCAACAGATCAGGATGTTTCGAAGGGACCAGGAAGCTGTATCTTTGATAAGGAGCTTCGGAAGCTGGAGAAGTTTAGAGTCGAGTGGGTTGAGAAGATGTCAGTTTTCGTTCTGAGGGGATTCAAAGCTCTGTCTTGAGAATACATGAAGAACAGGAAACAGTAGCAAATGAAAGGTGGAGATGCTAGCAAAAGGAAAACGAAAAAGCTGCTAAAAGAATAAAAAAAGAAGAAAAGGAGGTGTTTGGTTTTGAAAAGGGGGGACAATGTACTGACCGTAATTGCTATCCTATGGCATACCCTCATTGAAGTATCGTACATTTTGAAAGGAAATCATTTCCTGGTGACTTTGCACTGCTTCACATTAATGCTAGTGTGAGTGGGCTTCGTGCATCTTAGTGTATGCTGGACCGTAATTGCTTCCTATGGCATGGACTTACAATTTGGATTGCCGGCGAGATTTTTAATTATGCAATGATACGAGTTGGATAATAAATCGGGTGATGCTGGGCATTGTCTTCAAGAGTCTGGGCTTGCATTCCATTCACAGAGAGGGCTTTCAAATTAGCAATGGACAGAGTATTTTAATTCATGGCCTTGTGAAATTTGGGGAGCAGCACAATGTTGATATATGCTAGCTAATATGTTTTGAACCAAAATATATATATAATTTGAAGTTGGTATGTACCGGAGGGAGCTTCACCCCCTACACCCTCAAAACAAGGTCAATAGTGTGGCTTCAAGCTTGGGCTTATCAGCCTTCGCTTTTTACTCTCACCATAGACCTCCACAAAAAATTCACTTTCAAAATTTAGTTCTCAAAAAATTTCACCCAATTGTAATTTGGGTCGTATGACCACGATTTGAGGCATTCAAAAATTGTGTACTTATAAAAGGCTCTACAAGAAGAATTTCTCTTTATTAGAAGAAGGTCAAGACAATATTAATACATGGAAGTCAACCCTGATAAGATCGCTAATGTGACGTTAGTGTATAAGATATGACTCGATGGAATCAATAACTCATGTAGATCACATCGAAGAGATAAATTAACTCAAGAAGAGGCAACTTAAAGAAGACTTATTTCAGAGTATTGTCTTAAGGGTATTATACAACCTAATTTAGCTGAGGCATGATACACGATTAAGAAGTGTTGTGGACTCGTGCATTAAGACAATTCTTAAATTAATTTGGCAGCAACAAAACTGTTTAATAGTATGCACACGCTTGAATTATCTAAAAGGCTCACTCGATACTCAAACCTGTTTAACTTCATCCAAAGGACTTTAGTCAGGAGGCAAAATATAGAGGACCAAATTTAATATTAGATTTCAAGCCCATAGATTAAATAGATTTAACTTATCAGGTTAAGATGATAGGGCTCGAAGAGCCAAGCTCATAAATTACCAGGATAGTTAAAAGAGATTTGGCATGGTGGACTTGCAATAGGGCATGTTGGATCAGTCCTTCCGATCCAACTTTTCTTGATTTGACTCACACTAAAATAATAAATAAAACTTTTATTTAAGTCTAAACTCATGAAAATAGCTCGCTTAAGATCCATTAATAAAGGATTTCAATCTTAACAATTAATCATCATCATGATCTGATGAATGCGATTAACTATTATTTCCTATAAATACCTCATTTACATTCTCATTTGGATAAGAAAAAACCCTCCACTAATGCTGTTACTCTGCTGGCACCTTATCTCAAAGATCAAATACATAAACATCTCAAAAACTTTACCCTATTCTTTATAAATCTTGAAGTTTGATGCCATTGCGCTCCTCTACTAATCACCATACGTATCAGAGCCTCATCAAAATTACCTACTTTTCCTCTTTACACTTCTCTCTTGATCATCTCACGTGAGTCACTTAAGTCTTTTCCATAATTGCGTGTAGTGCAACTTCTTACATGATACATACATGACACTTGCATTCGTACTCACACCCCCCACAGTATGTATTATGTATTTGATCTATATTTCTTTAAAATCTAGTAATATAGAAAACTATTATATTTGTAACTTATTTATTTCTATTTTATAATTATGAGAAAAGTTGTGATTAGAATATGAAAGTGGAAATTTATATACATTTAAGAGAAAAGGTTTACAAATATTTTTTATACATTAGAAAGTATATTTTAATTGATATTTTTGTAAAAAACAAATAAAATAAAAGTTAAATAAGTTTAATTTTATAGGCATTTATTATGTATTTAATTTCATAAGATGGTATATATATACTTATATTTTTATTTTTTAATGATTTATTCTTTCCAAAATAAGATTCAAATGAATGCTAAAAAATATATATATATATAAACTAGATAAGAAAAAAAAAATGAACCCATCTTAATTACCCTCACAAGTTCATCAAGCCAAATACCATAAATTTTAATCTCTACTTAATAAATTTATTCGAAGTTGCAAATATAGTCATGTTATTTACAAAATCTATACTCTATGTTTTATGATATGTACTTTTATCTTGTTATATAGATTTAAAACCCCAACTATTATATATTATAACTGAAAAAAGAGATTGTGTCATTAGATTATATTGAGTAAACTTAATAACTTTAATTTGCATAAAGATGCACAAAATTGATCATTCATGATTAGAGAGGATATTTTATGGTCATGTCCTGCCCTCTACTCTATCTTTTATTTCCATCTTTTAAATATAAATCATTAGATTTATAGTTTATTCAATAGTTTAGATTTAAAATAATATAAATCAAAGATAAAATGTATAACAGACTGATCTCTCTAAAAAAATAAGAATAGGCCTATAGGATTAGAGGTGCATTTCAAAGAGTAAATTTAAGGTGATGCATGTGTCATGGTTCGTGTTTTAAAAGTAAAGTGGGTAATTCAATTTAGAGTTTAATGTAAGGTGAGTGACATCGTTGGGCGGTTTGTTTGTGTGATTAGGTATTCTCTTGGGATGGGATTGACTTTCTATGATCAAACTAGAGAAAGCTAATGCTACTTTCTTGATAATAACCATGGTAGATCAAATCTAATTGAGAGGTTAGGCCTTCTAATTATATGGAGGCCAGTAATAATATTGGTTAACACTATTTGAAATAAAAGGGTTTGGAATAGTTTTAGAAAAATGGAAAGAGAAAAAGCTGGCTCGACATCTATAATACAAGAAAATATAACCAAATAAAGGAAAGTCGAGGATTGCATTGGCATATAAGGAGGGAGCGAACCTTCCTGTCTCGTAGCACACACATCAACTTCAACTCTTGAGTTGTTTAACAGCAACCAAGCAGTTTTTCCAAACTACTGAAAATGAAAATTGAGATTCAACCAATCCGTCATTTCGCTTAGCTTAGCGAACTCCGTGCCCATTTGATCTCGATAACGAGAGAACAACTGACGGCCGACTCAACTCCGTCGAATGGACTTGGCGATCTTCTCGGCTCAAGCAAATCGATAGAGGGAGAATCCACTCCAGCGAACGCGACGGCAGCGATCGCGCTTCAACTTAAACTAATCTCCACCTCCGAGCGGTGAACTATTTCTGACTCCCAGTTGTGCGCCAAGGCTCCGTTCACAACCCACAGCGATTAAATTTTGAAGAAGTATTTCAGATTCTGCTACGGCAAATAACAGAATAGTTTCCCGCAGGACGAAATCCTAAGAAGAGCGGGATCTCATGTTTCACGACCACTGGAACCCGCACAAGCTAAGGATTTAGTGTTTGACATTGGAGATGGGACAAGTGTTGATCATGGAGGATCATATGTTAACTCTAGATCTGGTACATCTTCTGCAAACTATGACCAGGATAGAGTGGAGAGTCGTGGTGGTGGTTTTGTGGGGGTTGGGGGTGAGGGCCGGGGTGAGGGGAGGTTGGGGTGAAGGAGGGTTGTTCTCGGCGCAAAAAAACTGGTTTTCTGGATACAGCTCAAGCGTGTCTTCAATCTCCTCAGAATCAACCATTCTACATTTTGCTCGGGCTGATTACAATCTATTCGTCTTTAGGACAAGGCAAGCTAGTGATTGAGGCGGTGAAGGTAGCGATAGTAGCCGAGGACAAAATCATCTTAATTGAATGTGAATAATAACAAAGGAAAAATTAGTTAAGCATTACAATCTGTATGCTTCATATAAGTGCTTCAAAATGCTAGAAAAGATCTTCCAAAGCGGAACTTCATTGTTTAGAGCTGCATTTATTCTCCAAATCTATCTGCAATTGTATTTGTAGTATATATAAAATTTAAAATCCGACCATCCATGAACGCTATCAATAGGAATGCAGGATTCATGTTTCAAAGCATTCATATCGTAATTATGCCATCTAACGGGCCGATATGATTGAGATTTCATTTGCAGCCTGTGATTGGCTTGAAGGTGAATCTGCAACAGGCTTCCTTTCGTTGAAAAATCCGGGTTCTTTCGGAGTAGGCAGTGCGCCATCGCTTCCAAGCATTAGAAACACAGATGACATGGTTGGTCTATCCTCAGGCAATCGTTGCACGCATAGGAGAGCCACGTGAATTGATCTTAAAACTTCTGATATATCATATGAATCTTTGATCACAAACTCATCACAAAATTCCAAGGATCTACCCTCCACGAACAATAACCATGCCTAACCAAATTGAAAAAATTCTCTTGTTAGTTATGTATGCAATGCCTTGCATGGTTTTAAACAAGAAAAAGAAATCAACACTGACATGCCCGAGAAGATTGTGGTGGTGTTCTGAATGCACAAATTCTCTGTTTCTCTTTCCACTCACCATCTCTAGCACCAAAACACCATAACTATAGACATCCGACTTTACGGAAAATACCCCATCAATCGCATATTCTGGAGACATGTAGCCACTGCCAGAATTTATAAACTAGAAGTCATTTCCCTACATCGTGAGCAATTTTAGATTCATGACTTATAATTACGAAAACACTTACTATGTTCCGACAACCCTATTTGTTTTTGCTTGAGTGTCTTTTCCTCCAAAACTTTTAGCTAGGCCAAAATCTGCGATTTTGGGGTTCATTTCATCATCCAGTAAAATGTTGCTGGCTTTAAGATCTCTGTGGATGATTCTTAGTCTAGAATCTTGATGAAGATAGAGAAGTCCCCTAGCTATCCCATTTATGATGTGAAAGCGCTTTTTCCAATTAAGCTGCTTCCGTTGTGCAGGATCTGCCATGAGCAAGACATTTGCATTATTGGTCTACACAAGCACACAAGGAAAATAAATAAATAAATAATTAAAACTACAAAACTCAATGAGAAATCAAGCATATATTAGTTTATTAAGTGTAGATGTTAGTTTTCCTTGTGTTTTCTGTGATGGCTAGCTTGATAAGTTAGGTTCTGCATAGATTGTGCAATGGATCATAGTGTGTGCAAGGATCATGATCTAATTCTAATATACAAGTGTATACCCATATCCATTGTCAGATATTTTGGAGAATTTTTCATAGAAAGGCTTTTATCATGTAGAATTTTATGTAATGGATCTACAAGTTTTAAGACTTAGATCAGCTGGTTGTAAAGTTAAATTCAATGTGGATCATGACAAGTTGATGCCCATAGTCTACTGCGCTAAGAACGTGTGAAAAGCAATTGAAATTTGACAAGGTAATAAAAAATGCTATGAGGTTCAGGAGACAGACCAAATATAAATGCATTCAAGCTTTTATTCGGCATGTATTCATAGATCAACATGTTCTCTTCCTGGATGCAGCATCCGAAAATTTTCACAAGATTTCTATGCTGAAGCTTGGCAATGTAGGAAACTTCATTCCTGAACTCGTCCATCCCTTGCTTTGAATTAACAGAGAGCTTCTTAACCGCTATTTCTTGGCCACTGCTTAAGACGCCCTGCGAACCATTATGGCAAACATTTGACTTCTCACTTGAAATTCCTCAGAAACCACAAGGATTGAAATATTATGTATATAATCATGCACTTCTTTACTGAGATTACCTTATAAACTGGTCCAAAGCCACCTTCTCCAAGCTTGTTTTGGACTGAAAAGTTATTTGTGGCACTTGCTACAGTTGCCAAGTCATATATAGGCAAATCTGGCTCTTTCTCATTGCTTTCAGCCGATTGGACTCCAAAAATAATTTCTTTATCTGCTGCAAACAGAGTGAAAAAAAGAACAGTACATGAATTGACGGAGCATGCCAGGATTAAGCAATGTTATTTTTTATTACAATATCTTATAACAATGCCGTCACCATTCTTCCTCCTTTTGAGAAAATACATGACAATAGCGAATCCAAGCATGATAATTGCTGCTGTTGATACTAAGCCTGCAGTCAACGCCCTTTTCTTTTGGCTGTATCCAGATAGGCCTAGAAACAGAATTATTGCAACAAAAAAGCAGATTAAATTAGATATGTGCAATCAAATCACAAACAATCACCTATTTGAGCATTCATAATCCCACACTTACTTATTGCATCCTTGTGTAGAATAGACATCTTAATTCTGTTAAACAATAAATATAAAACAACATTGGATGTAATAAGTTTGAGCTTTTAGGTTAGCAGGCTGTGAATCAGAATTTTATCAGGTATATTAAAACCAATACCTGGCTCCGAGACAGACATTCTAATGTAGACATCCTGCCCATTTTCATCGTATTCCTTGATGTCAAGAAGGTCTCCGAACCAAAGCAAACATCCACTTCCATCTGAAATGTTTAAAGTAGCATATGCCATACAAGAACAGTTCTTCTTGCAATTTATTCCACAATCTTCCAGATTTAAAGTCTGGCTATACCATGAATACTTTGTATCTGGCAATTTAATGTTAGAATACTCCAAAAACTCATCTGTTCCACATTCCAACTGATTTTCCCTAACACATCCATTTGAAAACTTTGCTATTGCCCATTCTTCAGGGTACTTGGGTTCAAACCCCTTCAAACACCTACATACAGGTGACTTTTTCACATTACAGGAAGCATGTGCACCACAGTATTCATAAGCATCACAAACATCTGTCGGATTGGTAACATATGTTAACCAATTATGTGTTAGGTCAGTCCATATCAACCGCTTCACCACACCGCTTGGATCCAAATATAACCTTGTAATTACTTTGCTATTTTGAAGCTGATAACTGTAGTACATAGCCGTCTCATTCAACACAAAACTAAACTTGTAGTATGGGTTTGGGCCCAAATTAGGGGATCCAGCAAATCGCATTCCATTCCATGGTCCTATTCGAAGCTTGATACCTGATCCCTCCGTCAACAACAGCTGTGGAAATCCATTTGGATCAATCCTGAACGCATAAGTACCTGGAGAAGGATCGTCAGGGCTACTCCAAGATGTTAGATACCGATCGAAACCCAACCTCACATTCCTTCCTAATAACATGCCTGCAAGTAAGTTATCGGTAGGGTAATCAAAACTCTGCCAGAGGAAACTCTCCAAGTTACCGCCCTTTGTATCATTCCTTACAACAAGATTTCCTGAATCCAGAAGCTGCGCGACTGGATTAATACCAGATTCCAATGAGCTTAGAGTGGAAGACCATATTTCGCTTCCATTACCACTCTCAAGGATAAGAACTCCCTGGCTAGTAAGCCTTAAAACTCCCAAGGTATCAGTTAAAGGTGACTCTCTATTGGCTACCCATACAACTGTCGTTGGAGAGATGTTCTGGTACCATATTCCTAAATACCATTGCGATGAATTTACTGTTTTGAAGAATCCTAGTTGATAGTTTCCATTACCAGAAACTATAGTCTTGTTGTAAGTTAGAAGATCTTCTGTAGTTATTGTGGTTGGTATACTGGCAAATTGTGCTATGTTAAAAGGACAGATGGATAAAACAATAATCAAGCTCCATTTCACCATGCTGTTTTGCTGTAAAAAGAAACAAAATTAAACAGAAATAAGATGAATTTGGTATTCTGGACAGCCAGCTCACATTTAAGAAATATATTTACTCTTAGCCATTCTTGGCGTAATAAAAAGAATATATCCATTGACTTGCTATATTTATATCACCAACAAGAAGACAAGAACTTAAACATCATCCAATGGGCCTACTGAGGCTGAATTTCTTTCATGAAATATGATTCTTATTTCCAATTTCCTTGCACGCCTTTGACAATGGAGTCTAAAATACCCCGAGAAATGGCTTGCTGTTTATTTTAATAAATGATTAGTATTACATGCCTGATCTTCGAAATATAACGTTGTACGTCCTAAAATTATTCGTCCATTTTTTATTCGTACATTATCTGCTATGAGTATTAGACTATCTTTCTTATCAGAAGTCCTAATCTTAAGATGATATCAAAATGATTCCAGCAGGACAAGCCATTTATTCCCTCAATGTAATTACCGTGTAGGGCAAAATAAGGCCCCGGTTGACAATATATGGCTGTCACTTACACTGTCGGAGTTAGACTGACCTGTCTTCCATATGCTCCTGGACAAAGGATCTCACACGCCAGAAACCACTCATGGGGGATTTCCTCTCAAAAACATCCTAGATCAGATGCACAAAAATTTTGAGCCAAAGATCCAACAATCATGTAAGAACGACTGAGTATGATGGAAATAATTAGTAAAGTAATTGTGAAAATTCTTGCCCATTTGGTCTAATTTATCATTGTGGGAGGTGGGAGCCAGAGTGTTGACAAAAAGGATGGGATTTGAATAAGAAAGGTGGGATTTTCCCACAGAAAAAATAAGAGTAAGAAAAAGAATAGTAAGTTCAGAAGTTTGACCTTAAAATGTGCTAGTTTTGGAGAAGAGTTAATATCGTGTAGAAATTAATGCTTCTGGTCCCAACAGGATCAAACGTTTGATGCCCCTGTTTGATGGCCTACTGTGATACAGACATGTTCACTGACTATTCCACCATGAAGTAGAAAAAAAGAGATCAGAAATAATGTTAGACAAAACATATATTCTGATTGCAAATGCAGAATCTAACACCTTGATCTTTCATGATTTGAGTATCAGCTATAGATAGACTTCATTCCACCAGGTGCCAACAACATTCAGAAAGCAGTTGCTTGATTTTAGGACCGTCATAAAACAATGTTCTACTGACTTGAGAGACATTTCACTAATCACCCTACATCTATAGGATGTTGGACATTATTTCCAACATGGATTTTTCTTTGGTAGATCTAATCTATATGAATCCCATAAAAGCATATTGACACTACTATACACATAGCATGGTATTGTTTTTGGTCGTATGAAGGATAGACAGATAAGTTGTTGCAGTAAAAGCAATAGATTCTGGAAAGAGGAAACAACAAGGAAAAAATTTACCGGAAAATAGCCAGATGCAGTTGGAGAGAAAAACTACTGAAGCGGAAATTCACCATGCCATGTCTCTACTCCAAGAGTGGACTCTCTCCTACAAGTTTATGAGGCCCCAGTTGAACTAGAACTAGTAGACATTAAAACATACAGTAGGAAACAAATTGATGCCGATCCAAAGGCCCTGTTTAACTACCTTAGGCAAGCAATCAACAGCTTGAACCATTGTCATTGCCCCGATCCATTGACCCAGTCTTGGGGGACCATGCCATGTCTCTACTCGTCCAAAACTTAGAACTCTGACTTGACTTAGATTTTATAATCTTCAACATGTACTGTATCTCACTTCCTGTGCTACCCTCCGCTCCGGTTAGGCACCAGCCATTGGCTCAAGGTATGAGACAATGCTAAATACCATGCTCTGATCCATCAATGTTAGAAGTTTCCAATGGAATGCTCATCTTTGTATATTTGGAAATATACAGCTTCCTATAGGGTCATTTATTACTTAGTAGGTCCCTGTTTTCGTAAGATCTATATTTGAGTAAATTATCATAAATATGGAGAAAGAATTCTTGATAAAATGTTTAGGGAAAACAAATTTGACATATGAATTGCACTCATTTTACTCATAAAGTTTATGATGTGTATCTCTCCTTTTATCTTCCCTCCCCGATCCATCCATGATCGTATATGTATTTCGAAGAATGCATTTCGGTCTCGGTGATAATTTTTAGTAGCAACAACTGGTTATTCCAAACTACTGAAAAAAGAAACTGAAATTTTTTATTCAACAAATCGTTATTTTTCTTAGAAAGCCCCATACCTATTTTCGAACAAGGACCGACTCCCTCCGGTAAAAGGACTGGGCGAGGTTCCCAGCTCAAGCAAACCGATAGAGGGAGACTCCCGCTCCACTGCACACGATGGCCACGATTGTGCTTCACCTTGACCTGATCTCCAACTCTGAGAGACGAATGATTTTGGACTCCTATTTGTGTGCAAATTCTCCGCTCACAACCAAGAGCAATTAAATCATGAAGAAGTATTTCAGATTCTGCCAGCGCAAAATAACAGAATGTTTTCTTCATAGTCTGAAGGAAAAATATTTCAAAGAAGAGCGGGACCTCATGTTTCACAACCAGTGGCACTCACAAATGCCATGGATTTAATGTTTGACATTGGAGATGGGATAAGACTTGACCATGGAGGATCATATGTTGCTCTAATTTATCTTGTACATCTTCTGTGAACTATGATCCGGATAGAGTGGACTGTGAAGGAGGATTTCGGCACAAAAAACTGGTTTTCTGGATACTGCTCATGTGTATCTACAATCTCCTAAAATCAGCCATTCTGGCATTTTCCTTGGTCTGATTACAATCTGTTCGCCTCTAGGACTAGTGGTTAAGGTGGTGGAAGGTAGCAATAATGGCTAAGCGCAGTGTCATTTTAATTGAATGTGAGTAATAGCAAAGGAAATTAATTATGCTTTGAGAAGATTGGACTGCCAAAATAATTCCTTTATCTGCTGCAAGCAGAGTTAAAAAGGAAAAAGTTATTTCCAATGAATTGAAGGAGCATGCGAAGATTAATAAATGCCATCTGCTATAACAATATCATCACCATTCTTCCTCTTCTTTTTGTGAAAATACATGGCAAAAGTGAATCCTAGGATGATAATTGCTGCTGTTGATACTAAGCCTGCAGTCAGTGCCCTTTTCTTTTGGTTGTACCCAGATAGGCCTTTAAGTTGAGACAGAATTATTGCAACACAAAGCAGATTGATTAGGAGGGTATAATCAAATCATGAACAGTGACCTATTTGTGTCTAAAATCCCACAATTTATTATTTCATCTTTCTGTAGGGAGACACTTGGTTCTGTTAACCAACCAATATAAAATACATTAGAATTTTGATAAGTTTCAGCTTTTAGATGAACAGGTTTTGGATCTTAAATTTATAAGTTGTACCTGGTTCTGAGGCGGACATTCTAATGTAGACATCCTGCCCATTTTCATTGTATTCCTTGATGCCAAGAAGGTCTCCAAACCAAAGCAAACATCACTTCCATCTGAAATGTTCAAAGTAGAATAAGCCATACAAGAACGGTTCTTCTTGCACTTCATCCCACATTCATGCAGATTTAAGGTCTTGCTATGCCATGAATTCTTTGTATCTGGCAATTTAATGTTAGAGTACATCAAAAACTTGCCTGTTCCACATTCCAACTATTTCTTCCTAACACATCCATTTGAAAATTTTACCATTGCCCATTCTTCGGGAAACTTGGGTTTAAACCCCTTCAAACACCCACATATGGGTGCCTTGTTCACATTACAGGAAGCATGTGCACCACAATATGCATAAGCATCACAACTATCAATTGGTTCAGTAATGTAAGTTAACCAACCATGTGTTAGATCAGTCCATATCAACTGCTTCACCATACCGGTTAGATCCAGATATAACCTTGTGATTACTGTACTATTTAGAAACTTATAACTATAGTATATAGCAGTCTCATTCAACACGAATCCATACTTGTAGTATGGGTTTGGCTTTAAATTAGGGGCACAGCTAATCGGATACTATTCCATGGTCCCAATCAAAACTTAATCCCTGATCCATCTATCAGCAACAGCTGTGGAAATCCATTTGGATCAATCTTGAATGCATAAGTACCTGGAGAAGGATCATTGGACTACTCCAAGATGTCAGATACCAATTGGAACCAGACCTTAAATTCCTTCCCAATAACATGCCTACAACTAGGTTATCAGTAGGATAATCAAAACTCTGCCAGAGGAAATTATCCAAGTTACCACCCTTTGCATTGTTCCTTACAACAAAGTTCCCTGAATTAAGAAGCTGTGCAACTAGACTGATTCCAGACCCTGATGAGTTTTGGATAGAGGACCATATTTCATTTCCATTACCATTCTTAAGGATAAGAACTCCCTGGCTGGTAAGCCTTAAAACTATTGAGGAATTAGTCAGAGGCAACTCTCTATTAGCAACCCATACAACCGTCTTTAGAGAGATTCTGTGGTACTAGATTCCTAGATACCATCGCGATGAGATACCTGGTTTGAAGAATCCTAGTTCAAAGTTTCAATTATCAGAAACTATAGTCTTGTTATAAGTTAGAAGATCTTCTATGGTTACAAGTTGTGCTATGTTAAAAGAACAAATGGTTAAAACAACAATGAAATTCCATTTCACCATGCTGTTTTGCTCTTAAAAGAAAAAAGATCATACAGAAGTAAGATGAGATAAATATGGTAATCTAAATAGGTAATTCACATTTAAGAATTATATATATTCTTAGCTTAGTCATAATGGACATAATAATATATCCTTTGACTTGCTATGTATGACGGTCTGGGGTTTTCTCTAGCACACAAATAGATCATACGACGCTTACTGTCATGCCTTTACAGTAGTAAGCAAGCTTAACTCGTATGCAATATTAGTCAACAAGGCCTAAACTTGTAAACAATACAGACAAAGAAGAAAGCCAACAGAATATAAGGGATACAGACACAAATAGAAAAAATAAATAGTACACTTATTATTTTCGACAATAATACAAAGCTACAATATATGTATATAGGGGTAATGTGTATGTAACAGGTGTCGTCGTCGATCGTGACCAACTAATGTAGTAAGTAAGAGCTTCAATCCAAAAGAGTACTCACATCTCTAGTTTTACAGACATTTTTAAGCCTAATAGGAGGAGACATTAAAATTAGTGAAATGGTACCATTTTCTAAAAATAGAAATTTTTAATAATAGTAAAACCCTAACTAAAATGAATGAAAAAAAAAAGGTCTCTCCTATATTACAATATGTACAAAAAAAATAGCCTCTTGCTAGTATAAGTATACTACAAAAAGGTCTTGCTAGTATAAGTATACTACAAAAAGGGACCTTGACATCTTCCCCCACTTAATTCTATTGATATCCTCAACAATATGTATTGGAGCTTGGATCTAGTAGCGGAGGTCTTCTGGTTGGCAAGGTTGGCTTTCTGTTGGATAATTTGCTACAAAAAAGGACCTTAACATCTTCCCCTACTTAATTTTGTTGACATCCTCGGCAATATGTATTAGAGCTTGAATCTGGTAATGGAGGTCTTCTGGCTAGCAAGGCTAGCTTTCCGTCGGATAAGGGCTTCTTTAGTCTCTTAGCTAGTAATTTCTTCTCCTCAATCTCTCCACTTGACCAAATATTTTTTATGTTCTTCTCCAGTGGCGGGATCTTTAACTTTTCACTCTACAAGGATGCCTTCTACAGCTTAACTCAGGTTGAACTTAATCTTGACGTATGACCACTTGGACACATTGCGAGAAGAGTCTTCCATGTCTGAATAATATTGCTTTACGATGCTGACATGAAAAACTAGATGGACCTTCAACTACGTAGGAGGCTCAACCTTTTAGGCTGCTCTTCTAATCTTTGAGATGATAGGAACTAAACCAATGTACTTTTGGATCAATCTTTTGTCTTTGTTTCTTAATGATTTGACTTGTTCTGAAAGAAGTTTTATGAGGACTTGATCTCTAACATTGAACTCTTTAGGTCAGAGGTTCTGATCTACTTATTTCTTCATCCTCTTAGAAGCCTTCTTAAGGTACGTTTTTGCTACTTCTAAACTCTACTTCCAATCTTCAGTAAACTGATTAGCTCTTAAGCATCTCCCAGTATATGTTGCTACCGCTATGTGAGGTAATAGTAGTTGTTGACTTGTAATAATCTTTATAGGGCTCTTGTTGGAGGAAAAGTTTTGTTGGATGATGAAACAAAACTAGGCAATATCTAGCAAGTCAACCCAATTTTTCTGGTTAGCACTAACAAAGTACGGAAGGTATTCCTCCAGCAAACTGTTGAATCTCTCTGTTTTCCTATCACTTTGCGGATGGTAGCTAGAGGTCATGCTCAGCTCAAAACCTAGGAGGCAGGTTAAGCAAGTCTTTGTATAACACATCACATCCTCTTTTATATCCGACCAGTAATAGCCCAGCTTCAACAAGCTTTGTATCCTTTGCTAGTTGGGATGTCTAATCCATGGAGTATCATAACACTCTCTCGTGAGCACCCTTCTCAAGCTACCCACCTTCGAGACATACAACCGACGCCCTTTATGTAGATGAGGTCGTCTTCTACCTAAAATCTATGAGTCTTCCTTTCCTCAATCAATTACTCGAGATTTTTGGCTAATAGGTCTTGACCTATATGTTGTTTGATTTGCTTTTGAATTGAAGTTGAGATTTGACTCATCGATTGGTGTGCAATCTACGCTAAGGATGCTAAATCGGCTCGCTTGCTTAAAGCATCTACCACCTGATTAGTCTACCTACTATAGTACTGAATCTCCATATCAAATACTACAAGAAACTCTTGACATCTTGCTTGCTTAGCAAAAAGCTTTGATTGAGTCAATAAATGGCTAGCAGCAAAATTGTCTGTTTTCACTAAAAACTTAGATCCCAGCAAATAATGTTTTCAAGTCCTTAGACAGTAAATGATTGCAAGTAACTCCTTCTCTTGGGTTAAGTACTTGCGCTTTGTTTGATTTAGCTTTCTACTCTCATTTGTCATTGGATGACCATCTTACATCAACACTCTGTCCAATGCAATGTTTGAGGCATCCATATGGACTTCAAAAGGTTTAGAAATATCAGGAAGTGTGAGGACTGGCTCCTTTATCACCATATGCTTCAACTTTTCGAAGGCACTTTGACATACCTCGCCTCATGACCATGCTTGGTTCTTCTTCAACAGGTCTGTAAGGGGTGTAACTTAGCAGGAATATCTTTTAACGAATCTTCCATAGTAATTTGCAAGTCTAAGGAAGGACCACAACTCTATTACACTCTTAGTCACTGGCTATTGCCTTATTACTTCCACCTTAGCCATATCCATTTAGATCTACCCTTCTTCAACAATATGACCCACGAAGTTGATGCACTTCTAGGAAAAGGCACATTTCTTGCACTTCACATGTAAATGATTCTCCTATAGCTTCTTGAAAACTATTTGTAAGTGTTTCACATGGTCCTGCAATATCCTGCTATACATAACAATGTCGTCTAGGTAGACGACTACAAATTTGTTAAGATAATCACGAAATATATTATTCATTAAGGTGAAAAATGTCGTAGGAGCATTAGTAAGACTGAAGGGCATCACCAAGAACTCATAAGCACTATACCAGGTTACACATGTTGTTTTGGGCTCATTACCCTTGGCAATGTGAACCTAATGATAGCCTGAATGAAGATCTAACTTTGTTAAGTACTTAACCTCACTCAGTTAATCAAACAGATTAGTAATTAGAGGAATCGGATAATGATTTTTCACGATCAACTTTTTTAGAGCTTGATAGTCGATACATAATCTCAAACTCTTATCCTGCTTATATTGAAATAGAACAGGAGCCCCATGTGGTGCTTTTGAGGGTCGAATGAATCTTTTCTCTAACAACTTATCCAACTGCTTCTTTAATTCAGTAAGTTCGGGAGGTGACATTTTGTAAGGAGCTCTGGTGGGTTATTTAGCACCGAGAATCAACTCAATCTCGTGGTCTACCGACTGTCTAGGAGGTAATTCCTTCGAGAACTTGTCAGGCATCACAGAATTATACTCTTTCAAGACACTCTCAATTACCCTTAGTATTTCCGTCCTTCCTGCTTCCTCTTTCTCTATAAGGACAATCAAGAAAGTTGGCTCTTGACGTTTAAGCCCTCTCTTCAGTTGGAGCGCTGATAGCCCCAATATTTTTCCCTTCCTTGCCATTGCTACTTGCCCTATTCCTCTTAACTTTCACACAACATGGCTTTTAACTCATGAATAACAAGCAATTTGTCGTGGGCATGGGAGCAACTCTATCCTATCTCAAGAAATCTATTCTAAGGACTATGTTGAAGTCGTCTAATGGAGCAGCTATGAAGTTGAGATTTCCACTCCAATCTCCAACCTTCACTTTTACTCCTCTTGCAACTCCTTAAATAGCATGAGCCTTAGAGTTAACAGCTTTAATCTAGCTAGTGTCTTCAACAAGCACCAACTCAAACATTTCCACCTTAGGTACATCAATGAAATTGTGTGTAGCGCCAGAGTCTACCATTATATTGGCACTCTTGCCGTTGATGCTCAATTGGAC
This sequence comes from Lumnitzera littorea, assembly GCA_024138015.1. NCBI lineage: Eukaryota > Viridiplantae > Streptophyta > Magnoliopsida > Myrtales > Combretaceae > Lumnitzera > Lumnitzera littorea. The sequence continues at coordinate 115,851,017 of JAMXBB010000001.1, forward strand.
ATACATCAACTCATTATCACTCTTAGGCTTACATTGCGTTAAGAAACTCTTTCCAATAGTCGACAACATGTGTAATGCGCCTATTCAAGGTTAATCCTCCCCATCACTCCTCGACTCTTCATCTTGGCATATACTCTCTACTTTTCATACCATAGTATTGAGTGCAACGTTATGTAGACATTCAACAACTTTTTGTGGGCCATTACATAGAAAACATTAGAACGAGGGCTTCTTACCTCCATTGGTTGTCCCACTCTTTCCAAACTGGTGAGAGTTATGGGATTTCCTCTGACTCCCTCCAATGTTACTACTGCTATTACTTAAACTTGGCGCTCCCTCACTCTTAAGTTTATCTGTCTTGACTGACTTTCTACCCTCGTGTCCTGTCAATATGTTCTTCCCTTTATTGTCATGAGTGTAGTAAAAAAAGTGCTCAGTAACCACCTACGTTGTAGCTAAGTTCATAACCTATTGCCTTTGTAACTCATTCCTGGCATAAGGTTTCGGTCCTTCTAAGAAATAAAATAACTTATCATCTTCGGCTATGCTCTTAATGTCCAAAATCAATGTTGAGAATTCACGGACATACTTTCTAAAGTCATTACCCTGTTGAAGTTCCCTCAACTTCTTTCAAGCAATGTAATCAACATTCTTAAGGAAAAACTGAGTCTGCAAATCAACCTTCAACTCAACCTATGTATTTACATAAGAGTTGTCATTTTGGATCTCTTCATACTTGGTGTGTCACCATAACTTAGCATCACCAATTGAGTACATTGCAACGATGCCGACCTTTGTTCTCTCATCATTTGTCCCTATAACGGCAAAATATTGCTTCATGTCAAATAGAAAATTGTCCAACAACTTGGCGTCCCTCACATCAGCGAATGCCTTAGGCTCAAGTACCTTCAAATGTTCTGTATGAGCAGGAACATGTACAGGGATGGAGGTAGGGACAGGGATAAGAGTATTCCTTAAAGCCCGAGTTAAAATAGTTACTTGTGCCCTCAACTCCTCAACAGTCTCAATTATGGCATGAGTAATAACCTGTCTTTTCAAGTCTTCCACTTGAGTCTCTAATTGTTGTCTTGCCTCATCAGTTGTCATGTGCATTTCCTCTTTGAGTGTCTATACTGTAATATCGAAATTCTCAATCATCTCGGTTATCTTAGTATTCATATCCTGATGATTAGTCTCAACTTCAACTACTCTTACCGATAGTACGACCAAATCATCCATTCGCTTAAACAATCCCTTGAGGATTTCCTCTAGGTTATCTAGCCTTTTGCTCACTTTTTCTTGTCATGTCATGGTCGTTCTCGCTAGAATAACTTAAGCTCTGATACCAATTATTATGGTTCGGGACTTTCTTTAATATACAAACGAACTGTATGGTACTTATTGTCCTGCCTCTATAATAGTAAGCACACTTAACTTGCATGCAATACTATCCTAAACCTATAAGCAACATAGACAAGGAAGAAAGTCAACAAAATATAAGAGACACAAACACAAATGAAAAAAATGAATAGCACACTCTTATTAATTTCAATAGTAATACAAAGCTACAATGTGTGTGCACGAAGGTAATGTGTATGTAATGGATGCCGCTGGTCGTGATTAATTAATATGGTGAGTAAAAGCTTCAATTCAGAAAAATACTTACTCTCCCGTAAAAAGCTTTACAGACATTTTTAGACTTGGTAGGAGAAGATATTAAAATTGGTGAAATTATACTATTTTCTAAAAGCGCAAATTTCTAATAATAGTAAGGTTTTAACTAAAAAAAAAAAAAAAATCCCTCCAATGTTACAATATGTACAAAAAAAATAACCCCTTACTAGTATAAGTATATTATGAAAAGGACCCTGACATTATGCCTGCATATAAGATTGCAACTTAAACATCCTCCAAGGGCCCTACTAAGGCTGAATTTCTTACATGAATTATGATTTTCATTTCCAATTTACTCGCACGATATTGACACTCCAAGAAATTTAAGTAAATAATTACTATTACATGTGTGATCTTCAAAATTTTTTGACAATTGGATTCATCTATTTTTTGTTGATATATTATGTGCTTGTTTTTCATCGGCCTCATCTATTTGACTAACTTTTTTATCTAAAAGCCTAATTATAACATAATATCAAATTGGTACTAACTTGACGAGCCAACCAGGCCCTTGACGGTCAAAGGCAAACTAAGGCCCCGGTCGACCGCTGGAATCGACTATTTAGTCCACCTTATGTTTTGGCTGAATTGACCACAGATGCAGAAAAACAACTCTTGGTAGATTTTTATCTCTAAAATATTCCAGAGCAGATGCACAATAAATTTGAGGCATAAATCCAACAATCGTGTAAGAAAGACTAAGTATGATGGAGATAATTAGTAAAGTCACTGTAACGACTGTTGGCCATTTGCTCTAGTTTGTCCATGCTGTTTGAAGGGCCTACTATAATACAAACATGTTCAACTGATTATTCTACCATGAAACGGAAAAAATAGGTTCAAAAATAATGTCAGGCAGTACGCTGTATTCCGATTGCAAACGCTAAATCTAAGTTTAACATCCAGACCCGTTAGGGCACCAGTTATAGATAGACTTCAATCCGTCAAACATCTAAGGTTTTAGGACCAACATAAATGAATGTTCTAGTATCTTGAGAGCTATTCGATTAACGCCGCTGTAATCTATAGGATATCTGACGATTTTTTGGAATATGAAATTTTCTTGGGTAAACCTAGTTTGTATGTATCCATTAAAGCATCGTAACGGTACTGTATTCACACTACATCTATTTCTGTACATTCACAATGGAGCTAGACTGATAAGTTGTTGAAATGCAAACAATTAACAGTAAAAGATTAGGGAATGAGAAAACAAGATACAGCCCTTTCGTCTGGAAACGTAAGATGAATTGGAGGTAAAAAGATACAAAGCAAAGTAGCAAATTCACTACGTGCTTTAATATGTTTTAGACAAGAATGTACTTCCTTTCCCACATCTCAACTGTAAGTCTATATATGGAGCCGATATGTAGATCACAGCAACATCGAGTGTAATATATAAGAATAGCCAGACTGCATAGAAAACTGCATAGACCCATTAACCCATTACTCAGTGGGACCACATAGACCCATTATTCAGTGAATGAAGTAGCCAAAGTTGATTGCTGAACCAAAAGGCTGGTCAACCGCCACTCGATTGGCAGTCAACCGCCATGTCTTTACTTGCCTGAAATTCTGAATTTTTGTTAGATTTCTATTTTACAATCTCCGATATGTGTTGCATCTTACTTGTTATGCTACACTCCTTTTCACTCCGATGCCAATAATGCTATATCCTAGCAAAGTACATATCGTATTAGAAATTTCCTTGAAATACACATCTTTATGTGTTCGGAAACATGGAAATTCCTATATCGTCATAGGATCCTTTGTGTTCCTAAGATCTATAATCGATTGATAAGTATAATTAGATCTCAATTTTGGACCTTGGAATTTAAGCAGCATGTTGATATTATTCTTGGATAGTTGGAACATACTATCCGAGTGATGATCTAAACTTAATAAATATTTTCATTAACAATTTTTTCTTGCTAATATAATTATTATTACAAAACTTGATTCCACATCTAGCTCTCATTTCGCAAATTTTGATATAAATTGGCACTTCCATCAAATTAATGACATGCAACATTCATATTTAGTGTATAGATTAATATACAATTGAGTTTAGAGAACAATACTTTAAGGGGGCTACTGTTGATAATATGATCACTATGAGTGCAAGTCGATCATGGAGATCACTTTATTTAATGACATAATGTAGGGATGTGATGCAGAGATCCGTTAGATAGGAAGCAAGCAAACTCGATCACTCATTTGTGTGCATGTGATGGAAGATTGAATCTAGTGTTTTTGCATGTTTTGATATGTTCTTCACTGAATAATTGATTTAATCTTTTCTCATGGCGTTTTGGTAAAGCTTCTATGTTGTTTTCAAACCATGCACAGGTTCCTATTTATAGATTTTAGAAACAAATCACTACTGTTGGATTACTTTAAGCTGAGTTGTTGAGATACGATTTTGCATCACTCTATATGACGTAACAACTAAAATTGATTCATTCTTTTCTTATATGGACCATAGTTCTAGGCTTAGGTTTGGATTGGCTTAGATAAGTCCAATAACTTATAAGCCCACTGCTCTTATTTTAGTCGATGTAATCCCTTTTAAGGCTAAATAAAGTCTAAAAATCTTAGAATTACTTTTTTTGAGCCTCTTTTCACACGAGTTAAATCAAGCAAGGTTAAGAATTTTAATTATCCTAAAGGGAGCTTAGTAGAACTTTCCTAAAGTCCTTATATCACATGTGCACCTGTAATATGAAAACAATCTTGCAAGTTAGAGCTTGTAAGATTTTAATTAAATAATCTCTCATCCCCTTTAATCATAATAAATATATTTAATTAATTATGAAAATAACTAAAAAATTGATATTCAACAATCTGCCAAAATTATAGAGAATCGAAATCTCCTGTCAAACAATAATATTTGGTTATTTAAAACCTCCTAAAGGATAGATGTTTGAAACAAGTTTAAAGGTGTAAAGATTTTAAAAATAAGAGCATACAATTTTTAACATTCTCCTTCACAATCTAAGTTTAAACCAAATGGCATTCTATCTTATACCTATCCTTTAAGATCTAAATCTAGTACATTGATCACTTAGCTCCTACCCTATTCTCCATTTTGATAAAACCTGTAAAAAAGACTATTGCCCTAAAGAGGGGGGGGGGGGTTTTGTGGGTAGGGGTGGGTGTAGGTTGTTGAGAAAATTATAATTTAGTGAGATCACCCCTCATATCATATATTGTGCTCTAAATGAGTGGATTCGTAACAATCTCATCATACAAACTAATTTAAGATAGAAGCTGACTTTACAACCGTTATAGTAAATATAACCTATATAAGGTGAAGACAACTCAAATAATCTGAAGCGTCCAACCAGGTACCTGATATAAATAGAACAAGTGATATTTCCCTTAAATTATTTGCAAGAAAACCTGCAATACACGTTTTAGTACTATCATAACCATACAAGGGATCTAGTAGGATTACCTAAAATTTTTATATCACGTGTGCATCCATGATACGAAAATCACCTTGTAAATTAGAGATTACAAGACTCTGAACAATTAGTTATTAAAGTTTTCGATTTTTAATTTAATTAACTTACTATAACATATGAGTAACTATGGATATCCGATATTCTACAATCCACTAAAATTGTAGAGAATCGGTATCCGCTATCAAATGTTAAGATAAGGTAGTAAAGTTCTAAAACTTAAACTTAAACTTATGAAAGTTATAAAATCTAAATATAGTATTCATAATTATATATAATAAGTCAAACCAAATATACAATCTGTCCTCAAATTCTAACTTTTATGTATCTCAACGCTAGTACTCAACACTCAGCTGTTAATCTATACCTGATTATCTAACAACTTGCAAGAGAAATCTATTGGAGAGTAAGCTACAAGGGCCTAGTGAGATATGCCTCATACTATACCAGTAAGCAAGTTATCATACAATTTATTAACAAACAAATAAATACATGAACAAGCAGTATGCTTAATAATATATCTACAGTTGATCGGTATTGCATACAATATCAGATTTAACGCCCTCCGAAGTAAGAGTTGGAGATACATTGGTATCAATCGCAACCGAATTCTAGCACATGAGGTTTTTAACTAGAAATTTAAATTCCGTATTTCACAAAATATGTTTTCATTTTGAAGAAATTTAGTAATATACAAAATCTCAGGTCTAGTGGTGAGGTAACCCCTATAATCCACTTTCATGCCCTATAGCAGTGGTTTCTAGACTCGACCCCCAACTATCTATGGTTAGCATCTCCGGCACCAAGTAAACCTATAAGTCAAAGGTAGAGTCTTGTTATACTAATACTCCTACATTGTACTAATCAAATCATGTATGAATCCATCCCTCCAAGGCCCTTCATTACCAACCGCGTGAGGTGATGGCCGAAACATTATATGCAATGCTCGTGCTTATGCATGGTCCATTTAATTTTAGTTAAGTCGAATATGATTAAGTTAATTTAGGAGGTGACTAACCAATGTCTACAAACCATTCAATTATGCAGTAATAAATCAAGCAACTAATTATTTAGTTATTATGTTTCGTAACCTTTTATACAACATACAACCAGTATTCAGGCACATGCATAACTCGAATCCCTATGTATCAAATTATTAATATTTATTTTAGGTGCACTAATTACAAGCACAAAATAAGTATAGAGTTATCGGGAGTACTCACTTGATCTTAAGTTTATTAATGGTCGTAATAGTCCACTTAATAAGTCAGTATTCATATCGGAATTACTTGATATTTAGGGAATATGAAAGGTAATGAGTATCTAATTGGAATAACTAAACTATTCACATACATAGTAATAACTACCTAAAGTAGCTATTGATTCAAATAAAATTCCTAGTTTAAGCCTTTTCATTAATCACATATAATCTTTTCAATCTAACTCCGATTTTTATGAACTTATAGTTTATTTCTATAATTTTCGGATATACTTTCTAGTAATGGGGTCCATTTTGGATGTTATAACTCGTATTTTCTATTATGATATAAAAATATTACGACATTGAATTTTTCGACTTAAATAATTGTAAAATATGGTTTTAAGCTTTTCTTTGCATGTTTTTTATTTAATAGTTATTTAAATTTTATATTTTGTAATTTTCTTAATTTCAAGTTTATTTAATTATAATTTACGTATTTTGCTATTTTTGAGAGTTAATACCTATTTAATTCATTTTTACTATTTTAATCATTTTTCAATTAATTAATTATTTTATTATTATTTTTAATTACGAATTTATTTATATTTACTTAATGTTAACGTAGTAGCAAAAGAAATTACCACGTGCCATGTCCGAATATTTTTATATTTTTAATATTTTTCTCATTTTGTATATTTTTGCATGTTATGTATATAATTATATTTATTATCATATTTTATTAAATTTTGTAAATTAATTATTTTCTATTTCCTTAAGGTTTACGGTACATGTATCCATATATATATATATATATATATATATTACTTTGCTTTATTTATTAAATTATTGTCATAGTATGTTACTTATGTACTATTTAGGTATACCCATATTTCTACATATACTAACTATTCATATACATATTTTTATATGTATAAACATACNAGTTAATACCTATTTAATTCATTTTTACTATTTTAATCATTTTTCAATTAATTAATTATTTTATTATTATTTTTAATTACGAATTTATTTATATTTACTTAATGTTAACGTAGTAGCAAAAGAAATTACCACGTGCCATGTCCGAATATTTTTATATTTTTAATATTTTTCTCATTTTGTATATTTTTGCATGTTATGTATATAATTATATTTATTATCATATTTTATTAAATTTTGTAAATTAATTATTTTCTATTTCCTTAAGATTTACAGTATATATATATATATATATATATTACTTTGCTTTATTTATTAAAGTAATATCATAGTATATTATATATGTACTATTTAGGTATAGCTATATTTCTATATATACTATACTATTCATATACGTATTTTTATACATATAAACATACTTATGTAATATAATAATAAAATCCTAAAATTAATTTTAAATATTTTATTTCTTGCTTTTGAACATTAATTTCATTATGAAGATTGTTTATAGAGATAGGTTTTCTCTATGATTTTTTACCTCTTTTAAGAATTTCATTTAGATTGTTTGGTAAATTATTTGTAAGTGAAGAAGTAGTTTTGTTAACATTTTTTAAATAATTAAGTTTTTAATTATCATTGGTCATTAGATCAATTTTCTGAAGAATTTTTTCTTCTTTATTTGTTAAAACATTTAATTTTTTTTTTAACCTTCAGAAAATGTTGATGTGGATTTATTGTCATTGACTTGAATTCCATCATTATTTTCTTCTTCAAACGTAGAAAACTTATTAGCAAAAATTTGCAAAATATTTTTCATTGTTTGCTCATTAAGGTTTAATTCATTGATTTTATTATTAATCTTATAGTAATTTGCTAAATGACCAATTTTCCTACATTTATAGCATCTTGATTATTTATAAGATTTCTTCTTATATTTTTTATCTATTGGTTTCTTTTCATTTTCAATTTTTTTAAGAATTTTTTTCTTAAAATTTTTTTTTGGTTTTTTATACGAACATCGAGAACATTGTGAGTGTGAGTGTTTTATTCTTTTTCTTCCTTTTATCAATAAAAGAAGGATCATATTGTGCACAAAAGTCACCTAAACTTTGATGTTTTATGCGTTGTTCATTCTTTAATTGTTTTTGCAATCTTATTGTTATATACAAATTGGTTCCAATTTTATACACATATGATGTTAATTCCCCATATGACAAATTATCATAAGGAATTTCACCATTATTTTCCTCTCTAATCTTATTCCTAACTTATTCTCTTATTAACTTAGGTAGACCAATTAAGAATTTTTCTTTCCAGAAAAGCTAATTGCAATCATTCCTTTCCAGAAAAGGAAGCAACTAAAGGCGTAAAGGTTACGTAATAGGTAGTGTAGTATAGTATATACAGTATAGTGTAATAGTTAGGCATCTGATGTGGCATTGTAAGGATAGTATAGTAATTGTACAAGCTATTCAATACAAATAGGTTAAGCTATAGGGAAGAGTGAGTTAGTTAGTTGAGAAGTAAAGGCAAGAAATACAAGCAAAATCCAAGAGTAGCCGAATTGGAAGTGTTTTTGACTTGTGGCAAGAGTGAAGTACTAGCTGTGGTGTTTAGCTTCACTTTTGGAACCTTAATTGCTCAAGTAATTGAACACATCTCAATCCCAAACTCTAGTTCATATCAAATTGGTGCTGTCTATGGGAAAACTATTTCCATAAAGAGATCGAAATAACTAGGATGGAGGCTAGGTTTAAGAGTTTGGAAAAAAAATTTGAATCATTAGAGCATAACGTAAAATCGACAAAAGAAGGATTGAAAGGAAGTATTTCTAAGTTGCAGCACCAAATCACAATTGTTGATGGCAATTATAGCACTAATATTACTTTGGTGAAAGTTTCGATTACTGGAATCAAAGTTGCTTTGGCGTCCATACAATCTTTGATGTAAACATTAAGTCGCAATCATGTTGTAAGTGAGAAGATGAAGAAAAGAGAGGACTCGACATTTAGTATCTGGATTGGCCCTAAGCCAAGAGTTGACATGAATGATGAGGTGAATTATGTGGAATTGGATGACGAAATTCGTCCAACTATGACTAATGTGGCTACAATCCCTATTTTTGAAGGAGAAGATCCAATGCATTGGTTAACCATGATTGAACAATACTTTGAAGTTTAAAATATTAGGTATGAAAGAAAGGTAACTAAAGCTACTATGGGACTTAAGGGAAGAACCATTTATTGGCATAAAATGCTTAAGAAGTGGCTACCGCGTCTTGATTGGGAGACATTTAAGAAAGAGTTTTTAACATGATATGTAGGGCTTTATGTTGGGAATCCTTTCATCACAATTTCCACTCTTCGACAAACCACTACGATTAGAGCTTTCATGGAGTCATTCGAAACCTTGACAACACAAATTCCACACATCATAGAGCTACACTTGTTGGGATATTTTTTAGGAGGACTCCAAGAGGACATCAAGCTACACGTTTAAACATTATGCCCTATATCCTTGGTCAATGCTATAAAATTGTCTTTGAGCATAGAGAAAGAATTTGATTATGGAGTTTTCTTGTCGAGTGAGTGACGAAGTGGAAATGGTGTTACAACCACTTATATCCCTCATGTCCAATCATATAGTCCTTCAATCTCTCCTGTTGTGACCTAATCTATTCCACCTTGGAGACAACTAGCGAGTAATTTAGTAAGAAGTGTTGTTCCTCAAGTAAACACACGTTTTAGATATTTAGCTAAGGACTAGGCTTCAGTGGCATCTAGTAGTGCTTCTATTGGGAATTTTTCTGTTCGTCCTCAATCGCAGCTATGGGGGCTGAAACAAATGACCTATGCAAAATTTTTAGAACGATGAAGCAAGGGGATGTGCTTTAAGTGTGAATAACCTTTTTAGCCTAGCCATTAGTGCCCTAATAAATCTTTACAAGTATTAACACTCAAAGAAGATGAAGATCAAGTTAAAGAATTGTAGGTAGAGCTTATGGAGCCAAAGTCACATGGTAAGGAACAGGAGGCTATACATGTAGATTCTGAGTTATCCTTACATGTAATCAATGGTTTTAATGGCCCCAAGATTTTGAAATTTTGAGGTAAGTTACATAGTTCTAATGTTCCCGTCTTAGTTAATAGTGGAGCTAGTCATAATTTTGTGTCACAAAAATTGGTTCACCAACTATGGTTGCATGTTAACGTTACCCCTACATTTACTGTAAAGCTTATGGATGGTAATGTTGTTTCTTCAGCAAGTTTATGTCCTAAGTTGAGTATTATGGTAGGCCCTTTGAATATGCATGTAGATTGTTATGTGTTTGAATTAGGTTCTATCGATGTCATATTGGGAGTAGTGTGGCTTCAAACTTTAGGCGAAGTCAAAGTTGATTGGGGGTGAATGTGTGAAAATTCCAAATGGTGGCAAAGAGCATATGTTAATGGGAGATCCTTCTTTTTGTAAATCTAAAATCTCTTTTAAAAGCATGTTGACCCTGGGCAACTAGGAGTATGGTAGTCTTGTCATAGAACCCTTAATGTAGAGTTTTGGGATGGAAGTAGTAGAACAACACCCAAAACTAACGGTATTATTGGAAGAGTTTTCAACTATGTTTGCAAAGATTCTTAATCTTCTTCCCTTACAATGTATTGATCATCGTATTCCATTAAAAGAGGGAGTTAAAGCTATTAATGTGTGACCCTATAGATATGCTCAAATCTAAAAAGATGAGATAGAAAAAATGGTAGGAGATATGCTAAAGGCAAGTATTATTCGACCAAGCGTAAGTCCTTTTTCAAGTCCTGTTATTCTAGTAAAGAAAAAAGATGGGTCTTAGCGATTTTGTATGGACTACCGGGCTCTAAATAATGCTACTATACCGGATAGATATCTTATTCCAGTTATTGAAGAGTTACTTGATGAGTTGTTTAATGCTAATATTTTCTCTAAAATAGACCTTCGATCGAGTTATCATCAAATCCGAGTGTGGGAAAAGGATATTCACAAAACGGCTTTTCGAACTCACTAAGGACATTATGAGTTATTAGTCATGCCGTTTGGGCTAACCAATGCTCTTGCTACCTTCCAAGTGACCATGAAGGAGGTATTTCGACCTTATTTACACAAATTTGTGTTAGGATTTTTTGATGATATCCTCATTTACAGTTCTAATGTAGATTCTCACGTAGAGCATCTTCAAGTAGTCTTGCAATAATTGCAAACTCATAAATTTTCAACCAATATGAAGAAGTATGCTTTTGGTTAAGCTTCTTTGGAATATTTAGGTCATATCATTTCTGCTAAAGGAGTAGCTATAGATCCTTCCAAGGTCCACAGTGTGCTTACTTTGCCTTTGCCAAAATCTTTAAAACCTTTACGTAGATTTTTGGGGTTGTTGGGTTATTATCGGAAATTTATAAAAGATTATGGCAAGATTGTGCGCCCTCTTACAAATCTCTTAAAAAAGAATGCTTTTGCATAGGATAGAGAGGCAACTTAGGCTTTTCAAACATTGCAACAAGTTCTTACTCAAGCCCTTGTCTTGGAAATGCCTAACTTCCATCACCCATTTACTATAGAAGGTGATGCTTCAGGTGTGGGAATTGGTGCTGTTCTTACTCAACACTCCAAACCTATTGTGTTTTTTAGTAAGGCTTTATTTGATCATAATCTCTTTAAGTTTATATATGAGAAGGAGTTGATGGCTTTCATCTTGGCTATCAATTATTGGAGGCCATATTTGTTAGGAAGAAAGTTTGTTATCTAAACTGATCAAAAAAGCTTACAATACTTGTTGAATGAGCGCATTTCCACCCTAAATCAGTAACACCAGTAGTCTAAATTGCTTGGTTATGAATTTGAAATACAATATAAGGCAAGTAGAGAGGAAGTTCTTAGGAAGTTTGGCTTTGGGGAGCAATGGATTAATTAGGTCATGTTTTGTGTTAAGTAGATGACTTTTAACACTATGGTCAATCAAAAAACGATTGGAAATACCGTATCTAGTAGGAGACTTAGAGAAGGTGATCATTTATCTCCCTATCTTTTTATTCTTATGGTTGATGACTTATTTAGTGGCATATTAAAAGCTATTGAATCTGGTTGACTAGCTGGTGTTCAAATTAAAAAATTCCTATCCAATGTTACCTCACATGTTTTTCACATATGACTCCCTATTTTTAATCGAAGCTAAAGAGGGGCAATTGTACATCTTAGAAAGAGTTGCTAGAATCTTATTGTTTTGCATCAGGACAAGAAGTAATTTTCTAAAGTCTAGTATCTTTTTTAGCTTAAATACACTAAAGAAGCTGAGGTCACGGTTTAGGGATCAAGTCAACAAAAGATCCAGGGATTTATTTAGGTTTACTAATACTTTAGGGAAAATCTAAGGTAAAAGCTCTAAGTTTTGTAAAAGAGAGAATTATTGCAAACTTGTCAGGGTGGAAGCATAAAATTTTTACTAAAGCAAGACGTATTTTGTTAATTAAATCAATGGTTATTGCCATACCAATGCATTCTATGTCTTGTTTGAAATATCTAAAAAAAATGGTGTAGTGAGGTTAATTCCTTCATTGCTAAGTTTTAGTAAGGGAAAAAAAGTGTTGAAGGTAAGATACATTAGGTAAGTTAGTCTAAGTAAGCTAGTGCTAAAGAAAATGGTGGAATGTGTTTTAAAGATATTCATATGTTCACTTTAGCATTGTTGACTAAATTAGCATCAAGACTAGAAATAAGCCCTGATTCTCTATGGGCCAGGTTTTTGAAGGGCTCGCATTATTTGGACAGGGACCTAAGAGATACTAGAAGACAATGTAGAGGGTCATGGAGGTAGCATGGTATAATGGAGGGTAAGGATATATTATTTTGAAGGTTATATTTAAAAAGTTAGTCCATAAGACAACGTACAATTTTGGAAGGATAGATGGATTCCTTCCTTATCGAATTTCAAACTCTCAGATAAGAACACAGTGATCTAAATGCTAAAGTGGCAAACTTCATAAATACAGACACAAGAATGTAGGACTTAGGTGCTATGAGACATGCTATTATAGTGGAAGAAAAAGAGGTGATCAGAAGTATGCCTATTTCACTTACTATCTATTACGCTTTCAAGGCCTAGGCCCACCAATATTTCAATAGCCTTACAAATAAAAAATATCTCAACTCTCTCTTTCTCACGTAGTTACTCTCTCTTCACCTTGCACTCTAACTCTATTTTAAGGTTTCTCATAACTTTGCTTCACTCTCATATTTGATTTTTGATATTTCTGATATATAATCTCACCTCTATATTTGCTATGATGTAACGAAATTGTTTTATGATTTGCGAGGTAAACAATGGAAATGGTAATCTCTGATATTCGAGTTTCAAAGCAACTCCTAGAATAAAAGAGAGGAATATGAAAAGAAATTTACTGGGTATCCGATGATTCCCTTAGTATTATGTTTTCTCCTTTTATATCCTCCTTTGATTTCATCTATATAGTGTTCTATACTATTGGATCTATTAGGAATCTGTTATTTTCATACAGATCTATTATTTTATTGTACAATCTGTTATACACTATTATTATCCATCTATTTGTAAGCTTAAGTCTCTATGTAAGCTTCTAAATAGATTAATTTCACTTATTTCTCTATTCTCTAATATGTCTCAGCTTCTAAGTCATTACACCATCCTGAGAAATTTGATAATGTGGCCTTTTTAACGATCTAGACACTTTTCGATGAAAAGTGCTTATAAATTCCTTGTTTCCTTGCAAAACAAACAAGAAGATAGGAAAGTATCAACATCTAGGATGATTTTGAAAGAAAAGTGGAAAGAAATTTGGCAACTACCTATTTTACCCAAAATACGTCACTTTATGTTCCTTGGCCAATCTTTAGATACGAAGGGTAACTACGTCTGATGGGTGTGTTTGGTGTGGTAGATTTGGAAGTGTAGAACATTTATTCTTACTCTATAACTGGGTAGATCCTATATGGTTTGATACACTTGGTATCACAATCGATAAAGACCAAGTTTCCTCCTTTTTCAACTGGATTTACTCTTTTAGCAGTAATAGGCAAGAGTCAAAGGTTCAGAAGCCAATGCGAAAGGGCAGATTGTGTTTAGTTGCATGGTAGATCTGGAAGGAGAGGTGCTCTAGCATTTTCGGAAGGAGAAGCCCTAATCTAGTGATAGTAGTACAAAGATGGTTGAGAGGTTTAGATGAATTGAGGTATACATGGAGAGAATGGTGAAGAAAGAAAGTGTCTTACATTAGAGGAAAGAAAGATTGGTGAAGGATTTGTTAAGTGAAGAAATCAGGGTTTCGAGAAATGACCAGGGATGTAAAGAGGATTTTTTGCAGAACAGTACAAGGAAAGATAAAGCGAAGTCTTAGCGTGGAACTTGTTGAGCAGAGAGATTTGGAATGGTTAAGAAATTTCAGTTTTATATGACTATAGGCTTTTTTTCGAAAAATATTACGGAAAATGGCTTGTTTAAAAAAAATTACGAATATAGTATATTGAAGGCGTATCAAGTGAATGCACCTTTAGTATCTTATGATTTTTACACTGAAGGTGCATGTAGTACATGCGCCTTTAATACGCTAGGCATAAATACTCCAATCCAAATGACCACAGCTCATTCTTGCCTATATCAATTTTTGAAATTTCTAAAACATAAAGAAAACTTGAGAAAACCCATAGTTGAAGTATCGAACCATTTCTTTATGCAAGTGAACGTCTGAAACAGGTAACAATCTATAACTTATAGGCATGTTATTTATTTATTTATTTATTTATTTTATTAATAATCAACATTATGCAATTTTTATTTTTATTTTTAGAAAAAAATTTGTTACATTATTATGTAAATTTCGTAATCGTAGATGTACTATAAGTTTTATAAATTATTAATATTTCATAAAAATTTATTATATGTTGTATAAATTTAGGAATGTTTTATATTACGGTATATAAGTTATACGAATGTAGGTATGAATAATGTTGGAATGTAAGTGGAAATTGTTGTGAGTGTGTGTATATGTGTATGTGTGTATATTCGCATTTTTTATTGTGTTGAGTCGAATTAGAAAGTTAAAGCTAGGTAGTTGTGTTGATGACGCAGCTTACCAAGATGATTAAGTGTATTTTGTAAAGTTGTTGCTTAAGGTGTAGATGAAGTTTATAATGTCATCTAAATATTCAATTCATTGTAGCATTACTAGGATGGAAATGACAAATTACGTGAAAGTTATTGTATATGCGAACGGAAATATAGTGATGGGTAATTGGGGGCCGAAGTATGATAGGCAGCTTGTTAAGAAGTTGAAAATTAGCAAGGATTCAAACTTCTCTCATTTTAGTCGAAGAATTTATGGATGCGCTAGAGTTAACCGGAGTGGTGTTGAAGTTGTGTACGGACATCCCTTTTTTCATGATGCTAGAGTTGTCTACAAGTTAATGACCATTAGAGATGATGAAGATATTGAGTATTTCATTGAAATAGTAGGGTCTTTTAAGGAACGAAGTATTCAAAAAGTGTACATAAGGTATATTAGGGAATCAAGTGCCCTGAATGAGCATGAAATACATGAGCTAAACAATCCAACCCTTCTAAATCCCAATGTGTATTCAAAAATGACCGGCATGGAGCAAACAAATGTAGATCAATCAAATGAACCATACATAGATTTCTCTGAGTACAAGCATGTGGATATCATAAAAGAGCAACTTGACAAAGCATTGGGTCCCATTATTGAATATGAATAGTCTTATGATTCGTATGTAAAGAGAATGCACATGGATATAAATGTCAATGATGGGGAGAATGTGGCAAATGTAGATGGTGATGAGGATGATGAGGATGGTGATGAAGATGATGTTGGCCTCAAAGATGACCATGTTGAGGATTTAGGAGAGGCCTATGTGAGACCATACGTTGGTGGGAGTAGTGTGTCAATCTAGACATTTCACGGCGATGACCCTAGCGGGCTATACCATCGAACTAGTGAAGTATTGTCAAGTAGGCAGTTTGAAAACTTTTCGCAAATAAACGAACATGTTGACAAGCTTATCAGAAATCATGTCTAATTTTATAACAGCTAGTATGATGGCAATGGCTATACAACATTTGAGAGAGATGTTAATGAAATTTGTAATAACATCATCAACTTTGATGACTTGAGCGTTAGTATGCATTTCAACACAAAAAAGGATCTCATAAATACAATTAAGTCATTCCACCTAAGGAACCACTGTGATTTTCATGTAGACATTTTGAAACAGAATACATATGTTGTTTACTGTAAAAAGAAAGAATAGGGTTATAAGTAGAGGCTATGGGCTTGTTTAAAGAAAGTAGAGGGTATTTTCAAAATAACAATTCTAAAGAGTCTACACACTTGTTTAAACCCGATGATGAACTAAGATCATCCTCAACTCGACAACAACATAATTGCTATACTATTCATCAATAGTGTACGGAACAACCATGATGTTAAGATACTTGATCTTGCAACTAATATGCAAACTATGTATGGGTATATAGTAAGCAACAGAAGGGTTTTCAAGGCCAAGCGAAAGGCTATTGAGATGGTATATAGTAACTGGGAGAAGTCGTATAATGAGTTGCCAAGATTATTAAATTCAATGAAGTTAAGCAACCCGAGGACACAAGTAGATTGGGGTTGTAGTAATTCACCAAAGCAAGGTTAATCCTAATTTAAGTGGGTTTTCTAGACATTTGGGTCATGTGTTAAAGCCTTTAAATACTGTTGACCTATTGTATGTGTAGATAGCACATTCTTATATGGAAAGTGTGAGCATAAGTTATTGGTAACTTGTAGCATGGTTGTTCCTACGGAAGCTTAAAGTGCATGTAGTTGGCTAGAAGGGGGAAACCTTATGTCTTATATCCGACAGGGCATCTGATATTGACTCCATGTACAAGGAACCATCAATAGGCTAGCAGCTACCGTTTGCAATTTAGAGATATTGTCTACGGTACATTGCTAGTAACTTCAACATGGTCCACAAAAACCAGTTATTCAAGAAACTTATATAGTTTGCAGATGTTCAGGCACAATAGAGGAAATTTAAATGTTTCATGTAGAAGTTAGCCCAGGCTAAATAGGATGCTCTCGCGTGGTTTGACAATGTTGATTTGGACAAGTAGATTCTTACATATGATGGATGTTACCGTTTTAGATACATCACATCAAACATTACCGAAAGTTATAACTCCGTTTTGAAATTAGCACATGGATTATTCGTCACTGCATTAATGAAGAAGATATTTTACAACTGTGTCGCCTATTGGGAGGAGAGGCATAAGGACGCTAAGGAGGCAATCGATTCTGCCAAGACCTATACTAATTACACTATAAAGATGTATGAAACTTGGAGGGGGCGAGCAAGTGCACAAAGAGTCATTTCATTTAGCTTGCAGAATGGAATTTTCGAGATTTTAACTGGTAGTTGAATGATGACAATAGGATTGAAGGGAAGAGGAAGGACACATATAGTTGACTTCAAGAGCTATACTTGTACTTGTCAAAAGTGGCAAATATATAAGATCCCTTACTCCCATGCATGTGTTGCTACAGCAAGTATGAGGGTAAACAACAAATCGGCAATAAGGCCATGGTATAAGTAGGCAAACTAGATAGATTGTTATCGAGCTCATTTATATCCGATTGGTTACGAGCTGAACTGGCTACAAGTTAGCTTTCCCTATCTTCACCCGAATATTGACTTATTATGAAAAAAGGTAAACTTAGGCGTAAGCGATATCACATGGAGATGGACATTCGTGAGGGCTTCGATAAAACTAGATGCAGCGCATGTAGGCGGAAGGACATAATCAAAGGAAGTGTTCGGATATTAATAGGGCTGGTATATATTCCCTTTTTATCTAAGAATTACATTGTAATATATGCATAAGTATAATGATTGACAATTTTTTATTTTTTATTTTTTGTCTACTAAACATGTTTGTATGTAGTCGCAGAATAGATGGAGCTGGGATCGATTGATCCACGTATACTTGCGAGGCAGGCTAGTCACCGTTCATAGGCCGTTTGAGAGGGTAGGGTGAGTAATGTCATTATCATTTACAACCAATTCCCTTATTAATGATGTGGTACTTGCTAACTTAATTAATGTTTCTTTAGGAGGTGACCTATGCACTACGAGTACGGTACGGTAAGTTGTCATTACGTAAGGATGAACGGGATATCCCTATACATCTTAAGATAAAGCTGTATATACGGAAGGCTTGGTTTTGAGGAGTTGCATAGCTCCCATTTATTATATTGGATTGGCTTCTGATTATGGCACTTGTCGAGTGATGGACGCCCGAGATATAAATGTTCCACCTACCTACTAGAGAGGCGATGTAAGCCCCAAAGTTCAGCCAAGTAACCGTAGGATTGAGCTTAGAACCCAAGGTGTAGGGCGATTGGTTAAAAGATCCGATCAAACCCAAATTATAAACTATTGAGAAGAATATTAGTAAAAATGACCCCGTAAACATGAATTCAAGAAAATAAGTAATAAAAAAGGAGACTATAAAATTTTCAAATTTTAAGTATAATAATTGCTAATTACCGAAAAGGCAAAAAGTGTAATTTAATAACTAATAAATTACTAGAGATAGATTATATGTATACTAAAAATAATAGAATGACCTAAATAATATTTAAAAATATTTATTTGTACTATATATGAATATACGTGTAAGTATAAATATGCGTAATTACTTAAAATACGCGAAATGTGTTAAAATAATACTTAATGCTTAAAGAAAATTCATAATTAATTAAGGAAAAATAAAGAAAAATCAGGAAAAATCATGAATCATCCAGAATTGGGTCGTGGCAGCTGGGAAAAATAAGAAAAAATTCGGCCAATTAAATTAAGACAACATAAAAGCCAAAAATCAAGGGATAAGGCAATTATCTTGTCCCATTTAATGCACAATAAATTCCACCAAGCCATATAAATAGCAGGAAAAATTACAGAGCACATTTGGACAGATACAAATCAGAGAAAATTAGAGAGAGTTGAAAATTCGAGAGAAAATCCAGAAAATAAAAAAAATAAGAAAAACTGTGCAGTTAAGGGTTTTAAAAGGAACCCACACCAAACGAGGAGCTGGAAGTGGACGGCCACCACCACCACACGGTGGTGGCAGCGCCCAGGCCGGCCGATAAGGCCACGGCGGCTCGCGGTGGCCGGAGCCACCCAAATCAGTGAGTCCAATTTCCAGCCCGAATCTTGTGAATTTTTGTAAAAATAGTAAATATAATTAGAAAATTATGAATTTTGTTATTTTGGGATATTTTTGTATGTAGTTTTTAGGAAAAATATTATTTTGATGAAATTATGTCCCGTAATATATGGTCCCTAAGAAATCATGCAAAACCGAGCATATTTCGGTTTAGAAATAAATGACCTTAGGAGTGTAGTTTCAAGCCTAAAATTTTTGTGTAGATTACTTAGATGATATAGAACAGTTCTATGAAGCCTGTTTTCAAAAATTTATTTTCTAAATTTTTAGATAATTTTTAGGCCCTAAAATGAGGCATAAAATGTGTAATTTGGAGTTAATTAGGTGATTAGGATATTAATTACTGATTTAGATAGTAATTAGATGTTTAGGGATGTTAATTTCTGATGTGGAAACCCAATCTTAGTCTATGGAGTGTTAAGTGTAAGTAATAAAGGTGTTATGTGGTAAATGTAGAAAATTAGAAATATGTAGAATTGGAAATTTATAAATATGGAAAAATTAGGGTTATTTAGATAATATTAGGGTAAAAATCAGAATAATATTAAATCTGAATTAGGATTGAATTTTAGGTAATTATATAAAAAAAAAGTAAGATTTTCTCACATCAGAGATAAATCCGATACCCTAATTAGAACTAGCGTGTACCGAATAGCTTAAAATACTAAATTAAGACCTAATAGGATATTTGGATACCCGAGCTTAATGTGATTAATTTCACATTAGGATTCGAACATGTTTAGGATTTAGAAATCGAACTAAAACCTGATTTAGAAATCGAACTAAAACCTAATTTAGAGATCGATGCGAAAACCGAACCTGAACCTAACCCCAAACCTAGAATAATTGTAAAAGATTTAATACCTAGATAATTAGGCATATTAAACCTTAAACAAAACCTAACAATAAGCGTTATATGATAAAATGAACTTATAATATTTATATGAAAAGCTGAAACCACGTTCGTGTTATAGGGATGATCGGCGATGGACTGAGCAAATCGGACCTCAAGTGAGTGAGCGAGGAGTCAAGGTAAGTTGGGATTAATACGCTGCTGTATTTTTGGAGCTTAAGATTATGCTTGGTTGTGCTTGTTAGATAGTTGAATGTGTGCATGTGCTTGATTATGGGTGATGCGATGATTCTGTTTATTGCTTTAGCACATGTTGTATGAATTATATGTAATGATTGATCACCCTAAATTGAACTTAATCAAATATACGACCAGTAATCATAATCGAACATGCATGGCAACCCGTTAGGGGATTTAGGACTCTCCGGCCAAATACCGACCCCTTCGGAAGGGATAGCGCAGGATTGCAAAATGGTCCCTTCTTCATCCTCGGTCGAACTAAGTGACAGGAGAGGAGGTCGCGGCGGGGATGAAGACAGTGGTTCGAAGGTAGTCGCGGGAGGAGCAAGGTCTCCATTACACAAGCCTGGGTTTGGTCGTGAGCTGTTGCATTAACGGTAACTCCTCAACCCGGATTAAAGCGAGCGCAATTTCTCTAATATCACGACGGGCCGGACAACGTCGTGCGATGGCATTTGCTTGCACATGCATTGCACCTAATAAGTGATTGAAAACCTTGTTGTGTGTATGGTATAGTTTTAAGTCCTCCATCCCTACTTACTGAGCTGTGGTTGCTCACATCCCTATAGACGTCATGCAGGTGCTGACTAAGAAGCGGCAACAACTACTCTGAAGCTAGCAACTGCTGGATCCTGGGGAGTGAGGAAAAACATTGAAGAATCAACATATGTTTTACTTTTCATTTCTAATTAATGTAATAACTGAATTATAGTGATTATATATATATTTCCTCACTTTTTTAGGTAAATGATTTGTTTAAATTACAAATTGTTTACTTCAAAGTGGGTTAGTCGTGGACGCCTTGTGTAGATCAGGTTTAAGATAGCGGTTGTAAGGTCAACTTCTATCTTAGGGTGGTTTACACGGCGGGGCTGTTACGACTCTGCCGTTTCGGGGCGTGACAGGCGACCATTACACTACAAGATGTTGAGGTCCAACTTAGACTTCCAATTGAGGGGTTTACAGTTGCGGGGTGAACAGAGTCAGATGATGAGGAGAGCTAGGTTGATGTAGGAGAGAGGTTGCTAGGCATAAGGCCTGCTCGGATGACGAATGATCGCTTCTCTCTAACATAGTTACGAGAGCACTTCTGGATACTTCCCTATGGGGCGGACGACGAGACGGTCCGATAGTACATACGTATGTATATATTCAGCTTAATGGGAGGATTTATATTTGTGAATAAATCCTTCAGCCTTATCCACCTAATGTTCTTACCATTGCTAGAGGACTTTTCAGTAGCTGGGCAGTTTAATTGGGGCAACAAGTGCTTAGCATGGTTGTACCGACAGTTGTACTCTACCTCTTCATCTGACGCGCATGAGCTAGGAGGGGCTACGATTTTACTGTAGGTTTGGGCTTGGGATAGATTCCAACATATTGCCCCCTTTAGTCGATATGGGTTTATTATCAACAGGGATAGGCCATTGGCGGCTAGATAGAAGGTAGTGTGAGATATGACTCAGTATCTAATGCATGTCGTAGATGCGTATCGTACTGCTTTTGACATGCAGATGATACAGCAGGTATGACATTATAAGTTATCTTCTTTTGTTGTTCTTTTCTTAGATGTAAGTGATAACCATTGTCATTTGATTAGTTTTTTATTTTTATTTTTATTTTCCTTTTCTTTTACCCTTTAGGTTGTTTAAGAGCCTTATACAGAGGAGTGGCTGCAATTGCTATCTCACTTCTGTATTGCTGGGTGACACGTTTAGACTAACACGTACCACCCATATGTTTCCACATCTTTGAGTGGTGCTTTCCAGACTGTATCATCCGGCAGTTTGGTGGATATCAATACGTTCCATAAGAGGTTGACACCTCAAAGCAGCTCCACCAGTTGGGCCTTCATGATAGGACAAATGTTGATTGGATCAATATACACTCTTTCTACATCCAAGCTTGGGGACAGAGACATGGATTCCTAATACACATCCAAGGTCCTCGAGGGGTCGATGAGAGTTACTGGTCGTAGTATAGACAGATCACCCAACGTTATATTACACACCATGGAGCTATCATTGGTTGATTGGTACGTATATTTAAAATCGTCTACTATTTTATTTTTCACTTGTTTATACTTGCTATCATATGTAACAACATTTGTTTTCTTTACTTATTTTAGGCAGACTCACTGAGGAGTGTCAGATTGGCACTTGACTATCCTACAGCGCTCGGTAATGCAGATGAGTCACATGATTTCGTTAAGCAGCACAATGGCCTTATCCTTTACCCACAACAAGAAGGCATACATAAGCTACCTCATATGGACCACGATGGGGAGCAAGGACCACCTACTAACGAGGAGATGCCAGCTCCTCATGCACCACCTAGGGGTAGAGCTAAAGTTCAAGGAGGTAGGGCTCAAGGGGTACATTGTCAAGTAGAACTCGATGACAATATCTCACCACATAGCCGTCATTCCTTAGACTTAGGGCATATTAGTGGGGGATATAGCACACACCTTGAGTCAAGTGTTGTCTCTACTTTGGGAGCTGAATCTAGCTCCAGGCCTGAATCTAGTACATATATGACTCCTGAGTTCCAGTAACGTCTTGATCTTGCTACTCTACCAGCTCCTCAAAAGTGACGTTCCACCCTTACACAATCATCCATGGGTGAAGACGTCACTTAGCTGCATCCGGGCCATCCAACCGACTTAGTTCCTCTTAGGGAACTTGAGCTCGACGATCTACTACCTGAGCCTACTTAAATACACAATAGAAAAGGGCGTTCACTTTTATCTTACACTGAGAGGACCTTTATATGGCGTAAGTGTTAGTAAATATGTTTAGTCTATTATTTTTGTTTTCTTCTTTATTTTTCCATTGTATTGATATTGTCATTGACTGATTACAAATTTTGTGTATATATTGATTATTCGAAATATAATTTACTTTTCATCATATACTGTAATTCAATGCAATGTTTATTTATCATAATTTTACAATTTGCAATTATTTTTCCTTCTATTCAACTCGTATGATCATTGGATGATCATCCCATATGCTTATTTTTATATAATTTATTACTGTATCAAACTTTTCATTCAGTTTGTAAGTTAACGGTTAGAAGAACGTTACTTTATCGTTTTAGCTAGGGGGAAATTAGTAGGTTAAATGAAAATTAAACTAGAGGCGCATCAAGTATATACGCCTTTAGTATAAATATTTACACTAAAGGCGCATATACTTGAATAGAAGAAAAAGTAATTGTAAATTGTAAAATTAGGATAAATAAACAATACATTGAATGTAAAATATGATGAAAAGTGAAATGTATTTCGAATAATCAGTATATATAAAAAAGTTGTAATGAGTCAATGATAAGATCAATACAATGGAAAAATAAAGAAGAAAACAAAAACAATAGACTAAACATATTTATTGATGCCTATGCTATGTAAAGGTCTCCACGGCACGGGAAAGAAGTGAATACCCCCGTCTATCGTGTGTTTGAGTAGGCTCAAGTAGTGGATCATTAAGCTTAAGTTCCTTAGGAGGAACTAGGTTGGCTGGATGGCTCGAATGCAGCTAAGTGACGTCTTCACCCATAGATGACTATGTAAGGGTGGAACATCACTTTTGAGGAGCTGGTAAAGTAGTAAGGTCAAAATATTGCTGGAACTCGAGAGTCATATATGCGCTAGATCTAGGCTTGGAGCTGGATTCGACTCCTGAAGTGGAGGTAACACCCGACTCAAGATGTGTGTTATATCCCCTACTGATATGCCTTAGGTCTACGAAATGACAGGCATGTGGTAAAATATTGTCACTGAGGTCTGCCTGATGACGTATTGCTCGAGCCTTACTTCCTCAAACTCTATCTCTACCCCTAGGTGATGCATGAGGAACTGGCATCTCCTCGTCAGCAGGTGGTCCCTGATCCTTATCGTGGTTTATATGGGGTAGCTCATGTATACCCCATTGTTGTAGGTAGAAGATAAGGCCACTATGTTACTCAACAAAGTCAAGTGACCCATCTGCAATACCTAGTGCTATAGGATAGTTAGGTGCCAGTCTGATACTCCCGAACAAGTCCACCTGAAATAAGTAAAAAAAAAAAACGGATATTGGTATATATGATAGCAAGTATAAACGAGTAAAAAATAAAATAATGGACGATTTTAGATGTATGTACCAATTGACCAATGACAACTCCGTGGTGTGTAATATAATGCTAGGTGATTTATCTATACCACGGCTAATAGCTCTCATTAACTCCTTGAGGACCCTAGATGTGTATTAGGAATTTGAATCTCTGTCCCTAAGCCTAGATGTAAAAAGAGTGTATATTGATCTAGTCAACATCTGTCCTACCCCGAAGGTCCAGCTGGTGGAGCTATTCTGAGGTGTTGACCTCTTGTGGAACGTACTGATATTCACTAAACTGCCGGATGACACGATCTGGAAAGCACCACTCAACGATGTGAAAACATATGAGTAGTACCCAGACAATCCAAACGTATCACCCAACAATATAGAAGTGAGGCAACAACTACAACAATTCCTCTGTATAAGGCTCCCAAACAACCTAAAGAGTAGAAGACAAAAAAAAAAAAAAAAAATTAAACAACTAGTCAAACAATGATAATTATCACTTACGGTCAAGAAAAGGATAGCAAAGAGGATAACTTATCATATCATACCTACTGTATCGTTTGCATGTCAAAAGCTATGAAATACGCATCTATAACATGCATCGGATGCTGAGTCGTATCCCATACTACCCTCCATCTGGTTACCAATAGCTTCTCCCCGTCAATAATAAACCCATATCAACTAAGGGGAGCAACATATGGGAATCTATCCCAAGCCCAGACCTATAGTAGAATCATAACCCTTCCTAGCTCATGCACATCGGATGAGGAGGTAGTGCACAGCTGTCGGTACAACCATGCCAGGTACGCGCTGCCCTAACTAACCTTCTCAGCTACTAAGAAGTCCTATAGCAATGGTAGGAACATTAGGTGGATAAAGTTGGAGATTTATTCGTAAATATAAATCCTCCCATCAAACTGAGTATGTATACATGCGCGTATTGTTGGATCGTCTCGTCATCTACCTACGGAGAAGTATTTGGAAGTGCTCTTGTAACTACGTCAGAGATAAGTGAGCATCTGTCATCCGAGTAGGCCTCACGCCCAGCAGTCTCTCTCTTACATCAACCCAGCTCTCCTCATCATCCAACTTTGTTTACCTTACCACTGCAAACCTCTTAACTGGAAGTCCAAGCTGAACCTCAACATCCTGTAGTGTAATAGTCGCCTCTCTAATGGATAAGTGAAACGTGTGTGTCTCAAGCCTCCATCTCTTAACAAATGCTGTAATCGGATGTCAATCCAACATAATAAATGGGAGCTGCGCAAACAACTCTATCCTAAGATGAATAGAGATATCTCACTCATCCTTACATAATGACAACTCACTACGCCATACTCATAGTATATAGGCTGCCTCCTAAAGAACCATTCATTAAGTTAGCAACTAACACATCGTTAATAAGGGAATTAGTTGTAAATAATAATGACATTACTCGCCATGTCCTCTTAAACGACTTGTGAACGATGACTAGCCTACCTCGCAAGTACACTTGGATCAATCGATCCCAGCTCCATCTATCTTGCGATCACATATAAATAAGTTTAGTACCCAACTACCCATAACTATATTTCCGTTCGCATATACAATTACTTTCATGTAATCTACCATTTGCACCATAGTAATGTCACGATGAATTGAATATTTAGATGAAATAAAAAAAGTCATTTATACACCAAGTGATAACTTTACAAAATGCACTTAGTCATCTTGTTAAACTACGTCGCCAATACAAATACCTAACATTGACTTTTTAATTCAATCCAACATAATAAAAACGTCAAATATATATACCATAATATAAAAAAAATTCCTAATTTTATATAACATAAAATATATTTTCATCAATTATTAATAATTTACACAATTTACAATACACCTATAATTACGAAATCTATATTCGTATAACTTATGTACCGTAACACAAAAATTTCTTAAATTTAGACAACATAAAATATATTTTCATTAAATATTAATAATTTACATAATTTACGGTACTTCTATAATTATGAAATTTACATTATTAACTAATAAATTTTTTTTTCTACTTGAATAATGTCAATTATTACTAAGATAACAAAAAAATATTAAATAAATAAAATTCACATAAGTTATAGATTGTTACCTGTTAATGATGTATAGTCACATTAGGAAACGAGTTGGTACTCCAACTATAGCTTTATTTGATTTTTTTCTGTGCTTTGAAAATTTTAGAAACTAGTATAAGTAAAAAGGGGCTCTGGCCGTGCGAATTGAACTTTATATAGATAATATATTGAAGGTGTATTCATGATATATATATATATATATATGTAATAGATGCACCTTCAGTATAAAAATCATAAAATACGGAAGGTGTATTCACTTGATGCGCCCTCAGTATAGTATATTCGTAATTTTTTTTAAAATGAGCCATTTTCCATAATATTTTTCAAAAAAAGCCCTATAATCGTATAAAACTTTGAGAAATTTTTCAATAACAAACTCGGATTCTAGATTGATGCGTCTTGGATGTCCAAAAGTGAAAGGGCTGATCTTAGTGTTGTGGGTTGTACGGCTTCTGAGGCAGTTTGTATGGGCCTGTGGATTTGGTTTTTGCGCCCACGCCTAAAGTTGCTAAATCTAAAGCTCTGTTATGGGCTCTTAATTGGGCCAAAGAAGAGGGGATACATGATGCTCTTTTCTTTTCTGATTGTGTGTCTCTGCTTCGTGCGATGAAAGGGCTAAACCAAGGAATACATTTGGCAACCATTCCATATTTGCTGGAAATACTTTTTTTTTATGTTGAAAGCAAAATCGATATATAATGGGCAAGCGACGTGCTTGGCATTAGGAAACGGAATAAGCTCCCTACGTTGAGGATGGCCTAAGGCGAAATAAGGCCCCGATGGACAATCTATGGCGATCACTCGACTGCTGGAGTTGACTGGCTTGTCCTCGATATGCTCCCTGTTGAGTGACCTCACATGCCCTAAAGCAACTCGTGGCGCATTTCGTCTCTGAAACATTCTTGATCAGATGCACAAAAATTTTGAGCCACAAATCCATCGATCATGTAAGAATACGATTAGGTATTCTGAAGTCATTGGGTTTAGTAATAGCAAAAGTCATATATTGGCGGCTTAAAAATAATTCTTCAATATGTTTTTTGAATTTTCTGGTGGTATGTATGTTATCCGATAGGGTATTTAAATGAATGTGTTTATAAGAAAATGAATGTGTTTTTAAAGCTTAATAGTAAGTCGCGAAGTCATTATAACAACTCTTGGCCATTTGGTCTAGTTTTTCCTTATAGGAGGTGAGGGCTAGGCTTTTGACAAAGATCAATAATGACCTTTTTTTTTTTTTTATTGGAAAAAGAAAAAATGGGACTTTTCCATAGAAAAGGTAAAAATAAGAATGGATAGTCAATTGAGAAGTTTGATCCTTAAATGCTCCAGTTTTAGAGTTAATATCTTAGAAAATTAATGCTTCTAATCCCAAAAGAATCAATTTTATTGTTTGATCACACAAAATTTATTTGATTGAACTAGACAAAATTTTTTTTTTTCAATATTTAGTTTATAATTTTAGCTTGGCTACTAGATAAAAAAGAATGTTTAAAAGATTGGATAAAATGTTTAAAATTTATTCTATTTAAAGTATAGTAAAAAAGTTAAACTTCACTTAATAAAAATACTAGTAAGGATGAAAATATAATTAAACAAATATTACACAATATTGAGATTATAAACATAAAAAATTATTTAAAATTTGTATTTTTTTTAGATAATATAAAAATATAATTAAATAAATATTGGATAATATTGAGGATATAAATGTTAAAGTATAATATCAAGTTTGATTATTGTGTATACCAAATAGGAGATATCACAAAAATATTATACAAACCAAATGTGATATAATACAGCTGTATTATTTTGTATTTTTTATATCGTGCTATTTAGTTTTTCTTATACCATTCAGTTTAAGTAAACAAATGCTATATTTAAAAAGAAGATTACAGAGCAGATAATAACCTGTGTATACAAATTCGTTGTAGTTTGATATGATACAATCAAGTTTTACAAAGGACGGCAAGAAATTGTAACCTGAGGCCATGATTTGATGGAACTCATGGACGAACCTGACTACCGAGCAGATAATAATGTCATAGTAATTTCATTAACAGTTTCGCATTGACTAGATTCTTCCAGAGGTTTTCTCTCAATGTAGAAACCTGGCTCTTTAGGAGGAGGCAATGGAATCTCACTTGCTAGCATTAGAACCACTGTCGACATTGTTGGTCTGTCATCTGAACTTCGCTGTACACATAAAAGACCAATATGAATTGATCTCAAAACTTCATATTCATCGTATGAATTTCTGATCATTTCATCAAGCAATTTGAGAGACCTGTCTTGTGAGAAAAGCCACCATGCCTGTCAATTTAACAGCAAGACGTTAGCCGAATTCTTGATACTAATTTTTACTCAATGCAAAACCAACTATTATAAAAGTTAGCTTCTACATCGATGCAGGTTTTATATTTTATATTTACAAATGGAAATGATTAGATGCAGAATCAAATGCCGGCGCGGGAAATTTTAATCCCGGATCACCCGTTTTACCACCATCTTGGATTTAGCTCTACAACCAACAACCCACCTCCCTAAAAGCGTGCAGATAGGTTCTGGTTTTATATCAATATCGAAACTTACATGTCCCAGAAGATTAAAATGATGGTCCTTATAGTGAAAGCCTCTATTTCTCTTTCCACTCACTATCTCCAGCAGTAAGACACCAAAGCTGAAGACATCAGATTTTATTGAATAGATGCCATCAACCACATACTCAGGAGCCATGTAGCCGCTGTATAGTAAATTTTGTATCAGGATGTATATCGATTCAAAAGCATTAAGCTCAAAATACAGAAATGTGAAATATCTTACTATGTCCCTGCCACTCGGCCAGTGTTCACTCTACTCTCATTTTCTCCAAAACTTCTAGCAAGACCGAAATCAGATATTTTTGCATTCATGTCCTTATCCAACAAAATATTTCCGGCTTTCAAGTCTCTGTGAATTATTCTCTGCCTAGAATCCTGATGTAGGTATAGAAGACCTCTAGCTATTCCCTTGATGATATTAAGCCGCATACTCCAGTCAAGCAGCTTTTTCTGCTTTTCATCTGTCAAAGTGGAAACCATGAAAAAGGTGATAAGCCCTAGGAGCTTCACATTACAATTTTTGTTGTACTTACTGAAGATACATTGTGAGTACTGACGAGCCATACCAAAGATATATAGATCCAGGCTTTTGTTTGACATATACTCATAGACCAACAAATAATCTTCTTGAATGCAGCATCCCAAAAGCTTTACAAGATTTCTATGTTGAAGCTTGGCAACATATAGAACTTCATTTTTGAATTCATGCACTCCCTGCCTTGAATTGTTTCCAAGCTTCTTGACCGCTATCTCTTGACCATTCTTAAGAATACCCTGCGCAAGCCACAAATTATATTTTATGATTATGTCAGTTAGTAAGGTATCCAATTTGAGAGCGCTAGTGTAGGTATGAAAAAGGGTTTCCATTTTTTGAAGTAACTAATTAGAACTTCCAATGATGGCGCTGATAGCACCAATTCCCCCGATATCCTAATTTTCAACATTATATTCCTAATACAAAGTTGAATTGCCATTAGTTTGTGTCACATGTACTCACCCTGTAGACAGGCCCAAAACCTCCTTCTCCAATCTTATTTGCATTACAGAAGTCATTTGTAGCCGTTGCTATTGTAACAAAATCAAAGAGTGGCAACTCTAGATCCTCCTCCTGGTATTCAACAGTTTCAGCTCTTGCTGCTGAATTGCTTGCCTTGGAATCTGAAAGAGCATGTTTCTATTATTTCCAAGAAAGAAGTAGCAATTTGCTTACATATTCACGCCAATACACTACCCTTGTTCACATGCTTGAAGCTATCTAAGTAAGAAACACATGAGTACGCATTGAATGAAACTAAAATCGGACTGCCTAGACAAACTAGATGAAGAATTTGGGCCTGCATGCATACCAACAGGAACATGTCTCATTTCGATTATGATTGAAGTCTTATGCATAGAGCTGCTTCTGGTACAGTGGCTTCAAGTTCTAAATTAAGGTTGCGTAGTATGGAACAATCCTAGAATACAATTTATAGCAAGGTAAAAAAGCAAATGGCAAATTATACCAATGCAAACAATAATTGTTATTCACATCTTTCGGGTCATTAGAATAAAATGTTGTACACACAAACTCACTATATGACAATAGAAAAGTTTATTATCCATTTATATGGTTAAGAAAATATAGTAAATTACAGTTTTTTAGGGCATTTTTTCTCCCAATCAATGCACTGAATCAGATGCGAACTTTATGAATATTGCAAATCAAGGAACTGATTTGCGTAACAAGACAAATTTACCTTTCATGAGCTGTCTCTTCCTCCTCAGCAGACCGTACAATGCTAAAACCAGACCTGCTAGAACAATTACTACTGATGACAACACCCAACCTAGGATCACCTTCTCTTTCTTCTTACTATGTTCAAGAGGACCTGAGAATGGCAGTAGAAACGCAGAGAACGAGAAATTAGAGCCAGGATATACTAGCATTATCAACCCAGGACTAAAGACCGATTAGATTTCTTGCCTAAATTAATCCATACCTGATACTGATGCAGCCATTCTGATGTACAATTCTTGACCGTTTGCATTCAATTCCCGGATGTCAATTAGCGGTCCAAACCAGAGCAAGCATCCAGTTCCTCCGTTTGTTATGTACAAATGTGCATATGCTGTACACGAGCAATTCCTCTTGCAAGCTAGCACACACTCTGCAAGATCCATGCTCTTGTTGTACCAGGATTGGCTCGTATCTGGCAATCGGATGCCAGGATACTTCACAAATATGTCGCTTCCACAGTCCAAGGGAGCTCTCCTAACACAACCATCAGACCAATCAAGAATGTTCCATTGTTGAGGGGATGCCGGGACAAAACGTTCCAAGCATTGACATGGTGGAGAATTATTAATGTTGCAGCTGCCATAGCTACCACATAACCCGTAAGTGTCACAATTATCCATAGGATCAGTGAGATAGAGAAGCCAACTTTTAGCTCCATCAGTCCATGTGTAGCGTTGCACAACGCCAGTTGGACTAACAGTTACCCGGGATACGACTGTTTTATCGATGATCTCATAGTGGTAATACATTTCCTCATCCGTTAGTACAAAGTCATACTTGTAGTATCGGTTCGGGCTCAAATTAGGACGTCCACTGAACCGAACGCCATTCCATGATCCTGCTCTAAACTTGATGGAAGACCCCTGCATCAAAACAAGCTGAGGATATCCTCTCTGATCAATTTGCCACGTGAAGCTGCCAGGAGAAGGATCATCAACAGCTTTCCATGATCTTATAGCTCGGTCAAATCCTGATGTCCTGTTTCTTCCGAGCTTCATACCTCCTAGAAGAGTATTAGTAGGATAATCAAAACTCTGCCATAGGAAACTATCTGAACTTCCTGAGGCATCGCGGATAACAAGATTACCCGTGTCTAAAAGCTGAGCAACCGGATTACAAACTGAAACCGACATGTTAGGTGACCAGATTTCACTCCCATTGCCATTTAAAAGAATCAAGTCTCCTTTGCTAGTTACCTTCAGAAGCCCTGATGTATCATCAAGGGATACATTCCTATTAGCAATCCAGACAGGTGTCATAGGTATACTCTTGTACCATATTCCTACGTATCGTTTTTTGGGATTCCCTAAATCGAAGAATCCTAGTTCAAAGGTTCCTCCTGCAGATACTATGCTATCACTGATATTCTGGGATGCACTTATGGTATCTGAGGCAAATGAGAACTGTTTGACACACAAAGAACAAGAACAAAGAAATATGACATAGAATACCTTATGCAGTGTTGTCATGCTGCTTCAACTGGACAACTAGATTGCTTCGATCCAGTTGAACTTATTACTGTATTTATACATACACACATTGCGATATTTGTCTAGGGTATTTTAGTCTTTTCTTGTAAAAATAGTATTAGCATCATCTTGTACCAGTGGACGATGCATCCACGCTGCAGGTTAAACTTAATTAAATCTGAGTCTATAATATTAATGAGCGTCATACCTTTTGTTGTCTTACTTCTTTTTCTACTTTCTATTATCAGAAAATAATCATCCAATGAACTTCTATGTATATTACATATGAAATAGGGTAGGTAGGCTTTTATTTTAGCACACTCTTCTAATCCATTCAAGAAATTATTTTTTGTTTGAATCCTATTAGAGTATTAAGTATAATAACATAAGGGTAATCTTGTAATTCCAAAAAATTCATATTATATGATAAACTTGTGCGTGCTAGGTTAAGATGAACCTTAACACACTTTCTTCATTCATTCTTATCATGGTATCAAAACAAGAATCACTACCAGCATAGTCAACGACCTCATCATCACTGAATGACAACTGCCACCACCATACCTACTGTTAGAGCTCACAACCGTCGCTGAACCAAACCTCAACAACCATCCAAACCCTAGAAGTGATCATCGGCACTCTACTAACTGCAATCCATCTCGCCTCCAATCAAACCAACAACCAATCATAAGAAAACCCTTCTCTAGTCATACAAAACCATTACCTACAACCAACAACATCCTTGGTAACCACCAACAATCAGCCATGTACCACCAACAAAACCTTCAATCTCCATGAACAACTAGCCATCCATCACCAATGAGACCCTAAATCTCCAACGCCGTTCTAACCTATTTTTGAAGAACCTATTTTTGAAACCTTAGCCGCAAACACCAACTACCTAAACGCCATTCTAACATGTTTTGAAACCCTTGCCACCTATATGTCATTCTAACCTATTTTGAAACCCTATGTTTATCATTAAGTCCACCACCATGTTCAATCTGATACAAAAATCGTTTGGTATGGTTTTTTGAGTTACGAATGATTTAATAAATAGTTTACAATCATCAAGTTTATATAGTTTGGTTATCATACTTTCCTCTATCTCAAAAAGTGCATTAGTGAGTCAATCTTTATGGAGTATAAGTCTATCATTACACTACCTGCATCTTCTACTCTAGTACTTACCTTCATCAAATTGAATGGTAAGAATTATTTTCAATGGGCACGTATGGTTTAAGCCTTTTTTCGTAGTCAAGGACGTCTTAGAATTTTGACCAATTCACCTCCTAAGGAAACTGACAGTAAATATGCTGAATGGGATCAAGTTGATAAGCAATATCTTCATTTGTTATGGAACTCGATGGAACCTTGGATATTTACTTTATGCAACAGTTTTGGTACTTGTAAAGAAGTTTAGGACTATCTTAAATTCTTGTATGCGTTGAATGATATACGTATGTATAATGTTTTGGTTAATTTCTTTCAACTACAGTAAGGAGATAAAGATTTTGCCAAATACTATGGAGAAGTTAAAAAGTGTCTAGAGGAAATCAATGATGTAATGCCTCTTAGTACTGATATGAAGGAGATGCAAAAACAACATGATCGTCTTATAGTTGTTAAACTTCTTCATGGTCTTAAAACAAAATTGGAATTAATGAAATCTCAAGTTCTTGGATCATTAGAGCTTCCATCTTTAGCTGATGTTTATTCTCTCATTAGGCGGGTTTCTACACAGTCTATATCATCTCTTAGTTTGCCCACTGACCATTTAGCTCTTGTTAGTTAAACACCTAATGGAGGGCATAGAGGATCTTTTGGTAAAGAGAGAGGTCATATAGGTCATGGAAGGTGAGGCCATAGATCACGTCCTTTCTATGATCATTGTCAATGCCTAGGTCATACTCGAGAAACTTATTGGAATTTATATGGACATCCTCTTAGGGCTCATGTTATTCAATCTAGTACTTTTACACTTGCACATGTTACTTCAGATTCAATGGATGCCATGCCTACTTCCCATATCTACGATGAAGAACCCAAGTCATCCACTATTACTTTATCATAGGAAGAATACATTAGACTCCTATAACTTCAAAATACCCCACAATCATCTACTTCTTCTTTAGCTTTAGTCTAGTTAGGTAATCCTACCGTCTATCTTACTTGATCTTCTCCATAACCCTGGTTGGTTGATTTTGGCACTACTGATCATATGTCAAGTACATAGAATTGTTTTTCACACATTACTCATTGTTCCACATTACCAAATGTCACTCTTGCTAATGGATCCACTTCACCTGTCAATGGGATTGGCTCTGCTTTGCCTATTCCATCATTTAGTAATGGCCTTGTTAGCACCTTGTATCTTTAGTTGCTTACGTTTTGTTCGTCAACTATCCCTAAGAACTAACATGCTTGATCCTCGATCAATTCATTATATTTTCGTTGGCTACTCTAAAATCCAAAAGGGGTATCATTGTTATTCTCCTGAACATCATAAGATTTATGTTTATCCAGATGTGTCTTTCTTTGAGTCTACACCATATTTTTCTACATCATCCATGTCTTCTAAAGATAAGTCTACTATGAGCTATATTCCTCATATATTGCCTTTCTCATCCTTCCGTGATCCATTCCCTATTGACCAAAGTTCCTCTAGTACTATACCATCTTCTCAAGATGAATCTACTACTTTGCCATCATCTTAAGGATTCCCTCATCTTAACCAACCATATATGCAAGTTTATGCTTGTCGTCAGCAAGGTATCCATATGACTCTTCGCCTCAATCAACTCCTTTATGGACTCAAATCCTCCTTCACTTGATCTTAATCTTCCAATTGCACTAAGAAAGGGTAAGCATATTACCTATCCTTCTACTTGACATCCTCTCTCAAATGTTCTTACGTATTCTTTTCTCTCACATCTTATGCCTCTTTTGTTACATCATTATCTAGCGTAAGCCTTATCTCATCTTGGCTGGCTAGTAACTATGCAAGAAATATCTGCTTTACATCATAATGATACATGGGATCTTGTACCTCTTCCTGTTGGTAAATCAACAGTTGGATGTCGATGGCTATTCTCTGTGAAAGTCTTCCCTGATGGCATTGTTGATTGGTTAAAGGCACGTCTAGTTGCTAAAGGCTATACCTAGATTTATGGTATTGATTATTAGGATACCTTTTCCCTAGTCGTTAAGATAACTCCAGTACGTCTTTTAATCTCACTTGCCACTACTCATCATTGACCATTGCATCAACTAGACATAAAAAATGCCTTTCTCCATGGTGATCTTAAAGAAGAGCTATATATAGAACAACTACTAGGTTTTGTTGTTCAAGGGGAGATAGGGTTAGTTTGTTGCTTGAAGAAATCTCTGTATGAGCTTAAACAATCTCCACATGCTTGGTTTGGTAGATTTAGTTCAATTGTGATTGAATTTGGTCTTTATAGGTGTAATTCCGATCATTCTATGTTTTATCAACTGTATAATGGTAAGAAAATTATATTAGTTGTATATGTCGATGAAATTGTGATTTCAGGAGATGACCATATAGGCATTGAGAAATTGAAGGAGTTCTTACAAAAAAAAAAAAAATTTCAAACTATGGACATGGTTAGCTTGAAATATTTCCTTAGAATTGAAGTTGCTCGATCTAAGCAAGGTATATACCTCTCTCAACGAAAGTATGTACTTGATTAATTGTCTGAAACTAGTTTAACCAGAGCAAAACCTATTGATTCACCTATGGATCTAAATGTAAAGCTCTTACATGATGAATGAGATCTTTTAGATGACTCGGAGAGATATAAAAGGTTAGTTGGTAAACTCAATTATCTCATAGTAATACGTCCTAATATATCATTTACAATTAGTGTATTGAGCCAATTTATAGGCTTACCCTATACTAGTCATTGGAAGGTTGTGATTCATATTTTACATTATCTTAAAGGAGCTCCAAGTCAAGGTATTTTATCTAAGAATTATGGGTATGTGTATGTTGTTGGATATACAAATGCTGATTGAGTAGGATCACCATCATGTAGGAGATCGACCATAGCATATTATGTGTTTGTTGGTGGTAATATTGTCTCATGAAAAAGGTAAGAAGCAGACTGTAAAAGCAAGATCAAGTGTAGAATCTAAGTATAAGGCAATGACATCAACAACTTGTGAATTACTGTGGTTTAAACATCTACTAAATGAACTTAAGTTTCCTCAGTCATAAACAATGAAGTTGATATGCAATAACTAGGCGGCTTTGCACATAGCGTCAAATCCTATTTTTCATAAACAAACAAATTACATCAAGATCGATTGTCACTTTGTTCGTGAAAAGCTATTGAATGAGGAAATTGATACATCATATGTGAGATCAGAAGACCAATTCGTTGACCTATTTACTAAGTCACTTTTCAAGGGTTCAGGTGAATTATATATGTAACAAGCTAGGAGCATATGATATATACACTCCAGCTTAAGAGGGAGTGTTAGAGTATTAAGTATAATAATGTAAGGGTAATCTTGTAATTCCAAAAAATTCATATTATATAATAAACTTATGAATACTAAGGTAAGATGAACCTTAACACACTTTCTTCAATTATTCTTATCAAATCCTTATACTATCCTTTCACTCTACCTTAGTTAAGTCGTCTACTTAAATGGGTTTCACTTAAAGTTCCATCTTACTAGTGAGGGAACTATCAAGTAATAAATATAAAAGCCCACACAGGATATTGTGGTACAAATCTCTTTACATAATATGAAACTATTGCCTATGCAGTTGCGAAATCCACTAATAGTTACATGTATCATCTTGCTCACGAATGTTCCCATTTAGCGTTCCATCATATTATGCTATGACAACCTTGAAGCAATTTATCTATTAGCCAACTCTATTGAGCATTATCGCACCAAACATGTGGATCAATTATCACTTCATTTGCATAATGGATACTACTGATAAGGTTCTAGTTTGCTGAGTTCCCATGTAATCACTATGCTAATATCCTCACCAAGAAATATATGTGTCAGCATTTCTTCATTAGGTTGAGATTGAGGGGATTGTATACATACATATTTATTGTATTAATATTTGTCTATGGTAAGTTTAGTCTTCTTTGTAACAATAGGATCAGTGTCATCCTGTATTAGTATCATCTTGGACACAAATATTATATATGCACACTATGGTAGCATTTGGTTACTCAATTTTCATATATTAGACTGAATAAAAAATTTTGTCCTATATTTAGTTTATAAATTTACTTAGTGACTGAACAAAGTGCTTAAATTTTGTCATATCTATACTATAATACAAAAATAAAATTCACTTATTAAAAACAAAAAATATTTTGTATTCCCAAAAATACCCCTATATATTATAATATTAAGTTAATGAATATTATTTTTATTAAATATTACAAAAAATTATTTATTTTCTAATATAAATAATTCATTTTTTAATATAAATTTTGTATCTAGTACTGTGCAAACCAAATATATTATAATAAACTTATACCATCCGATCATCCCTATACTTATCTTATTCAATTCTCTTTATCATATCTAATCCTTACAACCAAATGTTAACTATAAATTATATGTTTTGAACAATCGATTAACATTCTTACTGAACTAATAAACATATAGTTAAGGAACAATAAGCTTGCCTATAAATTGTAAACATACAGTTAAAAATCCTTTAGTTGGATATTTTGACCACTTAAGGAATTTTAGTATTATTTCGAATGATAACATATTGACAAAACAAAAGCATGGAAGCTCTCCGGATCGAACGACTTGGTCTTTTGGTCACTGAGGACATTGCAGTCTTGATAACTATTATTTATTTATTTATTCATTTTTTAATGACTATGGGTTCAATACATGTCTATCATTCTTTTTTTAAAAAAATTATATAAATATAAATGAAATAAAATTAATTACCTAACTAACAATTTTAATCGCGTCTTGAAATTGCGACATTAAATTTGTAAATATCTCACATTTGTAAGTTATAATTTAATAAATTGGATACAATTGCCAAATCATATTTAATAAATGCAGTTTTCATATACATGACAAAAATAATACCATGGCTTAATGATTAAAGCGTATTTAGAATTTTGTGAAGTCGGGGATTCAAAACTCAATGGATTTCAAAATCGCATTTAATAAATGCCATTTTACCACTGTATTTATGTAATTAATGTAATATAATTGATATTTGTATAATTTTTTTCAATTTTCATAATAAACATCGAATTTTCTTGGGAGGTTGATGACTTATACTCTATCATATTCATTTCAAACATTCATAAGAATCTATGTGCTCTTTTCCAACTTTTATGACTTGTGGCGGAGAATGTTTTCATAAACATTTTTGGGTTTTTTGGCCCAAAAGAAAAAGACAATTTTTGTAAAAGTTTGTTACGCAAACTCAACTATCCCAGAAGAAAAAGACATTTTTCTAAAAGTTTGCTACGCAAACTCAACTATTCTGTCCTAATATAGTTTTAGGTATAACATCCCAATAGACTTCCCCAATTGGCGTAATTTTTAAGACTTTGACAATTCCATTTTACGAATTTTACTATAGTCTCATTCATATTTTTTATGGGATTAATTCAACCATTTATCTTATCTTTAATTTTAAATCTGTTATATTTAAATTTTTGAACTAATTATGTTTTCATTCCATGAAAAAATATAAAAAGAAAGGAGCTACAGAGAAAAATATTACATCTGAAGGATTGCAAATGTGCCTTTTGAAATGACACTTTCAGTTTTTGCAAATTGAACACCAAAGGTACCTTATTTGTATTTATTCTAAGAAGAATATACCTTTCCAAAAGCAAGCCTTTTTGAAAGGCAACTTCAGTTGTTATAATATTATGACTAAAGGCATCTTTCCGAAAAGAACCTTTAGTTATAATATTGAAACAACTGAAGATGTGGTTTGAAAAAAAAAAAACATCTTCAATTATATTAAAATTATAACCGAATGTGTCTCTCCAAAAAGCTTCCTTCCTTGTTCTTAAAAACTCCTCAAACTATGAACAAAACACTCCATTCTCAATTTCAAACACCCACTTTCTCTCTTTTCTCTCAGCAACAATGTATACACATCCTCAAATCCTCTCTTTCAATGATTTTTTTTTTTTTGGCGAAATCTCATTCTATAATCAATGGTAAGCATCTCATACCATAAATTTATTACATTTTCATCAATTTTATGTATGAATTTCGATTGTTGTTCTATTTCCCTGATTGAAACCCCAGGATCACATGTCTATATATTTGACTAATTTAGGTTGATTAAACATTTTGCTTGTACATCAACATGTGTTATATATTGTATAGTTACACTACATATGAACGATTTGTATATTGGTGTATATATTAGTCGTAGTGGAATTGAAATTTCAGTCTTTTAAAATGTACACTTTAAGTTTCGATGAATTGTTCATTAGAGAGTTATTTAGTCTAGTAAATAGGAAATAGCATGTGGTCATATTAAACGGTGCACAATGACTTATGTGCTAAGAGAAATAATAATTATAATATGAATAGGTTGAAAATAATAGACACCGTAAAATTTATGATTTTCGCCCATGAGAACATTATGAGGGGAAATTCAGGGCTAGAATATGATTATGACCAAGTGAAGAAGTAAGAACCAATGCGAATTTCTTTTATCTCCTTAAAAGTGTTTGCCAAGGTATTGGAGTTGATCCAAGTGTTGGGGTTGAGATTTTACACAGACATTCCAATGCTTACTCGGATATCATGAATTATTTTCTCTTTGAGATGACAAAAACATTTAAGCAAAACCATATCCACCATCTATATATCAGAATTAGAGGAGCATAAGGAAGCCTCCCTGTACAGGAAACATATATGCCTCCAGTTAAGGAGAATGAAAAGGCAGCACCGGTTGAGGAGAATAACTTTGAATTTTGGGTATATGAGTTGGATGTAGAGTAATGAATGTCATCATAAACTAGAGCTTGGTGTCGGGAGGCGAGCAAGTGAGTTAGATTTGTAGTTTAGAGTTTTCAACTACATTATAATTACTGGTTTTAATTTGTTTTGTACTTTATAGGATGGTTTCAGTTACTTGTTTTTTTAGTACATGTCTAAGTAATATAACCAAAGGTGCCTTTTTAAAAGGCGCATTTAGTCATAGTAAAAATGACTTGAAGGCGCTTGTTTGAAAGGCGCCTTCAATTATAGCAAATTATAGTTGAAGGCGTCTTTTCAAAAGGTGTCTTCTTCTTAGAATAAATACAAGGTGCCTTTAGTTTTAAATTTACAAAAACTAAGGGTACCTTTCTAAAAGGTGCTTTCATAACCTCCAAATATAATATTTTTCTCCATAACCCCTTCTTTTTATTTTTATTTTTCTTTTTCAAGGAAACCACACTTTGGGTACATTTCTTATGTTTTCAACGTTTTAGATTTAATAGATATAAATTAAAAATATAATTGAGAGTTGTACCAAGTTCGTCAAAATAGAATATGAGACTGTAGAACTCTCCCATTTTAGAGTGTTGGTTGGTTAAGGAACTTGAAAATATTTGGTATTCTTTGTGAACGACCCAAATAGCTACCTTTTCTTTTCCTTTTTTTTTAATTTTATTATTATGTTTATATAATTTTTATATTGTGGTTTCCTAATTAATATAAATAAATATTAAGAAACTTTTTTTAGAATCTAAAAAATAAAGTGGGAAGATTTTTAACGTAGACTATTCCTTGAGATGTCAATATGGCATATAAGATTCCTAAACGAGATGGATACCTCACAATGTAAGGGACCCTTTTCGAGGCTCTTTTATAAAAACTCAAAAAAGTTAATTTTTTTTTTTATATATCTCATCTTACCTAAAAAAATCTTTTGCTTTTTGTTTAATTTTTTATAATATAGGTTATATAAATAATATAAAAAAATATTAAGGATTTTTGTTTAAGAAACATATAAATGAAATGGACAAGTTCTTTAAGAAAAAAAAAATTAAGAACTGATGTAACACCTTAAAAACCATGAGATTTTAGCATTGTACATGATCCTAAAGGAGTAGGGTGTAATGTTGTGACTATGCTAGGAAAAAGGTTAAAAGATTATTAAGATCTTCTTTGAATTGCTTTTATTTTTTGTATTTTATTTATATCATATCTTTATATGTTCTATGCTTAATTTATATATATTTGAAATTTGGTATTTAAAAAAATATCTTATCTATATCATATATGTTAATATTTCATAATTATGATAAAGTTAATAATTGAAGTACAAGGATTAAGAAGGAAAAACTGACGTATCTTTTATCAGTATCATATATATTGCTATTTCATAATTATGATGAAGTTAATAATTGAAATATGAGAATCAAGAATGGAAAACACATATCTATAAGAAAATAGGTTAACAAAATATATTTTATGCATTGGGAAAGAAGATTTTAATTGGTGTTTTCGTAAAAATATATAAAGTATAGAGTAAATAAGTTCAACATTACAAGAATTTGTTATATATTTAATTATAGAAGAGGGTGTACATAAACTTACATTTTCATCTTTTTAGTGCATTTTTTTAACAAACACAATATTCAAAGAGATTAAAAAAACCACTAAAAAGATTGAAAAAAGATGAACTACAAGGATCCTAACACTATATTTAGGAAGATGGAAGGAATTAAGAGGAAAGAAAAGTGAGAGGAAAGAATTGGAGAAGAAAGAAAATGAAAAGAGAATTTATAAATTCTCTTGTTTGGTTAAAAAAAGAAAATAGAAAGTAAAAGGAAAATTGGTAATGTAAATTTTTATTTTGTTAAAATACCATTAAAACCCTTATACTTCAAAAGTGAGCTTCTCTTTTAAAGGTAAAGTTGTTATTTTACTATAATTCCCTCTTGATTGTCTTTAAATTGAGGAGAAATGATTTTGATATAGCTAAGGAAAAGTTTTCCTCTAGAGTTCCATCCATCTACTTTTCTTTTCCTTTCTAAATAAGAAAGAATAAAAAAAAAAAAAAATTCCTCTAAATTCCTTCCTTCCCCTCCCCTTCCCTTCCCTTCCCTTCCATTCCCTTAATCAAAGCATATACAGGAGTAAGTTATTCAATTTCACTGTCCCATAGACATCAACTAACCAATTATTTTTTTCTCGAGAAAGAAACTTTTTATATAACTCCTTAATGTGGGCATCTATTAACAACCTTTTTTTATTTTTTTGTGTGTGTCAAGAAATATTTAACCGTTTTTAAATAAGTGGTTGTGATGGGTGGTTGAAGGAGGTGGAAGACAAAGCATCTAAGAGGAAGTGTAGGAGTATTGTTAGACTTATTGAGTAATTTTTGGTGGTAGATTAAAGGTTTTGGAATTGTAAGTAGTTCCTCCACTAGCTTGAAGGGGTAGACTATAGTGGTAAATGTGTGATCTAGAAGGAGGTCGGAGATGAAAGTTAGAGGTGATCAAAAGAAAAAAAAAAGGGAAGGAGGTCGAAACAATTGATTTTGAATCATTTAATGTATGAATCTAGTTCAAACCAAAATTAAGGTCCAAACAATTGATTTTTCAAAGGCTTGAAATGCAATTATTTTTAAGGGCATGCCTAATACATCTATGTGAAAAAAAAATAATAAAAATGATCTTTAAAATAAGATTAATTTGATGATTTTCGAACTCCAATTCATTCTTGTTCTAGTTTATATCAAACTTAATTTGTTTATGAAATGAAATCCAATTAAAGCACAATATAAAATAATGATTTACTTAAATTGTCTTAAGATTATTATTTTGCAAAAGATTAAACTAAACTAAGATGAAGGATGAAGATATTATATTTTTAATCTAAGTGATCTAGTCACGTAAGGATCAAATATTTTTTTGTGGATTATATTTGATATTCTTATAGTGAATGTAAATTTGTAAATCAAAGTGAGTCACAAATCTCATTTGAATTCCATTTTTACAAGACGTCATTTTTTATTATAAAAAAAAAAAAGAAGATATTCTCTTATAAGCTTTTGATACAAACATGTCTTCCATGAAGTAGGAAAAGAATTTCCAAAAGATGATGTCGGACAATCTAACATTTGGACCTATTACTGCATCAAATATTTAATTTGGGGAATGGAATAAAGTAAGAGTAGATGTCATATTTGGTATGTGGAAATAATTTAAAAAAGAATGGATTGAAGTGAGATAATGAAATGGAATGGAATGAACACCAATTGATATTCATTTCATGTGTTTAGAAATGCATACTCAATGGAATAGAATGAGCACCATATTGATCAATCATTTCATTTGTTAAAAACGTCTTTAATTATTGATGTCATTGTTAGGAATAAAGATGTTATTAGGGAAGGTAGCTAGTAGGGAGGCATGGAGATAATGGTTAATGTAGAGCCACTATGAGTAAGTTGATTAATTAAGGAAAGTCCTTTAAGAGTGCTTAGAATTTCAATTGGTAAAGTTATAATAGAGCCATTAACATAGTGATATAAATTCATCAATATAAGGTATGAGGTCATA
Organism: Lumnitzera littorea; assembly: GCA_024138015.1. Lineage (NCBI taxonomy): Eukaryota > Viridiplantae > Streptophyta > Magnoliopsida > Myrtales > Combretaceae > Lumnitzera > Lumnitzera littorea. The sequence continues at coordinate 115,895,292 of JAMXBB010000001.1, forward strand.
AGCGATAACGATAACTAATAGTTATCAATTGAGAGCTTAATAGGAATAGTAATGATAATGCTTGTAAGGGATATAAAGGGAATGTTAAGTTAAGAGGCAACAAAGAGGTCAATGGGTACAATTGAAAATTAAGAAGGATCTAATGGAGAGACATGCAATTAATGAGTGTAGTGGCTACCTACCATAAGTATGGGGTAAAGGAAAAAGTAAGGGGTCAAAGTGTTTTAGAATGAGATTGGGTTTGGTAAAGATGAGTTGGTGATGGAGCAGGTCAAATTGGGTATAAATGGATTTGTGTGGGTGACGATTTGTTTCAAAGGATAAATGGAAAGACTAGTGTAAAGGTGTTCTATCTTAACCTAAGTAAGTGATGACATAGCTAGAAGGTAGGTCTGGTTGGTTGATGGAAGAAGGAGGAGACATTGTAATGGGTATACGGTTGGAAAGGAGGGTGGGTGGGAGTTATGGTAGTAGGCACTAAGTAAGTGGTCAAAGGTATCAATGGGAATAAAGGATGAGATGGCACAAGTTAGGTCAATGATTTGGGTAGAAGCAGTAGATGGGTTAAGTATGGAAGAAGTAGAGATGGTAGGCTCCATAGCCAAATTAGCAGAGAAAGGAGTATGCTAAAGAAAGGATAACTGGCATTGATTAGAAGAGATGGGCGGCATGAAGGGATAGTCAGATGTCCACCATCTATGCAAGAAGAGATGTTTGCTCTTTATCATAATAATGCTTAGGATATTATACCACTTCGCTGTGGTAAATCCATAACTATATATTAATGGGTATTCTCCATGAAAGTCTTATCTAATGGTACTATTGATAGATTAAAAGCTCCTTTCTAGTTGCTAAAGGCTATACTCAAATCTTTTGTGTTAACTATTGAGATACCTTTTTCCCTAGCTAAGATAACATTGGTAGATTTTTTAATTTTACTTGTTGTTACTCATATATGGCCTTTGCATCAACTAGGTGTCAAAAACACTTTTCTCCATGGTGATCCTTAAGAAAAGATGTATATGTAACAATGATAAGAGCTAAATTACACATGTTTTTACTAATCATTTTGATAGTGTTTTTATACGTTTCTTGGGTATTTTTAGTGATTTTGATGCTTAATTGGTTTATATTTTTATTTCAAGCTTTGTTTGATAAATTTGAAGAATTTGATCAAGTTTTGAATGATTTGAAGATGATTTTTACAAGTTTTGAAGCCTTAGAAGAGAATCACACCTAAGAGTATAAATCATGAATTGAAAATGTGCTTAAAAGAGCAAGGAAATAAGGAAAAATTGATCGTCAAGGAGAAACATGGGCGTAAACCTCCTCTTTCACTTATTTGTAATTTTTTAGTAAAGAAAAATCATGCTAAAGAGTCATGATTGTGATCTTAGGGCGTGATCATGTTATTCCTTATGAATTTTCCTCATTTTAAAGAGATTTGAAACCTTTAAAGATACTATGCTTCCATGTATCTTTTATTTGAGAGCTTAATTTAGAAATAAAGTTATATGTAGGAGATACTACAAGATATGCTGAAGATAAACTAGAGATTTATTTTAAGACTCATTTGTACTATAAATAGCCTCGTAAGCCCTATAGATATAGGTGTAGACATGGAAGATGTAAAAGATGAGTAAATAGAAATAAGAGTAGGATGTGCTTTTTAAAATTTTATATTTGCTAACTTTTATATTTCCCTTTTTTTATATATGTTTTATAGTTAGCAAAATATTATTCTTATTAGTTTTAGCTGCTTTTTAATGAGCTTTTCTTGTTTGTAGAAAGAATAGTTAGGAATATTTATTGGAGTAATTTTAGTTTTATTTTTACTTTCTAGTTTTTAGCTTTCGTTCATGCATTTTACTTTTTTCTTTATTTTGATTTGCTTTGTCTTGTTTTACAAAGCCTTTAGGACTTCAAATTGTGTGGATGGAATTTTCTAACATGGCAATTTTAGAAGATCTAGTGTCAAAAATTAAACCATGGAAGTTTCAGTTTCTTTTATCTTTTTCTCTTTCCTTTTTCCCATAAATTTTTGTACATTTATTAATTATTTGTACATGAAGGACAGTGTACAAGATGAATATGGAGGAATAGAGTTAACTGATTTAATCTCATACTTAAGTTCCTCAACCCTCCTCTCCCCCAACCCCCCCCCCAACCCCCCCCCCCCCAAAAAAAAGATACAGAATGAATTTATTTGATATTGTACATCTATTTACACTTTATAATTGGTAATTATAGATCTTAATATGAAATTCAATTGTTTTCACCATGAATTTTTCATATAAAGAAGAAATAACCTTTTAGGACAATTTTTTTCAATTTTTGCATGAATTTGCTTAATTATTATTACCTTTTTATACAATACTAGAATTGAATAATGAAATTTGTGTGAAGTATAAAATTTCCTATTATTTAAGTTTAGATTTAAACTTAAAATATGATGAACATTATAGATTGGGAATTAGTAATCTACATTTTACTTTAGTGTATACTCATTCCTTAAAAATCTTGAGAATCCTCTAATTTCTAACAAATGATACATGTCTCTTAAAAATTTCCAAAAAATCAAAGTGGTTGGAGAAAAAATTAGTTAATAATTGGACCAAATTGAATAAAAAGCTTAGTTGTGAGCCTTGTTAACTTGAGTAACTAAGCTTGCAAGGTGCCTCCTTAATATAGAATAATGCCTATTAACTTAGGTGGTGAGTTCAGGATTATTAGTTAAAAACTCGCTACATGGGTTAAGAGAAAAGTCTGTGTAAAGGATAAACTGAGAGAGAGAGAGAGAGAGAGAGAGAGAGAGAGAGAGAGAGAGAGAGAGAGAGAATGTGTGTGTCTACTAGGGGTGGGTGCAATTCGATTTGGTTGGTTCGCCTCCTTTATCAAATCGAATCTAACCATACGATCCGGTTCGTAAATTTTTTAAACCAAATTAAAACCGGTTCGGTTTGATCTGTGGTTCAAATTGTTTGTATTAAATTTTCACTAAACATTTTTATCTCTAATAAATATGAAATTTCAAATAGAATTTACTCAACTTAATCTTAATAATTAACACAAAATTATGATAAATAATAACAAGATATAAAAATTTTGATAAAATTTATGAAGATTGATAGAAAAAAAATATAAAAAAGTACAAAATAATTAAATAAATTTTTTTATTTAACTAAACAATTTGATTTAGTTCAAAACGATACAGTTCGGTTCGCTTTCGTGAACTAAACCGCAAACCGTTTATACATAACCGAACCGAATCGTAAACCAAATAGTTCACAAAAATCATATTTTTTTCATTTGGATCACAGTTCGACCTGCAATTCACTGTTTTTTTTTTTTTTCCCACCCCGAGTGTCTACTTAATAAAAGCAATGATGGATGGTTTAAAAGAGACTCTTAATGCCTAGTAGCCTTAAGTCATCTGGCCTGAGACTTCTTAACTAATAAAATTGCTTCCTAAATAAATAAGAAAAAAAAATCCTCTAATGAAATAAAAACTATGGAAACAATCAAGAGACTCGTTGATGTAATATACATTTTTTTTAAATTAATGTACTTAGAAAGGTAAAAAATGGAAGTGTTTACCCTTTAGTTAATTTAATAAAACATGGATAACTCTTTTTTTATTAAGTTTATGTTAATTCTAATTTTTAGTTTAATCTTTGTTTAAATAATGTAGTTTAACTCTAATTTCCATAGATTAATTTTTTAATTTTAGTATAATTTTTAGTAGCTAGTTTGTAGTTGTGTTTTAAGAGCAAGTAAATATGATTAAGTGAAATTTTATAGAATAAAAGTTATTGGAGCTTTGAATTTAATGATGAAAAGATGAAATTTGATGAGAGTATATGCTCTTGTTTCTAAATAGATTGTGTGCAATATGGACATTGATTCAATGATTTAGAGCTTAAACTAATTTTTGTCCTTGAGAGTTTTATTGGGTTTTTATTTGTTTTGCTCAAGGATAAGCAAAAGCTTGAGTGTGAGGGCATTTGACAAGTGCTAAATTACATGTTTTTCTGGATTATTTTGATAATATTTTTATATGTTTCTTGGGTATTTTTATGATTTTGGTGCTTAATCAGTTTATATTTTGATTTCAAAAACTTTATTTGATGAATTTGATTAAGTTTTGAATGATTTGAAAATAATTTTTATGAGTTTTGAAACCTTAGATGAGAATCACACCAAAAAGTATTCGTCATGAATTGAAAGTGCACCTAGAAAAGCAAAGAAATAAGGAAGAATTGATGATTAGAGAGACTCATGGACCTAATCATAGGTGTGAACCTTGATGTGAATCTCTTATTTCACTTATTCACAATTTTTGAGCAAAGAAAGATCACATCCCAAGAATCACAACCGTGATGTTAGGGCATGAGCATATTATTTCTTATGAATTTCCCTCATTTTAAAGAGATATGAAGTTTTGAAAGTTGTCATGCTTACATGTATCTTTTATTTGAGAGCCTAATTTGGAAATAAAGAGATACATAGGAGATATTGTAAGATATGTTAAAAATAAACTAGAGATATATTTTAAAGATTCTTTTATACTATAAATAGCCTTGTAAACAATGAATCTACTCTTATATTAGGATAAAGTTCAAGACTTATGAGGGTTATCTCTTGATTTTCTGCTATGTTTATATTCAATTATCCTTTTAATTTCTTTTCCATATACTATTTTATTTCTTTTTAGTATTTAAATATTAAATCTTAGAATTTATATAGAATTATTTCTTTTATTTTAATTCAATCTATGATTTCTTATTATTGAGATCTAATTACATTGTGCTTTATTGTGTTGAATTAATATGTACTCAAATTGTGAATTTAACGTTAGAGTTGACCTTAAAGTTTGTCAAATCCTATTATGAATAGACTACTGTAATTACAAGTCATTAAATACATTGAGGTTCAACTATTTGATTTTTCAAGATTAAGGTAACCTAATAGTATTGTTCAAGGACTTAATGCAATCTTGATACATTCTATTACAGAAGTGATTCAAATAGAGTATAAGTAAGGTTAAGAGTTAATTTAAGAAGCAATTCTAATTAACTCAATTTAGAAATTCTCATGGTCCAATACTAAGAATGAGATTGAATATGACTTAGATTCTAAGTGAAAATTCAATATTTTGAATATTAAATTTCATGGATTCTTCATAATCATTTTGTTTCCTTTACCTTTTTGTTCTATTAGTTCTTTTATTTTATTATTCTTTTAGATGAATTTGATTAAATTTTAATAATTTGCAATTAGTTGTTAGGTTAGATAATAAGAAAATAAGCAAAAGTATTATTAATTCATAATTAGTCCTTGAGAGATCGATACTTACACTCAAATCTACTATACTATAAAATTAATAAGTGCACTTGCCTCCACTCGAATAACCACCAGGATTTGTTGTTTATGAGGAGAAAGTGTTGACTTATCACTTAAAGAAATCTTGATGTGAGCTTAAACAATCCCTGGGTGATTGATTTGATAGATTTAGCTTAGTTGTGATTGAATTTGGTCTTTCTAAACGTAATTCGGATCATTCTGTATTTTATCAACACCATGATGGTAAGAGAATTATATTGGTTGTATATGTCGATAATATTATAATTTAAGAGATAACAATGAAGTATTAAAAAAGTGAAGGATTTCTTACAATGAAAATTCCAAACTAAGACATGGATAGTTTAAAATATTTTCTTGGATTTGAAGCTACTTGAACTAACTAATGTATATATATGTCTCCCAGTGGAAGTATGTACTCAACTTATTGTTTGATACTAGTTTAGCCACAACAAAACCAATTCATACGCCTATGGAACTTTAATGTTAATCTCTTGCTCGATGAAGAAGGTGTTAAAAATGACTTAGAGAGATAGAAGACTAGTTGGTAAATTCCATTATCTGATTATGATACATCCTAACATATCATTTGCACTCAATATGATGAGCCAATTCATGGGCTTACCTTGCACCAATCATTGGAATGCTATGGCTCATATTCTATGTTATCTTAAAGTATCTCCAAGTTATGGTATTTTATATAAAGATCATGGACACGTCAATGTTTTTTGATACACGGATGCTAATTAGGTAGGAACATCATTGGAGAAAAGATTGACTACTAGATATTATGTATCTATTAGTGGTAATCTCGTCTCATGGAAGAGCAAAAAGTAGACTGTAGTAACAAGATCAAGTGCAGAATATGAATATAGAGTAACAACATCTATAACTTGTGAATTATTTTAGTTTAAGCCTTCACTAGAAGAACTTTGGTTTCCACAATCACAACCAATGAAGTTGATATGTGATAACCAAGCTACTCTACACATAGCATCACACTAGGTCTTTCATGAATGTACAAAGCATGTTGAAATCAATTTGTCACTTTCTTTGTGAAAAATTATTTGAAATGTGGAAATTGAAACCACCTATGTGAGATTAGAAGATCAACTTGCCGATCTATTTACCAAGTCACTTTGCAGGGGTCAAGTGAATTATATTAATAGCAAGCTAGGAGCGTATGATATATACATTTCAGCTTGAGGAGGAGTGTTAAAATAAATTCAGTCCATTAGTTTAAGGGTATTTTTGTACTTGCACCTTCATATTATATTACAATATCGTGCTAGGGTTGGACTAGTTTAACATTTTCGACCGAAATCAACAGTAGCCATAGCTAATGTATGTATCCATTATTTCCAGTTTCAGTTCTTGCAGCAGAATTGCTTCCTCAGCTCCTGAAAAGGTATGTATCCATTATTTCCAGGAAAGCAGAAGCAACTTTGCTTAAATATTCATGGCAATACACTGGCCTTGTTCACGTGCTTGATGCTGTCTATGTCAGAAACACGTAAGTTTGCAATGAATGAAATTGAAATCGAACTTCCTAGACATACTAAACGAAGGATACGGATTCACATTACTGACTGAAACATGGCTTATTTTGATTATGATGTAACTGTTAATACATAGATCCACTTTTCATCCAGCAGCTTCAAGTTCCAAATTAAGAATGAACTAGTCGAGACCAATCCTAGGATGCAATTTATAGTAAGGTACAAAAGCATAAGGCATATTATGCCATAGCGGAAAACAAATGTTATTTGCATTTTTTGGATCATTACAATGAAATATTGAATATGCAAACTCCCTCTATGACAACAAAAAGTTCGTTGTTAATTCACATGACCAAGAAAATGAAGTAAAATACAGGTTTCAGGACGTTTTATTCTTCGAGCAATCTAGTAACTGATCACATAACAAATTTACCTTAACGAGCAACCTCTTCCTCCTCCTCAGCAGAACATACAATGCTAAAACCAGGCCTTATAGAACGACTACTGATGACAACACCGAACCTAGGATCACCTTCTCTTTCTTCTTACTAGGATCAAGTAGACCTGAGAATGGTAGTTGAAACGTAGGTTAAAAAAAATATATACATTAGAGCCAGGATATAGTACCATTATCACCCTGAGATCAATAAAGCTAAAGATTGACCTGATTCTGATGCAGGCATTCTAATGTACAAGTCTTGACCTTTCTCATTGAATTCCCGGACGTCAATCAGTGGTCCAAACCAGAGCAAGCATGCAACTGCTATTTGTTATGTACAAATTTGCAGATGCTGTACACGAGCAATTCCTCTTGCAAGCTAACTCACCTCTTTAAGATGCATGCTCTATTTGTACCAGGATTGCCTTGTATCTGGCAATTGGATGCTAGAATACTTCACAAATAGGTCGCTTCCACAATCCAAGGGAACTCTTGTAACACAATCATCAGGTCAATCAAGAATGTTCCATTGTTTAGGGGATGCCGGCACAAGATAGTTTAAGCATTGACATGCTGGAGAGTTATTAATGTTGCAGCTGCCACAGCCAACACATAACCCGTATGTGTCACAATTATCTATAGGAGCAGTGAGATAGCGAAACCAACTTTCAGCTCTATTAGTCCATATGTAACGTTGCACGATGCTAAAATGACTGTTTTGTTGATAATCTTATAGTGGTAGTACATTTCATCATCAGTTAATACAAATTCATAATTATCATATGGTTCAGGCTCAAATTAGGATTTCCATTCAAGCGAACCCCATTCCATGATCCTGCTCCATACTTGATGGAAGAACCCTGCACCAAAAGTTGAGGATATCCACTCTGATCAATTTGATACGTGAAGTCGCCAGGAGAAGGATCATCAACAGCTTTCCATGATTTTATAACTGTCAAATCCTGAAGTCATATTTCTTCCAAGTTTCATATCTGCTGAGTATCAGTAGGATAATCAAAACTCTGCCATAGGAAACTATCTGAACTTCTTGAAGTGTTGCAGATAACAAGATTCCCTGAGTCTAAAAGCTGAGCAACCAGATTATTAACTGAAACCTACACGCTAGACGGCCAGATTTCACTCCCATTGCCAATTTAGAAGAATCAAGCCTCGCCTGCTAGTTACCTTCAGAACCCCCTGATGTATCATCAAGTTATGTATTAGCTATCCAGACAGGCGTTACAGTAGGTATATTCTTGTACCATATTCGCAGGTATCATTTTTCTGGATTCCCTACAACAAAGAATCCTAGTTTGGAGGTTCCTCCTGCCGATACCATGCTCTCTCCATCACTGATATTTTGGGTTGTATTAATGGTATCTAATGCCACCGAAAATTGTTTGATACACGAACAAGAACAATAAAGAAATATGACATTGGACACTTTGTGCATTGCCGTCATGCTGCTTCAACAGGACAACCCAGATTGCTTCGATCCAGTTGAACTATAAAACCAAAACGAGATAGGGAAAAACCCATGTGAATTGTTAACATAAAGTTAAGGATCTTTAAGTTGGATACTTTGACCATTAAGGAATTTTAGTCTTATTTTGAATGATAAAATATTGATAGAACACAAAAGAGTGGAAGCTCTTCACATTGAACAGCTTGGTCATTTGGTCCCACTCAGGATAACGCAGTCTTGATCAAAGTTATTCTTTTATGACCAAATAGAAGTCGAGGACTTATCCTCTATCTTATTCAAATCAAACATTTTCTTGCGGAGAATGTTTTTATAAACATTTTTGGGATGTTATACTACAAAATAAACGATATCATTAGAATAAGTTTAAATAATAAATATTAAAAACATAGCATGTCTGCAAGTTAATTTTTAAAATCTATCTACAATGGCATATATAGTATTTATACAATTTAATATCTGACTACCAGTAAACACTATGAAAGAAAAGGGATCCAGGATTGATGATTCAAGCTATTCAAACTGAAACTATGCAAGACTTTGCGTTGTCTAACGAGCTGATAACAATGTCATTGAGATTTCATTTGCAGACCACGATTGGCTTGAAGTTGAATCTGCAACAGGCTTCCTTTCACTGAAAAATCCAGGTTCTTTTGGAGTAGGCAGTGCACCATCTCTTCCCAGCATTAGAAACACAGATGACATGATTGGTCTATCCTCAGGCAATCTTTGCACACACAGAAGCGCCACATGAATTGATCTCAAGACTTCAGATATATCATATGAATCGTTGATCACAAACTCATCAACGAATTCCAAGGATCTTTGCTCCATGAACAATAGCCATGCCTAACCAAATTGAAAATTTTTGTGTATGTATATTAGTGCCCTTACTTGGTTTGAATTGAAATGATTGAGACTTACATGCCCGAGGAGATTGTGGTGGTGCTCTGTATGCATAAATCCTCTGTTTCTCTTCCCAGTCACTATCTCTAGCACCAAAACACCATAACTATAGACATCGGATTTTACAGAAAATACCCCATCAATGGCATACTCTGGAGACATGTAGCCACTGTGAAAATTTATGAACCCGAAATCATTGTCTTGCACAGTGAGCAATTTGAGATATATGAGTTGTGATAATCAAAACAACTTACTATGTTCCGACGACCCTATTTGTATTTGCTTGAGTCTCTTTTCCCCCAAAACTTCTAGCTAAGCCAAAATCTGCAATTTTGGGGTTCATCTCATCATCCAGCAGAATGTTGCTGGCTTTAAGATCTCTGTGGACGATTCTAAGTCTAGAATCTTGATGAAGATAGAGAAGTCCCCTAGCTATCCCATTTATGATGTGAAAGCGCCTTTTCCAATTAAGTTGCTTCCTTTGTGTAGGATCTGCCAAGAACACGACATCACCATCATTTATTTACATAAGCACACAAGAAAAAAATTACAAACTCTATGAGAATTCAACTGAAGTGGGTTTTAAGGGAAGGTGTTAATTTTCCCTCTGTTTGCCATGATGGCAAGTGCGATAGGATAGGTTCTACATATTGTGTCCAATAAATCATGATATAATATAAGTATAGACTCATGCATGTAGTCAAAAGTTTTGAAGAAATTTTTCCTAAGAAGAACTAATGTGGTATCACGTGGGATTCTTAAGCACTAAAAGCCTGAACAATATCTATAAGTTAAAGCTATTAGAACAGCCGATTGTGGAGCTAAATTTAATAATTTATTAGAATAGAAGGTCTGACCTTGAATCCCAAGGTTAACCTTATAAATCAGCTAAATGTGGAATTAAATTCAAACAAGCATCATTACAACCTGATGCAATATCCTTGGGACAATATTCAGCGTATAGTGCTTTGGAAACACACGAGGGCAATTGATATCAAGCGATATAATTAACCACGTTTTGAGATGCAGAAGGCAAACCGAATATAAATGCATCCAAGCTTTTATTAGGCATGTATTCATAGATCAACATGTTTTCTTCCTGGATGCAGCATCCTAGAATCTTCACAAGATTTCTATGCTGAAGCTTAGCAATGTAGGAAACTTCATTCTTGAACTCGTCCATCCCTTGCTTTGAATTAACAGAGAGCTTCTTAACTGCTATTTCCTGACCATTGCTTAAAACACCCTGCAAACCATTGGAGCAAACATTTGACTTTTCGCTTGAAATTCCTCCAAACCACAAGGACTGAAATATTATGTTAATGATAAGATTACCTTATAAACTGGTCCAAAGCCACCTTCTCCAAGCTTGTTTTCCGTGGAAAAGTTATTGGTGGCACTAGCTACTGTGGCCAAGTCATATATTGGCAAATCTAGCTCATTGTCCTTCCCTTCAGCGGATTGGACTCCTAAAATAATTTCTTTATCTGCTGCAAACGGAGTTAAAAGACAAAACAGGTGATATCAAGGAATTGAAGGAACATGCAAACATTGAGAAATGCCATATGCTATAACAATACCATCAATGTTCTTCCTCCTCTTTTTGAGAAAATACATGGCAAAAGCGAATCCTAGGATGATAATTGCTGCTGCTGATATTAAGCCCACGGTTAATGCTTTCTTTTGGTTATACCCAGATAGGCCTAAAAACATAATAATTGCACCACAAGCAGATTGAATTAGAAAGGCAGGATCAAATCACGAACAATCACCTCTTTGAATATGCAAAATCCCACAGTTCAGTATTTCATCCTTGTGAGGAAAGGACACCATAGGTCTGTTAACGAATGGATATAAAACAACAGTGGATCTAAAAAATTTGAGCTTTTAGATAAACAGGCTGTAGGGAAGAAATTTATCAAGTATATTGTAACGAGTACCTGGTTCAGAGGCTGACATTCTAATGAAGACATCCTGCCCATTTTCATTGTATTCCTTGATGTCCAGAAGGTCTCCAAACCATAGCAAGCATCCACTTCCATCTGAAATGTTTAAAGTAGCATACGCCATACAAGAACAGTTGTTCTTGCACTTTATTCCACAATCGTGCAGATTTAAAGTCTTACTATACCATGAATCCTTTGTATCTGGCAATTTAATGTTAGAATACTTCAAAAACTTGTCTGTTCCACATTCCAACTGCTTCTTCCTAACACATCCATTTGAAAACTTTACCATTGCCCATTCTTCTGGGAACCTGGGTTCAAACCCCTTCAGACACCCGCATACGGGTGGCTTGTTCACATTACAGGAAGCATGTGCACCACAGTATGCATAAGCATCACAACTGTCTATCGGTTCGGTAACATAAGTTAACCAACCATGTGTAAGATCAGTCCATATCAACCGCTTTACCACACCATTTGGATCCAAATATAACCTAGTAATCACGGTGCTATTTAGAAGCTTATAACTATAGTACATAGCTGTCTCATTCAACACGAATCCATACTTGTAGTATGGGTTCGGGTTTAAATTAGGGGCACCAGCGAATCGGATACCATTCCAGGGTCCTAATCGAAACTTGATATCCAATCCCTCTGTCAACAACAGCTGTGGAAATCCACGTGGATCAATCCTGAATGCAAAAATTCCTGGAGAAGGATCATCGGCGCTAATCCAAGATGTTAGATACCAATCAGAGCTTGTTCTCACATTCCTTCCTAACAACATGCCTGCAAGTAGGTTATCAGTTGGATAATCAAAACTCTGCCAGAGGAATCTATCCAAGTTACCACCCTTTGCATCATTCCTTACAACAAGATTTCCTGAATCCAGAAGCTGTGCAACTGGACTGATTCCAGACCCTGATGTGTTTCGAGTGGAAGACCATATGTTACTTCCATTACCATTCTCAAGGACAAGAACTCCCTGGCTAGTGAGTCTTAAAACACCTGAGGAGTCTGTTAAAGGTGACTTTCTATTGGCCACCCATACGACTGTCTCTGGGGCGATGTGCTGGTACCATATTCCTAGATACCATCGTAATGAATTACCCGGTTTGAAGAATCCTAGTTCAAAGTTTCCATTATCAGAAACTATGGTCTTATTATGAGTTACAGGATCTTCTATATTTATTGTGTTTGGTGTACTGGCGAGTTGTCCTATGTTAAAAGAACAAAAGGATAAAACAATAATGAAACTCCATTTCACCATGCTGTTTTGCTCTAAAAAGAGCAAAGATCAAACAGAAGTAAGATGAATTTGGTACTCCGAACAGGCGGTTCACTTTTAAGAAGTATATTTCTTTTTAGTCGAACGTGAAGTAGGACAAAAAATATCCATTGACTTGCAATGTCAATATCACTATTAAAGAAGACCAAAACTTAAACAACATCCATTAAATAGGGGCCCCACTAAGGCTGAATTTCTTACAAGTTATGATCTTCGTTTCCTAGTTCTTAGCACAATGTTGACTTTGAAGTCTAAATACTCTGAAAAACAGCTTGCTGTATATTCTAGTAAATGATTAGTAATACATGCCTAATCTAATCTTAAAATATAACATTGTAGTTCTTAAAAGTTTTCTCGTAAATCATTGGTCAATTTAAAGTATAGTTTTACCTTATGAAATTTTTGAAGATGTACAAGAACTCCCAAAGCTTTTCCAAATCACATGACTTTTGACTTTCGAGGTTTTTGCGGATGGTTTGGAGTAATGTACATATTTTTTGAAGTTATGGAATAATAACACCACAGTTTAAAAGCTTAAGAAACTATGCGCATGTAGGAGTGTACTTACAATTATCCATTTAGTTTTTTTATCTTTGTTATCCAAAGGCCAAATTTTAATGCAATACCAATACAATGCCGGAACGACGAGCCAATGATGCCAAAGTAATTCACAACTGATGGTATTTCCCTTAATCTATAAATCATACATCAATTGATTCTATTATATATACGCAACATGATGGTAACTTATATATATGTGTGAAGAAAATATACTAAGACTTTAAGTGTGAAGAACCTCAATAGATGAGAAAGAATCCATGGACAGAAGGAGGTAAAATTACAATGTAATATCAGAGATAAAAAGACGAAATACTATATATAATTTCTACCTAAAAGTTGAATAACCCTCTCAAATGCATATCCCGCTTATAATAGCATTCCCATATATAATTATAGTATAAAGAGAATTTGAAGTTAGGAAAACCTAGAAGTGAAATATTTATTTGGTTTGAAAATGTAAAGGATAAGTACAAAACTTTACTAAATCTATTTGTTTAAAGAGGTCCTATGAGAATTACATAAGACAAAATAATATATATTATATATGATTAGTTATATAACCAATACATCAGTTTAAAATAAAAATAAATGGAATAAGAAAGTTCGGAAAGCTAACTAATAGCCCCCGATGGACAATTTTGCTGCCAATCGACCATGTGAGGGGTCAATTTGACCGCCCAATATGGTGGCTGGCTATTGCGTCCAGTCCATTTGTTTTTGCTCCATGCTTTTGGGCAAATATATGTCCTGAAACGTCCAAGAACAACTTATGACGAATTCTACCCTCTTTTCAAGCATCCTTGATCAAATGCACAGAAAATTCAAAGCACAATCAAGAATCACATAAGAAGATACTGATAATAATATATGATGAGATAATCAGTGAAGTCATTGTCAAAACTCTTGCTCATTTGATCTTATTTGCGCCGTGGAAGGTGGGGCAAAGACTTTTAACAAAAATAAACAACGACTTTGAATAAGAAACTAATAGGCTACTTCCATAGGAAAAATCAAAGAGATAATTAGTCAATTTGGGAGTTTGATCCTAAGACACTACAGTTTCGGAGTAAACATTATGCAGAAAACTAGTGCATCTGGTCCCAAGAGAGTCAAATGTTTGATGTCCCTGCTTGAAGGCCTACTAGGATTGATACAAAAAACTTCACTGATTATTCCACTATGTAGAAGAAAAAGAAAGTTAAGCGATAATGGGAGACTAAACAGAACCGTCTTGCTCCAAATACAGTTATCTGTTTTACACGTTGGTTAGAGATAGCAGAGAGGCATTAAATTCCAAAATTTAGCTATTGGTATCCTACCTTATAGCATTTTAAAATTACTCTATATACTCATATAGATTATATAAGGTATAAGGTAAAAGGTAGCTTATAGAATTTATAGATTTTATTTTTCCTTATAAATATAAATATGGTTATTTTTTTTCGGAACATAAAACAAAACTTGATCCTTTATTTTTCAAAAGTAATAGCTCAATTTAGCCTATCTTTTAAATTATGCTAATGAATGGAGTATATTGAGGTATATTTCCGATCGATTTTTCTCTTCCTTAAATGGTTTTTTAACAATTATTATTATGGATAAATTTTTATAGAAACATTAAAACATTTTTGTGTAAATAACACATTTATTTTGTAATAATCACATTACATAGATATTGAAAGGAATAAGCACACCGTTTTAAAAAATAAAAGTAGTAAATATCATACCTAATGCTAGATCTACAAAGTTTATTAAAATGTGAATAAAAGTTTCACATGATTATATAATTCAATTTATAGA
The DNA here is from genome assembly GCA_024138015.1 of Lumnitzera littorea. Classification (NCBI taxonomy): domain Eukaryota; kingdom Viridiplantae; phylum Streptophyta; class Magnoliopsida; order Myrtales; family Combretaceae; genus Lumnitzera; species Lumnitzera littorea. The sequence continues at coordinate 115,910,575 of JAMXBB010000001.1, forward strand.
TGCGATGATGATATTGGGTCAAATAATTAATTATGGAAAAATGAAAACATAACATAGAAAATAGAATAAAATATAAATTCAAACTAAAATATTTTTCTTCCTGAAGATACATACATTAATAAAATAATATCCTTATATGTTAAGAAAATCATATTTCACTTTAATAATAATACAAAATCTTTTATCAAATATAAAATAAAGAAACTATTTCATTATAGAAAACAAGTTTTACTATATGATAAATTTAGCAAATAAAAAAGGAGTAAAAAGAAAAAGATGATGGGTTAAAGACTAAAGATAAAAAATGGAAGGTAAGGGACTAACAAACGTTTAGTTTAGGGTATTTGATAGACTAGGTTCTACTTTATTTTAATAAGATTATATCTTTTATTTATTAATTTTATTTAATTACTTCTAGAGTGGGGACCTTAGAACCTGTACCTTATGATACGCCTAAGAGCTCAGTTATCACTAGGGCTTACGGTAGCGAATTCGAACCAATAGGTCCTTCGAGATATCGAAGAAAGATAGGGTGAACTAATGTGAGAACTGACTAAAGTAGCTGACGTGAAGCTATTCAGAAAATATAACACACCAACAAATACAACATAACTTGACACTTCGCTTGATATGACGTACAAGTTGATGTTAAGGTCCACTTGTCACTAATCTTAAGCTACTCGGTAAGATTAGATAAGAGTGTATAGAAAAATGAACTTAGAGAGGCTTGTCTCACAAGAATAGTATATTCAATGTATATATCTAAGATCAGATGATTCTGGCTTACAAAAAGAATGGATTATTTATAGTAAGTCCTTAAGACAACATTATAAATAAAGAAATTATATAAAGGTATATATAAAAAGGGAATTCCTAATGCATACAAAAAAAGGGTAAAAAGGACAAAAGACAAAAAGAGAAAATCATACAATGTCAAGTGAAGAGGATGAGGATAGATGGTAGTATGATACTAAATCCATACAAAGGGTTCTTTGAGCATAGCAGGCGAGAAGACTCAAGGTGTTGTGACGATATAGAAGCCGAGAAGCGAATGGATACTGTAAGAGTTGGGAGGAAGTCGGAAGAGAAGTACCTAGCCAGGAGTTAGCTGCATTTACTCAACAGAAGACTCTTGGCATTTAAAAGTCCAATCACTTGACACAAAGCTTTCGGCCAGAAGAAGGTCAGCATTGGTACACAATAACGAACAAAGCATAGTATAACCACTTGGAGCTCTTAGAGAATTCAACCATCCTCCTTCAACATATTATTTCTCATCGTCGATGGGTTGACAAGAAAGAATCCTTCGAGTGAGAGACTGGAGGCCTTTGAGGTGTGCATAAGTGATTGGGCTGATAGTCGATAACCCATCAACTCTCCAAGGTTATTGAAGATTTGCCTTCAAATCATGATCCCCATCGTCATCGGGTACATAAAGAGTCAGATTGGCAACGTTGAATGCAGTAGACACGTCGAAACCCTCGAGTAGTTCAACCTCATAGGCATTATCATTAATGCGCCTAAAGACCCTGTAAGGTCAATCTGTTCTAGGAGATAGTTTATTCGTCCTCTTACTAAGGAAGCATTCCTTACTAAGATGGATCCAGACAAGGTCCCCAGTAGTATAAACTACTTGTCTCCTTCCGCAACTTCCCTTTTCCTTCTATCAGACCACAGTCTTGACCAATTGCTTAGCAATCTTCCGATGTAACCTTTAGAATTCCTCTATACACTGTAAACCAAATTGACTTTCCCCTTATGTAGTCAAACTGTTAATTAAATCCAATAGTAAGTTCGGGTTAAGTCTATAAATGACCTCAAATAGTGATGTTCTAATCGAGCTGTGAGTTAAGCGATTGTAGGCAAATTCAATAACGAGTAAGCATAAATCCTAGTCATGCGAATTCTTCCCAATAGTTGCACGCAGGAGGCTACCGACGGTTTTGTTCATAACTTTAGTTTGGTCATCTATCTAGTAGTGACAAGAGGTATTGAACAGGAGCTTAGTGTCGAGCTTCCCTCACAGGGTCTTCCAAAAGAAGCTCGTGAACTTTGAGTCATGGTTGGACACAATACTCTTCGGCACTCCATATAGATGCATAATTTCCTGCAAAAAGAGGTTAGCGATAAATAAAGTATCATTAGTTCTATAGCAGGGAATAAAGTGGCCCATCTTGCTGAACCGATCAACTACTACCATGATTGAGTAGTGTCTTCTCAATGTTTAAGGAAGGCCGAGTATGAAATCCATGCTTAAATTAGTCCACGGCTACTCTAAGATAAGTAAGGGTATGTATTCCCCAAAGGGTTTTCTCCTCCGCTTTACATATCTACACACTTCGCACCTCTCATGTACTTAGTGTACATCCTTCATCATCCTAGGCCAATAAAAATGCTCTTTTAATATCTCAGTTATCCTCTTTTCCCCAAAATGGCTGGTCAAACCCCTAGCATAAGTTTCTCAAACAAGTAGCTCTCTTACCAAACCACTCAGCATACAAACCTGTTTACCCTTCATCAAGAACCACTGAATCAAGTAGAATCCTTCTGCAGCTCCTCCAGCACTACACTTGGCCACTAAGGGTCTAAAATGTGGATCGTGCTCATACTAATCAGGTAAATTGTCAAATCCTAACACCTTAGCTTGTAATGTCGTGATGAGAGCATGATGGTGAGAAAGAGCATCAGCCACTATATTGGTGCTCCCCTTCTTATATCTGATAACATAGCGAAAGGTCTCTAAGAACTTGACTCATTTGGTGTGATGCCGAGAAAGCTTCCGTTGCCCACAAAGATGCTTGAGAGATTCATGATCCGAATAGATGATGAATTCTCTTGGCAACAAATAATACTACCAGTTCTAGAGTGTTTGGACAAAGGCATAGAACTCCCTGTCGTAGGTTAAGAAATTCAGGGCAACACCTCGAAGCTTTTTACTAAAGTAAGCAATGGGTTGGTGCTCCTGCATAAGAATAATATCAATGCCGACACTAGACGCATCACATTCAACCTCAAAAACTTTCTCAAAATCTGGCAGGGTGAGTACTAGAGCAGATGTCAGCTTAGACTTCACATCTTCAAAACTCTTCTGAGCTTTTCTCTAACCACCTAAACTCAACGTTCTTCCTAGTTAATTCAGTAAATGGCGTAGTTATAGAACTAAAGTTTTGAATAAATCTTCGATAGAATGAAGCTAGACCACGGAAGCTCCTGACTTTAGCAACACTAGTCAGCGTAGGCCACTTAAGAATAGCTTTGACTTTCTCGACATCAACTCAAACTTCCTTTGCTAAAACAACATATCCAAGGAGTACAACCTCGCTTTGACAGAGCACCATTTCTTCAAGTTATCGAATAATCTCTCAACGCGGAGTATGTTGAACACCAATCTTAAATGCTCGACATGAGTGATGAGGTTAACACTGTAGACTAGAATATCATCAAAATAAACCACAACGTATTTGCCGATCAATGTTCGGAGCATATGATTCATCAGCCATATAAATATACTCAGCACATTAGTCAGACATCACCAACCATTTAAATAGACCATCCCTTATCTCGAAGGCCATCTTCCATTCGTCCAGGTCTCATTCGTATTTGATGGTAGGTACTCTTTAGGTCAACCTTAGAAAAGATGCAAGTGCCATATAACTCGTCAAGCATATCATCAAGCCGCGAGATCAGGTATCGGTATTTAATAGTGATCTTATTAATGGCTCGGTTGCCAATGTACATGCACTACATTCCATCCTTTTTCAACATGAGCACAATTGGTACGGCACAAGGGCTCATACTCTTACGAATATATCCACGATCTACCAATTCATCTACCTATTTCTTCAGTTCAATTGCCTGTTCTGGATTAAGCTTGTAAGCAGGTTGGTTTGGCAAGGCAGCTCTTGGTTAGAGATCAATGTAATGCTCAATACCTCTCAAGAGAGGTAAACCTTTCATCATCTCAGCAAGAAATAGGTCGACAAAGTCTTAAAGTAGCTACTGCACTTCAGTAAGTAAGTTCTCGGCTTCTCTAACCTCCAAAAGTCTCCTAGACAAGAGGAGCACAAAGTTGTCAACCCTAACTTCTTGGGCAAATTGAGCTCGGGGAAATCACTAAAGACTTCCGCTACAGTGATTTAGCAACCTTCTCTTGGGCTTCTTGCACTTCCTTAAGATTCATGGGTGTTAATATAATTTTCTTCCTGTCTTTCTGGAACATATAGGTGTTCTTATACTCATCGTGTAACACTCTCAAATCAAATAGCCAAGGTCGATCGAGTAATATGTGAGATGCACACATAAGAAGAACATCACACAGCACCTCGTCCCTATACCTATCACCAATGTTAACCGGCACTCTATCTTACTCGGCAACGTACAGTCCTCCTTCTTCATTCAGTTAGTGAATCTTGTACAACTTGGGGTGTGGAAGGGTTGGCAATTTCATGACCTTAACTATCCCTTTGTGCTATGATATTGGTACAGTTCACTCCGTCAATAATCAAGGCATATAGCTTGTCATTTACTCAGTAATTTATATGGAAGAGGTTTTCCCTTTACTCATTCTCATTAGCCACAAAAGTATTAAGAGATCAACAAATGACAAAACAATACTTGATACCACCCTTAAGTGGTGTCTCGACATCGAGATGCTCTTGAAACTCTTTCAGCATCTAATCAACTCCCATTTGTTCCTTTCCTTTGCTCGTACTCTCTACTTTAAACTGAAGCTTGTCTCCCTTTATAGTTATGACTCGACAATTCAGACATTGACTAGCTACGTATCCATAATCGAGACATTTAAAGTGTTTGATTTCTTGAGGTTTTCTTCCTAAGCTCTGACCTTAGTCTCTTCGAGCCTCAAGTTCATCGGTCTTGCTTTTACCTCGGCATTCTTCTAATCGGCTCAGCATAAGCCTTCGACATTCTACTTCAAAACTATTTGATGCCCGGTCATTCCCTAGTTGGCTCGACATGTTGCCCCTATTCGATAGCATGGGTCAACTGCTTGGCACTAGACTAATCTAGTTCCACCTTTGCCTTTCAACTCTTTAAGCCACCTGGATGGTTTCATCTAGAGTTATAAGGTTTTGCAACTTTACAATGTTACCAATCTCAATCCATGGCCTAGAGATGAACCATACTATAGTTCGTGTCTCAGGTTCGTCGACATCACATTAGATCATAAGCAACTGAAACTCTCAGACATAATCGTCTACTGATTTGTTACCTTACCTCAAGTCTTGGAGCTGTCTAAAAGTATCTTATTCGTAGTGTTCAAGAATGAACCTACTTCTCAGGACTCTCTTCATTTCATTTCATATCCTGACTTCTCATCTGGCTTTCATGCATACATTCTGTAACTTCTTCCACTACATTGCCATATATCCAGAAAATTCCAATGCAACCACTTGAATGCGAACAGCGTCTTCATAATCATAAAAATTGAATATTTTTTCAATCTTCTCCTTGCAATCTAAATAGTCATCAGTACTACCAGACCCGTTGAAGCTCGGAATTTGTACCTTGAGGTGTTTGGCTCTCTTATGAGATCTAAGCTCACGTTCATCAATCCCAACATATTGTTCCTCTTCTTCGTCATACTCTTCCACTTCATCCAACTGCAATCTCCTTCTCACCATTATATCGACACAACAAGGTGGTGCTTGGTTCATAGGAAATGCTTCTAGTGCTCATTCATTCATCTGCCTTCTCGTCCTATCTCTCATCTCTTGGCCCTATTCAATAACTCTTTAATGCAGCCCAATCTTTAGAACTCTTTATACCAAAGTAGCTAAATTCGCCATTATAGCAACAATGTCTTATATCTACTCATCAGTAATACGCGGTGTTTGTTAGGTCACAAGACCATGATCTAGAGCATTACTCTCGGCATTATTAATTTCTCCTTGAACACTAGGATTCAACATTCTTACAACGAGGTTTTGAAAGTACTCTCTACATAAGAAATCCTTATACACACACAAATACCACATAGCTCTTGGTCTTAACCTCAAGCTTTGATACCAGGATTATATGATGTGCTTAAGAACTCAGTTATCACTAAAGCTTATAATAGTGAATTCAAACCAATAGGTCTTTTGAGATATTGAAGAAAGTTAAGGTGAACTAGTTCAAGAATTGACTAGAGTAGCTAACATGAACCTACTTGAAGGATATAACACACCAACGAATACAATACAACTTGACACTTCACTTGATAAGGCGCACAAATTAATATCAAGGTCCACCCGCCACTCATCTTAAGCTACTCAATAAGATTAAATAAGAGTGTATAGGAAAATGGACTTGGAGAGGCTTATCTTACAAGAACAGTATATTCAATATATATATCTAAAATCAAATGATTCTAGCTTATAAGGGAAAGGGATTATTTATAGAAAGTCCCTAGAGTAACATTACAAATAAAGAAATTACAAGAAGTTATATACAAAAAGAGAATTCCTAGTACATAGGAAAAGGGATAAAAGGGACAAAAGATAAAAAGGGAAAATCATACAATATCAGGTGAAGAGGATAGGCGGTAGTGTAATACTAGATCCGTACAAAGGGTTCTCTAAGCATAGCAAGTGAGAGGACATAAGGTGTTGCGGCGACAAACAAGCTGAGAAATGGAAGGATGTCGTGAGAGTTGGGAGGAGGCCGGAAGAGAAGTACCCGGCCAAGAGCTAGCCGCATTTACTCGATAGAAAACTTTTGGCAGTTGAAAGTCCAGTCACTTGACACAGAGCTCTTAGCCAAAGGAAGGTCGGTGTTAGTATACGATAACGAACAAAGTATAGTATAACGACTCGGAGCTCCCAAGGAATTCAGCCATCCTCCTTCAACATACAATTTCTCATTGTCAACGAGTTGACGAGAAAGAATCCTTCAAGTAAGGAATTGGAGGCCTCTGAAGAGTGCGTGAGTGATTAGGCTGGTAGTTAGTAACCCATCACCTTATATGCTTAAAGTATATGTTCCATGGTAGGTGTATAGTATCTTGACTTTTTAGCCGTACCTTACCTTGTAAGAATAGTTTTCAGAAAATTACTATCTTAAACCTATCATGTGGCTTTAATTACTTATCAAGAACCTATCTAGTTGAGTAAGGTTCGAGTGGGTACCTTGTATGATAAGGTTACCCACTCACCCCTAGCATTAATTCATCGGGCATCCTTTTTATCCATTTTGTGAATACAATATCCCTTGTATGTGTATTGTAAACATGCATCTACTAGTAATGGTCTCTAAATTTTATTTTTTATTTTATCCAATTAACATAAAATGTCATGCCCCGAATAGGAAGAGTCATAACAGTCTCGCCGTGTAAACTAATCTAAGATAGAAGCTGACCTCACAGCTATTATCATAAATACAATTCACACAAGGCAGACAACTCAACCAGCTTGAAACATTTGTTCCGATACCTGTTAATAATTAAACCTGTGGTAGAGTTTTCACAAAACACCTATTCTATACAACCTATTGTTTAATACCATAATAGTATTTATACAAACGTTTTACGTCCAAAGGTAAAGTTTACAATCAGAGTTTATTAAAAACCACAGGTTTTGCAGTCTATATATAATAAGTTAGGAAACTAGTGGGCTCTTAGGAAATTCTCAATTAGTTTCCTCAAAACTCAAAGACAAAGTCAAAAGCTCGGGTTCAGTTGATTCCTCGATCCTCACTTTCCCAAATAGCAGCACACTAACCTGGGAACAGCGGTACTTGAACATCTTGTCCTTATTCAACACCTGCAAAAGAGTCTATAGGGATGTGAGCACAACTAGCCTAATAAGTGGGACGAAGTTAGAAGAGTACTACACAATCACAAATAAGGTTAATAATTATGATGAAATACAATGCAATCACTCAAATGAAACATCGCATAGTGTTATCCGGTCCACTGTGAGGTTAGAGAAATTACATCCGCTCCAACCCGAATTGAGGATTTTCATCACGACTTAAGTTAGACCAAACCCGGGTTTATGCAATGGAGAACACTCTCCTCCCATGACTGCCTTCGAACCATGACCCCCAACCTTGCTACGACCTCCTCACCTGTCACTTAGTTCAACTAAGGATGAAGAAGTCAGTATTTAGCCTAACACTCTTAATCGTTTCCCCTAATGAGTGTTATACATGTCCAGTTTCATTTTAGTTAAATAAATGTTAGTTTTAATCAAGAGTGACCAATAAGTTCACACAATATAGAGTCTACGAAAATATGCAAAACAGCACACCAAGGAGTTGAATTCCTATCACAACCGAGTATCATCCATACACACAGCATGTGTACAATCATCTAACTACAAACACAATCAGAAGTACTCTTAGATCTCCAAATACTTTAAATAGTATCTAAACAAGCGGTAAAACCACAATCCCAACTTACTTGTTTAAACGTTCGCTATTGCTGACTCGAATCGTCAACCATCTTTGTATTGGAAGGTCCTAATTACACAAAAGACCAAAATTCTGTTTTCGTAATAATTACGAAAACATTAGGGTTTAATCTAAAATGGTTATATTTATATATATATGTATATATATATATATATATATTATTTTCATAATATCTAGTCATGTTATCACTATATATCGAATTAAGTTATTAATTATTAATACTATACATCATATATACTATTACGTATTATATATCGTTTCGATCGTATCGAAACGTACTTTTAAATTATTAATTCACGTTTTAATTCCGGTAAGGTTATCGAAATGCGTACATTCTTGAATATAATAAAGTTATAGGTTAAATTACTTAAGGTTGTTCGATTTTAACAAAATTAGTGTCATTGGGTTTGTATAGACCTAATAATACGTTTTACGAGTCTCATTTCTAGAGACGACTTTTAACAGATAGTTTAAGTTTTTAATACAGTTATACATAATTATATAAATATGATCGTATTATACGTAATTTACATTATTAAATTGTATTTTATCTTATTTGTCCATATATTGTTACAACATAAGTATTATCCAATTCTAATATACCTAAAGTGTATCCCGATCAAAAAATATTAATAAATATAATAAAAATATCCATTTAATCCAATCTGATCAATAATCCTATATATAGTTTTTATTTAACTATTTAATTCATTTTAGCTTATTACTATTACAAATACACCTCAACTTGTAAATTAAGCTATTTTACTTAGTAAATTTATAATAAATAGTTCGAGTCTCCGAAAAATATAGGAGATTCAGTTATCACTTTGTTTCAAGTTTCTGACCTATTGCCTATATATTTGTATTGACGATTTTACCCCTAAATTATCATAATTTACCCAAGTATGATTCTTTTAGCACCAAATTAATTTCAATCTGACTCAATACTGTTATTATTTATTATAGATTAGTACATGTCCATTTCATCAATTAATTTCATAATTTCCTATTAAATTCATAATTCCAGCCTATTTTCAAGCCATTTTTAGGCCTAAAAATGCAATAAATATTAAAAATGTTCAAATCAAAATTTGGGATACATAGCAATTATTTATATATCATACACATCCTACACAAAAATTTTCAGCTAGAAACAACATTATTTAGTGCATTTATTTTACAAATATAAATTCGGGTGAACAGTAGATTTCTTAATAAAGTATATTAAATATTATGAATTTTTCAAAAATAAAAATATTACATGAAAGCATGTTTAAAATAACCTAAGTACGATTTTTTTCATAATTTTCTAGGTGGATTTAATAATTTTTAAAAATTATTTGAAAAATAGGGCAAGAATTTGACTTTTTCAACTAGAAACAACATCATTTAGTACATTTATTTTACAAATATAAATTCGGGTGAACAGTAGATTTCTTAATAAAGTATATTAAATATTACGAATTTTTTAAAAATAAAAATATCACATGAAAGCATGTTTAAAATAACCTAAGTACAATTTTTTTCATAATTTTCTGGATGGATTTACTAATTTTTAAAAATTATTGAAAAATAGGACAGAAATTTGACTTTGCTATTCTTGGTATCTCCAGCAGCCATAGGGTTGGGGGGTGGTGGTGGTGTCGGAACACTTAGATGTTGGGGGTACTCCTTAGTGGTGGAGTGGCGTAATAGCAGATCAAGGACAACCTAAGAAGTAGCTTAGCTCGATAATTGCTCTGTTTTTCCTATTTTCTAAGATTTTTTTCTAATTTTTCTTTCTGTTGTTTCTAGTTTCAAAAGATGTAAAATAATGTTGTTTAATAGATTTATAGTGGTTTAGGTAGGTTTCTTTTTTCTTTTTTTTTTTTAATTTCTTTTCTTGTTTTTCCTCCATTAATTGCAAGTAAGAGGTGTCATTTGTTTGTAGATTCACCTTTTGATTCAGCAATTGTCCAACTTTGATGATTTCTAGCAATTTCTAGACTTAAATCAGCAATTGGAAGGCTTTTAAATAATATTTTGCAATTATTTAGGTATTTTGAGTATATTTTATTAATACTTAATTATTTACTTAATATACAAGTATATATCCCTTGTAAATATCACGCGTAATATATAACTATACTCATATAATTAAGTTTCTAACATATCTTTTATTTTTAGGATATGTTCTAAAGTTAATTTTATGATTTCAACAATATATATATAATTGCGTAATTTATGGTTAATTTACGAGTATAATTATTATTTATATCGGGTATACTTATAAAATTACGTGTATTTTTATATAGTAAATTATACTATATTATTTCATTTTATAGCTCAATTAACTTATTTCTAAGTTCTCGTTACAATCTAAGTTCGATTTTAGGAATTCCAAATATTTTAGTGTTATATTTAATATTACTATTTCTAAGGGCAAATTTGGGATTTTTGATCATTATTTCTAAAATCTAACTTCACTATAATATCTTGACTAACTTTTTTATTTCAGTCGTAAAGTTTAGGGCTCAATTAGATAAGTTTCCCTAAAAACCCTAAATCTAAACTTAGTTGTCCTAAACTCAATTTTAGAAGCTTATATAAAATTATAGTAAAATCATAAATAACTTCTATTTTTAAAAGTAGTTGTCATTATTTTATACGATAAATTTGTCAAAATCTATCAATTTCTCTTCTTTTCAATAATTTCTCTCTCCCCTTATTCTCTCTCTCTCATATCAATATAATATTATATACATATTATCACATATTTATAATTTATTCTAACAATTATAATTTTCTTTATCTTTATACATTCTTAGTTCAATAATTATTTTATATTTTAATTCATTACTATATTTAATTTTCACATACACATTGCAGGTGCACCTACGTTAGTCCATATAAATGTGGGTTTAATTTTATAATATTACAAGCAGAAGACATGCTTGTATTGTGTGTGTAAAAAAATATATAAATAATTTGAACTCCATAATATATAAAAATATCAATAATATATGTTAGTAAAATCAAAATTATAATTTTTTTTTAAATAAATGTCCTTTATGCTATAGCAAATACTAATCAAATAAAAAATATAATGAATTTTCTAAAATAATATTGGACAATTAAAATAATAGATAAATAAAATAATAGTAACCATATAAGTAAGTATAATAGAAAATTATAACTATATAGTTGAAAAGATTTATAAATAATAAGAAGTAATGGAGAAGTTTTTAGGATGTATTTAACTTCTCTTGGTAATAATTATATATGAATATATTTAATGGTTGATACTAAACTAATAGTTACAGGCAATTAAAAAAAAAAGCTTTCTTTAATATAATAGATGTTGAAAAATTACTTTCTATACACTTTGAACACCAAAGTGATCTCCCCAACTTTAATATTATGGATATTAGTGTTATCTTAATACAGCGGGATCTCACTTTTGGGCCTTGGACTTCTATGCAGATATCGTTCTTCATATTACAACCCGGTTCAAAATATTTAAAAATTATTATTTAACTAAAAATTGAAAACATGACTCTTGTAAGAGCTAGTCTACCTCTTCCATATAAATTGATATAAACTGGCACTTCGATCAGATTGATTACATGCAATATTCATATTCAGTAGAGGGATCGATGTACAATCAAGTTCGAAGAACAGTACTTTCTTCCTCTTTTATATTCACATTCGGTATAGATTAATATGATTCAATCTAGGTTACAAAACACAGCAAGAAATTGTCGCTTGATGCTATGATTTAGTTGAATTCCTAAACGACCCTGTCTATCGAGCAGACAACAACGTCATGGTGATTTCATTAACGGATTCGAATTGACTTGAAGAGCTAGAGTCTTGAAGAGGTTTTCTCTCGATGTAGAAACCTGGTTCTTTAGGAGGAGACAATGGAATCTCGCTTCCAAGCATTAGAACCACCGTCGACATTGGTGGCCTATCATCGGGACTCCGTTGCACGCATAAAAGCCCAATGTGGATTGATCTCAAAACTTCATATTCGTTATGTGAGTTTCTGATCACTTCATCAAGCAATTCGATAGACCTGTCTTGCGAAAATAGCCACCAAGCCTGTCGACTTAACAACAAAGCATTAGTCGATGCTAATTTAATACGATGTTGGTGATATAAAAGTTTAAGCTGCTACAATGTTTTGTACTTCATACTTAATAGTATCAAGACTTACATGTCCTAGAAGATTAAAATCATGGTGCATGTGGATAAAGCCTCTATTTCTCTTCCCGCTCACTATCTCCAGCAATAGAACACCAAAGCTGAAGACGTCAGATTTTATTGAATAGATGCCGTCAACCGCGTACTCAGGAGCCATATAGCCGCTGCATGTTAAAATTTGTATCAAGATCCGTATCAATTCAAAAGTAAGCACTGAGTTCAAAATACTGAGATGTGAAAAATCTTACTATGTCCCTGCCACTCGGCTAGTGTTCACTCTGCTCTCGTTTGCTCCAAAAGTTCTGGCAAGACCGAAATCTGATATTTTTGCATTCATATCCTTATCCAACAAAATATTTCCGGCTTTCAAGTCTCTGTGAATTATTCTCAGCCTGGAATCCTGATGAAGGTACAGAAGACCTCTAGCTATTCCCTTGATGATATTAAACCGCGTACTCCAGTCAAGCAGCTTTTTCTGCTTTTCATCTGTCAAAATGGAAATCACGAGATTAGTTTAATCCCGGAGGTTTGACATTTCGTTCTTTGTGATTAGTCATAAGCCAACAACAATAGTACATCTAATCACGATTGTTCTGGAGCTTGTGCCTGATAATATAACAAACAAAAGATCGATCTTGGGTGTTAATAAACGATACCAAAGATAAATAAATCCAGGCTTTTATTTGCCATGTACTCGTAGACCAACATATAATCTTCATGAACGCAGCATCCCAAAAGCTTGACGAGGTTTCTGTGTTGAAGCTTGGCAACATATAGAACTTCATTTTTGAATTCGTGCATTCCTTGCCTTGAATTGCTTGAAAGCTTCTTCACTGCTATCTCTTGACCATTCTTAAGAATACCCTGCAAGAGCCATAAGGTTTTATGATTATGTCAGTTACTACGGTATCAAATTGAGAGCGCTAATATTTTAGGTATGGAAAAGGGTTTTGATTTTCTCAAGCATCTAATTGAACCTTCTTATGAGGGCAATGGCAACACCAATTCCTTCAATATCCTTAATATGAACATTATACTCCTACTTACAAAGTTGAATTGCCATTAGTTTGGGCTGTATTTACTTACCTTGTATACAGGCCCGAAGCCTCCTTCTCCAATCTTATTTGCATTACAGAAGTCATCCGTAGCCATAGCTATCGTAGTCGAGTCAAAGAGTGGCAACTCTAGATCCTCCTCCCGGTACTCGGGGGTTTCAGGTCTTGCTGCGGAATTGCTTGCCTCGGCTCCTGAAAAACCATGTACTTAATTATTTTCCAGGAGAGCAGAAGCCATTTTTTTTTTTTCTTTTTTTAAATATTCACGGCAATACACTAGCCTTATTCACATGCTTGATGCTATCTATGTCAGAAACATATGAATATGCACTGAATGAAAACCGAAATTGGACTTCCTAGACATGCTAGATGAACGATATGGGCCTGCATTTATACCGACCTGTCATGTCTTATTTCGATTCTGATAGAACTCTTATGCACAGAGCCACTTTTAGAACATTGACTTCAAGTCCTAAATTAAGGATGCTCAGTTGAGAGCAATACTAGAACACAATTTATAATAAGGTGTGTTATCCCAATGCCAACAATAATAGTTATTTGCATCTTTTGGGTCGTTACAATAAAATGTTGAGTATGCAAACTCCCCATATGTCAATAAAAAAGTTTTATCATCCATTGATATGGCCAAGAAAATAAAGTGAAATACAGTAAATGCAAACTTTGTGAATTTTCAACCAAGGAACTGATCCGGGTAAATAAACAAATTTACCTTGCATGAGCAATCTCTTCCTCCTCCTCAGCAGAAGATACAATGCTAAAACCAGGCCTAATAGAACTATCACTGCTGATGACAACACCGAACCTAGGATCACCTTCTCCTTCTTTGCAGAATCAAGTAGATCTGAGAATAGCAGTTGAAAAATAGAGAACTAAGAGTTAGAGCCAGGATATAGTAGCATTATCAACCCAAGATCAGTAAAGCTAAAAATTAACAAGATTTCTTGCCTAAGTTAACCCCGTACCTGATTCAGATGCTGCCATTCTAATATGCAATTCTTGACCATACGCGTTGTATTCCCGGATGTCAATAAGTGGTCCAAACCAGAGCAAGCATCCCGTTCCTCCATTTGTTATGTACAAATTTGCATATGCTGTACACGAGCAATTTCTCCTGCAAGCTAGCTCGCACTCTTTAAGATCCATGCTCTTGTTGTACCAGGATTGCCTTGTATCTGGCAATCGGATGCTAGAATACTTTACAAATATGTCGCTTCCACAATCCAAGGGAGCTCTCCTGACACAACCATTAGACCAATCAAGAATGTTCCATTCTTGGGGGGATGCCGGGACAAAACCTTTCAAGCATTTACATGGTGGAGAGTTGTTAATGTTGCAGGTGCCATAGCCACCACATAACGCATAAGTGTCACAATTATCTATTGGAGCAGTGAGATAGAGAAGCCAACTTTTAGTTCCATCAGTCCATGTGTAGCGTTGCACGATGCCAGTTGAACTAATAATTAGCCTGGAAACGACTGTTTTGTTGATGATCTCATAGTGGTAGTACATTTCCTCATCGGTTAGCACAAATTTGTAATCGTAGTATGGGTTCGGACTCAAATTGGGAGTTCCGCTGAAACGAACCCCATTCCATGATCCTGCTCTATACTTGATGGAAGAACCCTGCATCAAAACAAGCTGAGGATATCCATTGGGATCGATTTGATACGTGAAGTCGCCAGCAGAAGGATCATCAGCTGCTTTCCATGATCTTATGACCCGGTCGAATCCTGAAGTCCTATTTCTTCCAAGCTTCATATCTGCTATAAGAGTATCAGTAGGATAATCAAAACTCTGCCATAGGAAACGATCCGAACTTCCTGATGCATCACGGATAACAAGATTTCCCGTGTCTAAAAGCTGAGCAACGGGGTTACTAACTGAAACGGACATGTTAGACGACCAGATTTCACTTCCATTGCCATTTAGAAGGATCAAGCCTCGATTGCTAGTTACCTTCAGAACCCCTGATGTATCATCAAGGGATACATTTCTATTAGCAATCCAGACAGGTGTTACGGTAGGTATATTCTTGTACCAAATTGCTAGGTATCGTTTTTCAGGATTCCCTAAACCGTAGAATCCTAGTTCAAAGGTCCCTCCTGCAGATACCATGCTCTTTCCATCACTGATATTCTGGGTTGTACTTATGGTATCTAATGCTAATGAAAATTGTTTGACACACAAACAAGAACAATATAGAAATATGACATAGGACATTGTCTGCGATGTCCTCATGCTGCTTCAACAGGACAACCAGATTCCTTCAATCCAGTTGAACTATAAAACCGAGATTAGAAAAGAAAACCCATGTGAATTGTTAACATAAAGTTAAGGATTTTTAGGTTAGATAACTTGACCATTAAGGGATTTTAGTATTATTTTGAATAATAACATATTGAAAAAACACAAAAGCGTGGAAGCTTTTCACATTAAACAACTTGATCATTTGGTCCCACTCAGGATAGTGCAGTCTTGATCACTGTTGTTATTCTTTTATGACCAAATTGAGGTTGAGGACTTATCCTCTTATCATATTCAAATCAAATCAAACATTCCATGCGCTCTGTTACAGCAACCAATGGTTATTTAGGACGTGTTTGTCTCACGAAAACATTTTTAAGAGCATTTTTAGGATGTATTATATTATAAGAGATATCTTTAAGATAACCCTTAAATAGTAAATTTTGAACATGTTCGCTAAGTTAATTTTCAAAATCCGTCGATTACGGGTCTAAATACAGTACATCAATAAACCCTAACCAATCCATTTGCAATCTTGTTTATCAATTCATCCAAGAGTTGGATACACAAACAAAAATGTTCAGCCCCAATATCATTTTAGGTATTACCGAAAAAAAAAAAAAAAGAAGTCATTTTCGGATTACAATAAGCAGATTGTCTACATCTCCTAATGTAATAGTCGGTTGATTAATATTTAACATAGAATAAATTGCTAGGAAATCTAAGACAAACTTGTATGTAGCCTGCAGGTCTTTAAAAAAAAAAAAATGATAATGACATAAGTAAATGGTCCGATTATACTATCTTTATCATGAAATAACCAAAAATAAATAAATAAAAAGGTCTACTGCAGGATTGGAATCCTAGTTTATTGTTTATGTATCTTCTAGAATGCAATTTTGTTTTACTTTTATTTTCAAAAGGAAACCATTGACTTGGGGGTCATGGCCTCGATCGAAGCAGCCAACTAAATTTGTTTCGAGCAGCAGCGATTATTGAATTAAATGCACAAATCAGACGTGTCTACACAACGAAGACATCCCAGTAGACTTCTTAGAGGAGTAGAATCAAGGAATAAGAATGTGGCGTCCGTCAGGACACTGGGGAATAGTCAAAGATGGACAGGGAAAGTAAGGAATGAGTTGTTCAATTCTACTATCCCATAGACATAAACTGACCAATTATTGTTTTCCCCAGTGAGAAATTTTCTTTAGTTGATGTATTAATACCGAAGTTACGTGCTACTAACACATCTTGCGTTTGAATCAGTAATAGTAACGGTGGATAAATACAAATAATATATGGGCATATGGGTAGTTTTTTAAAATACTATTATTTATATTTACAAGTATTAGAATTTTATGTATATTTACTCATTAATATTCCATTCATATAACAAATTAGTATTATTAAAGCTTTTCATATTACAAAATATAATAGTGCTTTTCTTGTTAAACCTCTCTATCAATCTATATATATATATATATATATATATATATATACTTAATGTCAGTGTATCCACGCTCCATGTGTAATTTTTTTTTTTTAGATCTAATAAAAAAAAAGAAACATATATTTATTTCAAACTTATAGTTAAATATTTTGTATTCATTATTACAAATTTTACTTCTAATTTATCTATATAATTTATAATGATATTTTTCAAAAAATCATAGAAATGAAAGAAATTATAGAAATTGTGAAAAAAAAAATTGATTTTATTGGAAATTGTAAAAGAAAAGAAATAAAAAAGTGACAGAGAGAAGAAAGGGGGGAGAGAAGAAAATAAACAACAGTTTTAGAGAGTGGGAGAGAAAGATTATATATGAATATTGTAAGAAAAGATAATTTTATTTATGATATAAATTATATATAATTTTATAGTATTGTTTTAATATTGATTTTTTTATTAAATAATATTTGATATTGATTTAAATAGTAATTTCAATTATGGCTGCAGTTACATACGCTCTAAAGACTTTAATAATATATATATATATATATATGTGTGTGTATGTGTATGTGTAAGGTGATATATTATGTGGAGTACTAAAGGGTTGATTATGATAAATAAAAAGTTTATAAGAAACTTAGCAAAAAAACTCTTGCGTATCAACTTTTTATTATGTGGACTAACGGAGAATGAGTAAGAAAAGGATGAAAATGTGTAATTGAGGGCTTGATTGTGGCTTAGAATCAAAATCCATGGGTTTATGATGCCTTGGATTGTAAGAAGCAAGATAAATGGTGACCCTTGACGATGGGTATCAAAGAAAACTCGCATGAACAGCACGAGATTGGACCTTAATTAGAAAATTCGAGACTATACCTCATTCTGAATTCCAGAACTTCGAAAGTCAAGATAATTAGGAGCTCACATTTGTAAATTTGAACTCTAACTTGCTCACGCTTGACTTCTGCTTTTTCCTTTTTTCTTCTTCTTCTTCATTTTTTTTAAGACTTGAACTGTTACATGGAAAATTACTGCATGGTTTTCGAATGGGCCACTGGGTCGGGCTAAATATGTTTGGGCTTTTATTGTAATTAGTTTTTAGAATTTATAAAATACTAGTTAAAGCTCCGTGTTATACACATATTTTATTTTAAATTATATGAAATATTAAAGAAAATAATAGATTTACTAAAAGAATTACTATAATCAACTTTTTAAGCTAACTATGCTCATAAAGTTAATACAAATATGGTGTAAATACTATTGCTTTATTATATAAATATATATTACATGTCGGCTTTATATCATTATTAATAGTGTTTTACATATATAAATACTGCAACTTATTATAAAAGGACTGCAACTCTATAAGTACCTTTCTGCATGAAGTATACATCCCTTGACATGTAATTAAAAGAAAACAAATTAAGTTAGTGAAAAAGTTTAATTAACAAAGTGAAAAATAATAAATGGCTAAAAAGTATTAGTAATGGAATGTTACAAATAACTAAAAAAAAATTCCAAAACTATGTTTGAAAAAAATTGAAAAAGATCGTGGAGTAATTACCAAAATTTAAAATCGAAGACATAACGTTAAAAAAAGTAATTCCAAAAAAGGAACCATGACAATAAAGTTTATAAAATTATATATTATAATAGATTTAATGGATTAAAAAAAAAAAAAAAGAAAGAAAAAGAAGAAGAAATGGTGTTTGTGAACACATGCTAGAAGGTTATAAAAGGTTCTAGATTTTTCTTTTCATATTAGACCATGAGGAAGCTATTATATATTCCTGTATAACTATTGTTTCACAAACTATAAATAAAAAAAGGAAGAAAATTATTTTCCCCAATTGGTTGTACTCAGCACTGTTGTTTGATCATTTAGCAAAATCAAGAGACTCTACATTTGGAGCTCTTTATTTGTTCTTGTTCGTTACTTTTTTATTGCTATTATGATTTCCAATTAGACTATTTCATTTGCGCATCTTCATCACTAACTTCTATTATGATTCATACTACTTTGAGCATTATATCTCTATCAATCATTATTTATCAAATTATCTATCAAAATTATATAAAACCACATCACATATCAATTTGACTATATAAACCCAAGTTCCTCTAGCGAATGGATAAACAAAAGAATTCATGGGTCATGGATGCCGTTGCTTCATACCCAAAATTTGCACATGATTTGATACCACAGTTTGGAATAAAAATAGTATATAATAATACAATAAAGGAGGTATAAGATGGAGAGAGAAAAAAGTGTGTAATAACATTTAAAAGGTGATGATAGGTAGGAGGTTGGATAGCTTGCATACCCTTTCTCCATGTAATGCAAAGATTAAGATCAGATGAAAAAAAGAAAAAAAAAAAAAAAGAAAACCTGAAGTCAGATATAAGACTTGGTAGAGATAAAAAGCGTCATGGTTTAGTTGATAAATACAAACTTTTATATCCAACCGATTAAGATGAGGGAACCTAAAGGGATGGCAAGTAGTAAAACCACAATGATCAATAGGAAGTAAATTACAAAAAACGACAAAGGCAAGATAGGAGAGACACTTCTTAAAGAAAAAGACAGTGTAGAAAGGTACGAGGTCGACTCGAAGAAAGCACATTCCAACAAACATAAAAACTTATGATGTTCAGGAGAGTAACATCATACCCTTTTTGATTATGAAGGTAGCAAAAAAAAATGCAATGAATCAACCATATCAAACTTTTTAGTTGTAAGATTCACAATCAAGTATTCGAGATTTTATTCGTAAAATTTAGAGTAATCGAGTAAATCGTTCGATTCAACTTAAATTTTACAATAAAACTAAGAATATTAATTAAAATGATTCTATGAGTTTGGATTTAGGAAAATAAAAAATAAAATAATTAATTATTATAATATTGAATTATATGTAAATTTCTTATTATTTATTAGAAACGCATAAAACAAATTTTGATAACTAACGAATTAATTCATATAAATTATATGTATATTAAAAATTATAAAATAACATAAATAATATTTATGAGTAGTTATTTGTACTATATATGAATTTATATGTAGATATGCAAAATTACTTAAAATACACGAAATATACCAAAATCAAGCTTTATTCGATTTAGAAATAAATGATTTTAAAAGTGTAGTTTTGAGCTTAAAATTTTTGTATAAACTAATTAGGGCATTTAAAATAGTACTACAAAAAGATTTTTCAAAAATCTATTTTGGAAAACTTTAAATGATTTTTAGGCCTTAAAATAATGTATAAAATATGTAATTTTGGGCTAATTAGATAATTAAAGGCATAATTACTGATTTAGTACATAATTATATATTTTAGGATATTGAAATATGATATAATATAATATTTATAACATTTAAGGTGTTAGATATAATTATTAGGGTATTATATAGTATTTATGTAATAAGTAAAAATAGTATATTTTAAGTTAATTTTATAATTTAGGGTAATTAGATATAAATTCTAATTTGAGATTAATTTAGATATTTAAAATGTTATTTGATGTTCGGAGATGATATTTGAAGTTATGTGAATATTAGATGTGTACATTAAGCACATATTAGGTGATAATATATAATACGTAAGTAAAAAAAATTGATGAGTAGAAAAATATTAGGTTAAAATTGAAATTTTAATAATAATAGAAATATATAATAAATCTGATAGAAAACTTAAATTTAAGTGTTTACATGAAATATGTAAAATTTTTTCACATCGAAAGTAAATTCGGTAGTTCAGTTAGGATAAGGAGTATATTACAAAAATTAAAATACTGGTTAGGGGTTAAATATAATATTTAAGATATCTGAAAATAATATAATTAATTTTATATTATGGGTTTAAATGAGTTTGTAGGATTCATGTGTAAAACTGTACTTAAAAATTAAATTAGAACCTAGCTTAGAAATCGATGTAGAAACTGAATCAAAACTTAAACTAAATCAAGAACAATTGTAAAAGACTTGAAAACCTAGATAATTAGATATATTAAACCCTAAATTAAAGATAACAATAAGCGTTATAGGATAAAACCAATCTATAGCAATTATGTAGAAAACTAAAATAATATTTATATTATAGGGATTTTTAGTGATAGTTAGTGCAAGTCGTACCTCAAATGAACAAGCAAGGAGTCTAGGTAAGTTGAGATTAATACGTTATTGTATTTTGAAGTACTAATTTATAGTACCTGAAGGCTTAAAATTATATTTGATGTGCTTATTAAATAGTTGACTGTGCTCATGTGCTTGTTTTTGAGTTTGATGATATAATTCTGATTACTGTAATGGCTTATATTTGTGTAATTTGTTAAAATGATTGAACACCTTAAATCGGATATGATTAAATATATAACTTGAAATTCTAAATCGAATATGCATAACAACACATTAGGGGAAATTTAGGATTCTCCAACAAATACCAATCCCTTCAAAAGGGATAGCGCCGAATAGTATAATTGATCTCTTCTTCATCTTTAGTCAAACTAAATGACCGATGAGAAGATCGTGGTAAGGGTGAAGGTAATGGTTTGAAGGTAGTCATCGGAGAAGCGGTATCTCTATTACACAACCTTAGGTTTGGTCGTAAGCTATTACATTAAATGAAAACTCCTTAACCTAGATTAGAACGGGTGAAATTTCTCTAATCTCACGACGAGCTGGACAACGTCATATAATAGCATTTGCTTGAATATACATTGCATCTAACTAAATTAGTTGATAACCCTATTTGTATTTTATGTATAATTTTAAGTCTTTATCCCAATTTGCTAAATTGTAATTACTCACATCCCTATAGATATGGTTATAAGTGCTAGTTAGAAAGCGGCCTATATTTACCTTAAAACTAACAGTAACTAAATCACAGGGAGTGGAGAAATACATCTGAAGAATAAATATATCTTTAAGGTCTTAGCTTTTATTTAGAATATTTTATTTTCAAATAATGTATTACTTAAGAAATATAGTATGATGAAACCCTGCAAACATTGTTTGTAAAACTTGAATCCTAGTGTACATATATATATTTTCATACTTTCTTAGATAAATAACTTATTTAATTTATGAATTATTTATTTCAAAACGGGTTAGTTATAAACACTTTGTATAAATCAAGTCTAAGATAGTGATTGAAATGTCAATTTCTATTTTAAAATGGTTTACATAGTAGAATCATTACAACTCTGCCGCTTCGAGATGTGACATTAATGCTAATGTTGAAGACATAAACAATCAAAGGTGTAATGATGCAAAGGAAGAAATGAATGGTTAGAAAAAATGAAGATGCTAGGGATTTGTCATACATTATATATGACATACTATTTATGAGAAAGTATGTTGTGAGAATTGCTTTAACCCAAAAATGCTTAAGCATAATAATATGAACCGATAATGTTCTAGCAATTTTAATAAGATGTCACTTTTTTATATTCACCAACTCCATCTTGTTGTGAAGTATAGGCACATGAAATTTGGTGAATAATATCATGCTTTTGCATCTGTGATTAAAAGGAATTAGATATGTACCCTTTGGCATAATCTATGCAAAAATCAAATTAATTTTGAATTTTAGAATGAAATTCATAGAACATATCAAATAATTCAGAATGGATTTCATTAAATATAATCATGTCATTCTTGAATAATCATCAATAAATGCAACAAAGTATCTCTAATTTAATGTAAGTAACCATACATTAGAATGAATGAAATGAAAAGTAGCAACAACGACTCATTTTGGTTGTAAAGACTTTCTCCTTATATCCATGTCTCGACAACATAAAATAAGGGTTTCACTTGTTATAAGACTTAACCAAACATCTCATGATGCCTATTCATTGACTCTTAGTGATGGGAATAAAGTTATGGGAACTCTAACCCGCAGTCGAGCTCGAGAACTAAAGAGGTTGGTACGACGAATCCTTATGTTCCAACCAACCCCTATCGAGGCCAAGCACTTCCTTGTTGAGTCACCTTTAATGCCGTATCATATGACCACTCATTATTCTGTATTATGCCAAGTTGATGATTACTTTAATGCCCAATCGACCAATCACTTAGCATCGTCCTTGCTAAGAAGCTAAGAGATAGAGAATCCAGACTGACTAAGCCATCCCTACTGGGATAAGCTCACATGTTCGTACTTTTTTTCTACATCTCTTAACAACCTCGCCAATGCAGCATTGCCACGTATACAGTATCGTATGAAGAATCTGTAATACCAATGAATGTTTTCCTTATATATCATTTTTACCCTTTTGTATCATGTACATTTCTTCTTGAGAAAATCTCCTTATTGTCTTTTTCCTTTTGGACAAGTTGCCCTAACTTACAGTATAAATACCCTTGCACTTGTAGTTGTAACTTATTAAATCATCTTCAATACACTTAAGTACTTTCTTCCTTACATAAACACTACTTGTTTACTCTTATCCTTTCCTTAAGCAAAATTAGGTAGCGAATAATCTCATTGGACCAATTCGTGCTTCATATCAAATTATGCCATGAATCCTCGGAAGTTTCATTGGTGTATTATATCCTCTAAAGTTGTTCGTAGGGTTTTTGCTTATTGTTTCATTCATTTTTGTCACTTTTTTCGTATTTTTCCCCACTAACCCTTTTTCGAGCTTTATGTAAGGTTGAACCCATCCAGCAATCAGCCTTATCTATTCTTAGTCATGGTTTGCAACATCTTGATATTAGAGCAGAGGTTTTATGTGAGCTATAGTTATTTCTTCTTGAGTCTTGTTATACCCTGTTTTGCGTTTGTAAAACAGAACAAGTTACTATGTTCATTTAACTACTGTGTTCATTTAGTTGTTCACTTTCTAAAGTGTTTGTTTGAATTTTGAATCCGTGAGGAAAAATGACAAACCTAAATATGAATATTAGTACCGGTGATGACAGTAGAATTATCCACCATAGACGATAATCTTAGGAAACTCCTAAAAATACTAACGAGAGACTTGATGAGATAGCTAATCTCTTAGTAGATCTAACCCGAGTTGTTCATGCCCTATCTTGTCGACCCATTAAGGTGGTGTAAAACACTCTACAAGCTGTTCAACCTGTTAAAGATTAGAACCTAGCTCGACCAGTTTGAGGTAGAGGAGTCGACGGACGCGTAAGGTAAAGGATAGACTTGAAAGAGCTTAATGAGGAAGAAGAAGAGTATTTTGAAGAGGAGCGTATATGAGTCCCCAGAACATCCAACCATGTGAAGCTTCGGATTTTGAGATTCAATGGATCTGAAAATATTGACAAGTATTTGGATTAGGAAGAGAAGGTGGAGCGTATATTTGATTACTATCAATATGAGGATTGTGAAAAGGTAAGGACTACTACTATTGAATTCTTCGAATATGTCGCCATATGGTGAAAGAATTTTCAGGCCATGAGAAGAAGAGAGGGGTACCGAGAGATTAACACCTGGCTCAAGATGAGGAGAGTGCTTAGAAACAGATTCGTACTGGAAATGTATCTCCAAGATACTTTCACTCGGCTTCAGGAGCTCAAACAAGGAGGCTGAATTGTTGATAAGTATGTTCAAGAATTCTAAATACTTATGATAAAATGCGAAGTAGAGGAACCACCAGCTTGAACAGTTTCAAGGTTTATTACTAGATTGAGAGGAGACATTCGAGATATTGTGGAGCTCCAACGATTTAATACAATGGATGAAGCTGTTAGGATTGCCTAGTGAGTGGAAAGGCAAAAAAGGAGCCAAACAACAACCAGAATGTCGATTAGCTGACTAGGATAGGCAAGTCACCAAGCTTAGTCTAGTATTGAGTCGAATATAAGAGTTGATGTCAAAGCCGAACAGAAAGGCCGCCCTAAAGATGTAGTGCCAACCTGAACATATGAGAAGGGGCAAAAGTCTAGTAAGAAGACCAACCAGATCAAGTGTTTCAAGTGTCAAGAGTTCGGACATATGGCTGCTCAGTGCCTGAACCAAAGGACGATGGTCATTAAAGGAGACATCCCGAAGTTAGAAGTAAAGAGTACAGATGAGGAACCTAAAGAGGAGGAGGTTCTTATTGAGAAAAAAAAAATACCAAAAAAGAACTGATTGAAGAAAACGTATTTCCCGAGGACTTAGATTAGTTACTTATAGTTGTCCGACACACTATGAGCGTAGAACCCTCATAAGAGGAAGAGCAGAAAGAGAATTTGTTTTATACCACCTGTAAGGTAAATGATCGGATGTGTGCTCTCGTTGTAGATAATGGAAGTTGTACTAATGTGGCATCTACTAATCTTGTTTCAAAACTGAAGTTGTTGACTGTTGCACATCCTAAGCTATACAAGTTACATTGGCTGAGTAAGAAAAGAGCATTACATGTCACTCAACAAATACTACTATCAATCACTATAGGGAATTGCTCTAATCAGATCCTTTGCGACATGCTACCTATGTGCACTTCCCACGTGTTGCTGGGCAGGTTATGGTTGTTTAACAAGAGAGTTATACATGACGCCTACAGAAACACATATATTCTAGATAAGAATGACTAATAGATCATGCTGAATCCGATGCTGTTAAGAGAAGTTCACAAGCTATAGACGAAACTTGCACACGGATCAAAGAAAGCTCTAGTGTTGAGTAGAGCCAAGCTCCAAGAAGCCATCAATGCTGACGAGCCAACCTTTTTGTTGGTCAGGCGACTATTGGAAATGAAGGAGCGAGGTGAGCTTCCCTAAGAAATCAAGGGGTTGCTAGATGACTATGCTGACCTATTCCTAAAATAGTTACCTAAGGGGTTGTCTCTAACTCGAGGCATAGAGCACTATATTGACTTAGTACCCGATACTGCACTGCCAAATAAACTAGTTTATTGGATGAATCCCGAGTAAGCTTCTAAACTCCAATGTCAAGTCAATGAGTTGCTGGAGAGAGGTTATGTAAGAGAGAGTCTTACCACTTATCGAGCTTACAAAGAAGAACGTCGACTTCCGATGGAGAGAAAGGGAGGAGAGGAGTTTTGCTGACGTAAAAGAAAGATTGACCTCTATCTTAATGTTAGTACTACCCAACTTCAACAAAATTTTTAAGCTAGAATGCAATGCATCAAGTGTTAGAATAGGCGTTGTCCTGATGCAAGAAGGCCGACCAATTGCCTTCCACAATGAGAAGCTCCGAGGACTACAGCTGAACTACTTCGTGTATGACAAGGAAATTTGGCACTAATTTAAGTAATGCAAGTGTGGCAACATTATTTACTGCCGAGAGAATTTATCATATATACTAACTATGAATCACTGAGGTACTTTCGAAGTCAAACCAAGTTGTCGAAGTGCTGGGTGAGATGGGTTGGATTCCTCAAGAGGTTCAATTTTGTGATAAAATACAAGTAAGGAAAGAGCAACGTAACTGTTACGCCCCGAAGTGGCAGAGTCGTAACAGCCCCCGCCGTGTAAACCATCCTAAGATAGAAGTTGGCCTTACAACCACTATCTTAGACCTGATCTACACAAGGCGTCCACGACTAACCTGCTTTGAAGTAGACAATTTGTAATTTAAACAAATCATTTACCTAATAAAGTGAGGAAATATATATAATCACTATAATTCAGTTACTGCAGTTAAAGTTTTCAATATTCCTCTATAATATATCTCCTAGTTATTACATCATTCGGAAATGAAAAATAATTCTAAAGTAAAAACTTAGACCTTAAAATATGTGTTTATTCTTCGATGTTTTTCCTCACTCCCTAGGATCCAGCAATTGCTAGCTTCTGAGTAATTGGTTGCCGCTTCTTAGCCAGCACCTACACGACGTCTATAGGGATATGAGCAACCACAGCTCAATAAGTAGGGACGGAGGACTTAAAACTATACCATACACACAACAAGGTTTTCAATCACTTATTAGATGCAATGCATGTGTAAGCAAATGCCATCGCACGACGTTGTCCGGCCCGTCGTGAGATTAGAGAAATTGCACCCGCTCTAATCCGGGTTGAGAAGTTGCCGTTAATGCAACAGCTCACAACCAAACCCAGGCTTGTGTAATGGATACCTTGCTCCTCCCGCGACTACCTTCGAACCACTGCCTTCACCCTCGCCGCGACCTCCTCTCCTGTTACTTAGTTCGACTGAGGATGAAGAAGGGACCATTTTGCAATCCTGCGCTATCCCTTCCGAAGGGGTCGGTATTTAGCCGGAGAGTCCTAAATCCCCTAACGGGTTGCCATGCATGATCGATTATGATTACTGGTCGTATATTTGATTAAGTCCAATTTAGGGTGATCAATCGTTACATACAATTCATACAACATGTGCCAAAGCAACAAACAGAATCATAGCATCACCCATAATCAAACATATGCACACATTCAACTATCTAACAAGCACAACCAAGCATAATCTTAAGCCTCCCAAAATACAGCATCGTATTAATCCCAACTTACCTCGACTCCTCGCTCGCTCACTCGAGGTCCGATTTGCTCAGGCTATCGCCGATTATCCCTATAACACGAACGTGGTTTCAGCTTTTCATGTAAATATTATAGGTTCGTTTTATCCTACAACGCTTATTGTTAGGTTTTGTTTAAGGTTTAATATACCTAATTATCTAGGTATTAAGTCTTTTATAATTATTCTAGGTTTGGGGTTAGGTTCAGGTTCGGTTTTCGCATCGATTTCTAAACCAGGTTTTTAGTTCGATTTTTAAGTAATGTTTTAGATTCCAACCCTAAAAATCCGTTTCAACCTATAATGTGAAATTAATCACATTACTTCCCGATCTCCTATATACCATTATTACCTCTAGTCAGTGTTTTATTCCATCCGGTACACTTAAATCCCTATTTGTGTACCGAATTTACTCCTAATGTGAGAAATTTTTACATTTTTCATATAATTACATAAATTCAAGTTTCTTATCAGATTTATTATATATCCCTATTATTTATATAATATCAATTTTTATCCTAATATTTTCTATTTATTATATTTTCAAAAATTATACATTATGCATTATTACATATTATGCACATAATGCATTTCTAATATTTCTATTACCCTAATTACCATCTCTAACATAAATTATCACTTCAAAATGTCTAAATTCATCCTAGATCAGGTTTTACACCTAATTATTCTAATTTACAAAATTAACTCATAATTTACTATGTTTTTCTATTACTAATTTACTACATAATTAACCTAATAATTACATCTAACACCCTAAATGCTATAAGTATCATACTCCATTAGATCTTAACATCCTAAAACATGTAATTATTCACTAAATCAGAAATTAATCATTTAATTACATAATTAACCCTAAATTACCCATTTTATGCCTCTTTTTAGAGCTTAAAAATTATCTAAAAATTTCGAAAATTAATTTTTAAAAAAAGGCTTCATAGCACTGTTCTATGTCACATGAGCATCCTACAGAAAAATTTTGAGCCCCAAACTACATCCCTAAGCCTATTTAATTTCCGGTTTAATCATGCTCGGTTTTGAACAATTTGTTAAGGACCCTATATTTCCAGACATAATTAAACTAAATCAACATTTTTCCCTAAATCTACATATAATAAAACCTCAGAATAACAGGTTTCATAATTTTCTGGGCAAAATAACTAATTTTACAAAATTATACAAGAATCGGGTTGGAATTTGGACTCACCGGTTCTTGTGGCTCCGGCCACCGCGGGCCGCCGTGGCCTTGTCGGCCGGCCTGGGCGCTGCCACCACCGTGCGGTAGTGGTGGCAGTCCACTCCCAGCTCCTCGTTTGGTATGGGTTCCCTTTAAAACCCCTAACTGCACAGTTTTTCTTATTTTTTTTATTTTCTAGATTTTCTCTCTAATTTTCGACTCTCCCTAATTTTATCACTTTCCAAACTGTCCAAATGAGCTCTGTAAATTTTTTCCCTATTTATAGACATTTTTTGTAATTAATATGCATTAATTTGACAAGACTTTGTCCAAATTCCTTGATTTTTGGCTTTTAAGTTGTTCAATTTTTATTGGCTAATTTTTATTTTGCAGCTTTGGACCTGCCACAACATTATCTTGCTTTAGTTATCCACTTCTGATTTTTTTCTGATTTTTCTATAATTATTTTGTATTTTTCTTTAATTATTTACTTAATTTTCAGCCTATTTCACTAATTACGCGTAGTTTTATCTATACGTAAATACATATAGGGTGCACGTGAACATTCCTAAATATTATTTTGGTCATTCTAAAATTTTTAGTATACATATAATCTATCTCTAATAATTTATTAGTTATTATATTACACTTTTTGCCTTTTTGGTAATTAGCAGTTATTATGCTTAAAATTTAAAAATTTTATAGTCTCCTATTTTACTACTTATTTTCTTAAATTTAAGTTTACAGGGTCATTTTTACTGATATCTTGTTAAATAGTTTATAATTTGGGTGTAATCGGATTCTTTAGCCGATCACCCTAAACCTTGGGTTCTAAGTTCAATCTTACGGTTACTTGGCTGAACTTTGAGGCTTACAGTAATTGCAAATGCTCTTTTGAAGAGGTATGTGCTCTTATTAGAACTTGAAGCCAAGCT
Source organism: Lumnitzera littorea (assembly GCA_024138015.1). Classification (NCBI taxonomy): domain Eukaryota; kingdom Viridiplantae; phylum Streptophyta; class Magnoliopsida; order Myrtales; family Combretaceae; genus Lumnitzera; species Lumnitzera littorea. Next base: position 115,940,520 of record JAMXBB010000001.1, read on the forward strand.
GTTTGGTTTTACGACCATCAAAAAACAGTATTCCGGGGATCAACACTTTGGACCAATAATTTTGCAATGTGTCAATAGGAGGATAGTAGACGAGTATTATGTGGAGGATGGCTATTTGTTTCGAGGAGGGAGACTATGCGTACTAACTCGTTCCTTATGAGAATTATTAATTAAGGAAGCCTATAGCAAAGGGCTCTTCGGACACTTTAGAGAGAGGAGGACCTGTGAACTATTAAATGACTGATTCTTTTGGCTGAGAATGCAAAGAGATGTACACCAAACTGTGAAAATTTGTACAGTGTCCAAAAAGACTAAGTGTCGAGCTGAATAAGGGAAAGCAATGCCCCTACTTGTTCTGACGAGGCCGTAGACTGAATTGAGTATGGACTTTGTTCTTAGACTGCCGTGAATTACTTAAAGCAAAGATTCTATAATGATCTTTGTAGATTAGTTCCGTAAGATGGCACACTTCGTGCCCTATACTAAAACTAACGACACTTCAGCTAATACTTCTCTTTTCTTACAGGAAATTGTGTGAATACATGGTATACCGAGGAGTGTAGTTTTCGATAGGGACCCAAAATTCTTGAGCCATTTTTAGAGGACCTTGTGGCGTTAATTGAGAACCAAATTACTCTTCAGTACCTCATGTCACCCCTAAACTGACAGCCTAACAAAGGTGGTTAATCATACTTTAGGGTCACTACTCTGAACTACAATAGGCAAAAACTTGGCTAATTGGGACGTTTGCTTACTAGTGGTCGAATTCGCTTATAACCGAATCGTACATGATACCACTAAGTAGACTCTCTTTGCGGTGTTCTATAGATTCAATCCCGACTTACTCCTCGACTACGCCTTTATACCAGCACCAGCATAAGAAGACCCTGACGCCTCAACCAAAGCATAATAATCTCTTCAGTACATCTATGACAAGGTCACTTAGCATATCAACTAAGCTGCCAAAAGAATGCGAGAAAGGACTAAGAATAGGTTAACCAAGCAATTTTAGTCGGGACTCTTGGCATGGCTACACTTTAGCAAAGAATGGTTCACAAACAAGAGGAAGAACAAATTATCTACAAAAGCAGAAGGGCCTTTCAGAATCCTTAAGAAAATCAGTGACAATGCCTACAAGTTGGAACTGCCTGAAGAGTATAGGTTTTCTGACGCCTTTAACATTGCCGACCTCAATTCATATCACCTTGATAGAGAACTGAGCGAACACTATTCGGATTTGATCCCAAATCTAAAACAACCTAGAGGAAGTTATGGGAATTAAGTTACGGGACCTCTAACCCACAGCCGAGCCCAAGGATTAGAGAAGCTAGCATGACGAATCCTTATATTCCATCTAACCCTTACTAAAGCTGAGTACTTCCTTATCGAGTCACCTTTAATGCTGTGCTGTATGACCACCCATTATTTTGTGTTATGCCGAGTTGATGATTACTCTAATGTTGAACCAACTAATCACTTGGCATTATCCTTGCTGAGAAGCTAAGAGACAGAGAATTTAGACTAACTAGGCTATCCCTGCTCTAACAAGCCCACTTGTCCATACTTTTTGTCTACATCTCCTAACAACCTCACCAATTTAGTATCGCCACGTATACAGTATCATATGAAGAATTTGTAACATCAATGATTATTTTCCTTGTATATTTATTTTTATCCTTTTATATCATATACATTGCTTCTTGAGAAAATGCCCTTATTATCTTTTCCCTTTTCGGCAAGTTACCCTAACTTACAGGTATAAATACCTTTACATTTGTAGCTGTAACTTATCAGATTACCTTCAATATACTTGAATACTTTCTTCCTTGCATAAACACTACTTATCTACCCTCAACATTACTCTTATCATTTTCCGTAAATAAAGTTAGGTGACGAGTAACCTCATTGGATCAATTCGTACGGCATATCGAATTGTGTTGTAAGTTCTCAAAAGTTTCATTAATACGTCATATCTTCTATAATTGTTCGTGGGTTTTTGCTTACTATTTCATTCGTCTTTGTCACTCTTTTCATACATTTTCTTATTAACCATTTTTCGAGTTTTCTGCAAGTTTGAACCCATCTAGCAAATGGTCTTATCTGTTTTTAGTCACAGTTCACAACACTTAGACTAAGGAAACATGATTCTATTTGGTTAATAATAGGGTTGACATCGAAACTGAGACAAGACTATAGATTAAGACATAAAAGATGAAGAATCTTCAAGGATGAATGACCAAACTTTTTTATTGTTCAAATAAGCTACCACCTACCAATTATGTATTATGTTTTATGTATTTAATAAATTTTACAATAAAAATTTTTAATGGATTTTAGTCACAATTTGTATCCCAAATAATTACATGTAGAAAATTTTGACTTATAAAACAACAATTTGGATTTTATAAATTAATTGTCAAGATTTAATTGAGTTTAAATAAAATACAAATTATAGATTTAATAATCAATAAGTATGAATTTAACATGGTTTAAATAAAAAAAAATTTTACTTAGAGGAGTAACTAGATTAAAACTTGACCAAACTAAAAGACATCACACTATCAAAATGAAAGTTCTAAATCGATTAATGTTCTATGTACACTTGAGCTAAAATTGTTTTCCACCCAAAAGATTATGCTTCTCATCCCCCATAAAATTGCATTCCTCCCCCACTTTATCATTTTTATCTTCTTCTTCTTCTTCTTCTTCTTCTTCTTATTATTATTATTTGCTACTTTTTACAAAATATTCTTTTTTTTATTCTTTTATATTTTTTTTTTCTAATTTTTTGGGCTCTTGCTCATTTTTTTTACCTTTTTTATTTCTTTTTTTTTTAAACCTTCACTAAAAAGGATATCCTAAACTAAAAATAAAAGATAAATGGATAGAAATTAAACACCTATACATACTCACTAAAAGTAGCAATGCTCACAGTGTCTATCTTCTTATAAGTAAGCTAAAGGCTATCTAAGCTATTCGATAAGGAAAACAAACATTAATTTTTTGAAATTGTTTTAGGTTGTTTAGCTAATTAAAGAAAAGATTAAAACTCGGAGTCCTAGTGGTTTAGATCTACTTTGAAATTTACAAAGAGTCCAAAGGCTAGAATAAATGAGATTTGGCAATTTAAATAAAAGAGAAAAGGGAAAAAGGGTGGATATGTAAGCATGATAACTTACAGGATGTTTCATATAACCATAAATTTAAAAAACTTTTGCTTGTATTATATTATATAGTCTATTTATTAAAACTTATAACATTTGAGAATATGTAAAATTATACATTAAATATTTTCCAGGCTCTTGGCTCCTATATGTAGGAAGAAAGAAGACTTCCTCGAAAAAGATAATCTTTCGAGAATAAATACTATGAATCTCCAATGTATGTTGCTGTTGGATTTTTCTTAAGAAACTTTTCTAAAGGTATCCTTGAAATAAGGATTCATTTGTATTTCGTATAACATTAACTAAATAGAGCACATCTAAGTTCAAAGTAAGAGCAAGAGCTAGCTAGTAAATCAATAAGGAGGTACCCCAGATTTGAAGGGAAAAATAAATAGTTGGAACCATATAGCACACAACCAAAACTACACCGATTATGATATTTCATTTGGATTGACAAGATATAGGTATGAAATTTGGTACATGTCAACTTTTCGTTCATTATGTTTGGCCATTTATTCACTAAGTTGAATGTTGTTGTTGTTATTATTATTATTATATAAGTTTTTGTACAATTCTTAAACATATCCTATGAGTCTGCTTTCCTAACCTGTAACTGAAATTCCACATCGACCGGCCCAAGTCCAAGACCCCAAGTCTACTGATGCAACAGAACGGCCCACTATATCACGCACATCACTTTGCCTTTGATGACGGAACCTGCCAAGAAAACAAAGTCTACGATAACATCGGTCTCTATTACCCCGGTCATTTTCATGATCATACTGTTCGTTATCCAATCGTCCAATTCTATATCGCATTAATTCCTATTGGACAATTTCATCGATACAACTTTAAAGTCTTCTGAGTCATTTGTTACTATATTTAAAACATAAATGTTTAATCTCTCCAAAATGGTTGTTTTCTTTAATCAAAGAAAAAAAAAATTATTTTTATAACATATTCACTTATCGCACTTTTAATATATATGAAATAAAATATAAATAAAATTATACTTTTTTAAAAATGAAATAAAAAATAAAAAATCCTTATAATTATTTCAAGGTCTCGTTCTCATTAATCCTATACAAAAATTATAATTCTCTATTCTTTTAATAATAATAATTTGGTGAAATATAATTTCATAAAATAATTATTTCATAAACCAAATATATATATAAATCAATAAATAAAAAATAACTATTCTATTTTATTCGTATCAAGTTAGCGATAACTATCATCAACTGGTATAAGCAGTCCTATTGACTAATTAAAATAATATTAAACCGATGACATTTAATTGAATAAGGTAATATACCTTAAGGATTAATTTGGCCAATTCAATGTACCGTTAATAATTATCATCATAAAATATCCATAAAGTTAGGACAAGGAACATTTCACTTCTGTAGTCTTGTCTGTCGTCAATTTCCAACTTCCTAGAAACTAGGCCGGCAGACCCAACTCATAAACCCGCGGTTTCGTCACTACCTCGAAGTTAGTTGTCTGTCGTCTTCCTCTTCTTAACTTGTCCAGTTGCCTCTCTCTTTCTCCGAAACTCTCCATAACCAAAACCTTAACTCCCCAGTATATATGCAAACACAACCACACATAAATCCATATTCTCACAAACCCAAAACATATCTATAAACAATATAGAAAAAAATAAAAAGAAAAGAAAATCAATTTTTTCTACTAAGTCACTTACATATTACATCCTATATTTAACATGGCATCATCATCGAATTTCCATGATTTCTTGCCTCTGATGGCTGAAAAACTAGGTGGGGATGGTCTCATCGGAGAATTATGTAATGGGTTCAATTTGTTAATGGATAAAGACAAAGGTATGATCACTTTCGGGAGCTTGAAGAAGAATTCGAGCCTTTTGGGATTGGATGGATTGAGTGATGATGATCTACGGTCCATGTTGAAGGAAGGTGATCTGGACGGTGATGGAGGGCTTAACCAAATGGAGTTTTGTGTTTTGATGTTTAGATTGAGTCCTGAGTTGATGGAAGATTCTGAACTTTTGTTGGAAGAAGCTCTTCAGCAGGAGCTTATGGATGAGGATGTGGAATTTGCTCTATGATCTTGTAATTGATGTTTATTATTTCTAAATATTTGATTGAGACTATTGAAAATGTAATGAAATACCTGACTTGACTTTCAAATTTTTTTCCCCGTATTTCTATTTTGTTTTTTCTATTTAGTTTGATTTAAAAAGGCATGATTTAACAGCAGATAAGAAAAGATAAATACCTGATATAACACATATAAATTATTCATTTATTTGGTTCTACTACTGGCCACTCTACATTAGATATGAAATCTAATAATTTCATTTTTTTTTCATGTAAAATTATATACTGATTATTAGATAATTGTGGATATGATGCAAATAGATGAAATTGATTTCCAATTGGCTTTTTGGTTTCTGTATTAATTCCACTTATTTTTTTATGCATGACTTGGCAAATCTAAAAATTATTGGAAAATATATTTAGGTGATTATAGATCATTTTTCTTTAATTTGAAAAATTTAGAAATTCAATCAATTGCAACTACATTCACTTATCATGTTTAGATTTTTTGTGAAAGCACAAGTAGTTTGTAACTTTTTGCACTTTGTTTTTCTATTTATTTATCTTTTTTAGGCCCTCTAAACTATATGCATATGAAATAGAACTATGAATCTTCGTATTTTTTATTTTTATACTTTCCCTTGGCAGATGATACAAATAATTCTAAATAAAATATTAATTTGCTAATTAACATCTTAAAGTATAATCAAATACAAATAAAAAAAGTGATTCGCTTATTTCATCACTATGATATTATTTTAGCAAAAAAACATAGATAGTTATAAGGATAAATAAAATGTTCGATTAACGAATGTTCGAGGTACTAATTAACAAGTTTACAAAATATATCTCATTATTGAATTGATAATGATATATTTTATAAACGAAATCAATAGATAGAAATATTAAATGCCTTTTTCTGGCTGTTAGCGAGAGCACATAGATCATCATTTTTTAAAGCGGAATGAATAGTCTTAAACGCGTCCATGGAGTTCAACCAATGAAATCGACATTCGGGGGTAATGGGCAAAAATGGGAATTGACTGGAGGATGTTAAATAAAATCTTAGGTCTATGGGAAATTTCTGGAATATGACCGTCTGGAATATTTTGGCCAGGCCCGCAGAAGATTACTTCCACCAGATACCGGACACGGATTCTTTGTCTTTTTAACTCTTCCTGGTGTTGGAACCAGCACAACTGTCTGCTGACACGTACGTCCATCTCTCTCGCACTTCCTCCCACCCTACAGCCGATCTCGATTGATATGATCTAAACATCGGTAAGAGTATAACATGTAAATACATACATACATTTTTATTCATCTGTATCTAAAGATACCGAATAATTATTTATCATTTATCAAAATATATAGTATTTTCGTATTATAAATCTTTTTTCATCATCAACATCTGATATACCATATAATTTGCAATTTTTTTCCTTTCTTATAGTATTTGTTCTTTTTAAACATCTTGAAAATATTAGCTCTTCGAACACTAGCATTAGTTTTGCATTATGTAGAAATAGTTTCCAAAATAAAATATCTCCATTTGACTATTTTAAAATAGTATGCATCCATATATTATATTGTGTTAATTAGTACCACTTCTATCATCCCTAGTATTAATAGGGCATTTCAAACATGAACTCTTCAACCCTATATTGATCTGTCTAAATTTTAGGCCTGACTCAATTCACTTATATTTGGTCTCATTGTCCTGCAAGCTGACCTCAATCTAAGTCCATCAGATGGCCTACTTAGTCATAACAGCCTACAATGGCTAGAAGAAAGAGAATAAGGCTTATAGACCAAGTTGTAGAGTTTGATTTTTTTTCAATTTTGTATATCTTTTTTAATTAAATTAATATTAAACCCTAACCCGTTTAATACAAACCATAATCCGTTTAATATTAACTCTCAATTAAGAGTTAAGAAAAATCTAAGTTTTAAACATGTTTTGAAAATACTTAGAGTCATCTTCCGACTAGGATTGAGAAAAAGTTTAGATTAAAACCAATTAAGTGAATTGATTTTAATCTAAATACTGGGTTGCATCAAAAACCAATTTATTAAAAAAAAAGGGTTTTAAGAAATCAGAGATTTGAGTCCGGATGCTAACTTATTAAACTCCAATGGGTACAAATTTTAACTTTCCAAATTTAGATTTTCTTTTTAATATACCCTTTAAAAATAATATATATTCACATGTAACTAAGTAAATTTAATTGAATATACAAAAAAGATAAATTAAATAATTGTTTGCAAAAGGACAAAAAATAAATTTTTATATATTTTAAGTCGCCCCGTAATTATGTACGAGTGCTTACGTACTCACTATTCTGAATCAAACTTCTATAGTTCGTTTTCGAAAATATTAGTGAGTTGGTTCTTTTTAACTTTTGAAAACTAATCGAGTTTACATTTTTAATATAGTTCGAGTTATTTAAGGAAAATTCTAAAGAATCCTAAATTTGGTTTGTTTTTATTTTTGAAAATTTTAAGAAAGGTCATAATTTTTAAAAGAATTTATTTATTTATTTTCCAAAATGGATTTTTTAAGTGATAAAACATTTTATTTATTTTTTTATTATTATCATTTTTTAATTATTATTTTTCCCTTTATTCATGTTTTGACTGAAGAAAGAATAAAAATAAAAATAAAAATGATGCTTCCCTTTATTTCTTCTTATTCTTTTTCTTTTTTTTTTCCTTTTTTTTTATTCTCTCTCTCTCTCTCTCTCTCTCTCTCTCTCTCTCTCTCTCTTTTTGCAATTACAAATTACAATAAAATAAATAAATGAAAAAAAATACAATATAATACATTAACAAAACAGTAGAGGAGTTGGACTTAGACAACAACGCTGGTCGAAGGACGAATTGAAGCACCAAGTCGGGTCGGAGTTTAGATCTCAGGTCACGAGCCAACTTCAACAATAGCTGTGTACGAGGATGGTTTGGCTCAATCCGACCAACAAAACAAGCGATTGGAATTTTTAGGGTGGGTGGTGGTGGGCTTAATGCTACAACTAGCGAAGGTGGTTTGGTCGTGGTTCGAGTTGGGGCACTTAAAGCTAAAGAGAGAAAGAGGTGGTGGTTACTCTTGGTGATTGTTGGCAATAGTAGGGCATCAGCTTGGGCTTTTTTCTTTAGTATCCTAATAGTGGCAGTAGTGTTGTTACTCGAGTGGAGCACGGTTGTTGGTGGAGCTCGCATGGTAGTTATAGTGGCTAGGGTTTGGCTATCTAATGTTGGTGGAGATGGCTATAGGATGCAATAGCAGATGGGAGTAGTCGAATTAGAGAGATAAGGACCTAGGGAGGCTCATGAGTGATTAAGTTATGCACAAAAACAACCAGAAAGAGAGAAATGTAAAGAGAAAGGGAGCCGTATAGAGAGAGAAAGGATAAGTGGGTACGTGTTTCTAAAGCTTGTGATAAGTGCTTGGTGTTGGAATGGGGATAGGGATAGGGAGGTCCAATTTATACTCGAGTAAGCTCGAGTAAGCTTAGAAACTCCATTAATGATGGATTGACTAATTCGGATTTCACACATGTAGGCGATTTTTTTAGGCCGATTTGAAGTGCATTTTGGTTAAATCTAGACGACTTTTGGAATTGATTCAAAACTAGGCCATGTATTCTACATGATTTCATCATTAATTTGGTGAAATCGTATAGGAAGAGAGTTAAAAAATAACCTCAAAACAAGCTAACCAAAGTTAGAGAAGAAGGTTAGAATTGAGGAAAACAATTAAGGAAGGAGAAGGTCGATACGTGGTCACATGCAAGGTACATGCCATACACCCCCACCTTCGGGTGCATCGCACATCACAGTTGAAAAAAAACAAGGTGCACTTAATCCCTTTTTTAAAATAAAATACTAAAAAAATAATATCAATAATAAAATAAAATAAATAAGTCAAGTCTTGAACCTAGATTTAAGCCATAATTAACTCTAAACTAACTAAGTTCCGTATACACGTACATAACTAAATAAATGAATAAAGTATTATCTTAACAATTATGCACTTAGGTATTATTTAACCTTTAAAAAAAAAACCTAAAAATCTATTATTGCTAAATTTTTTTTTTTGTATTTTTTCCATTTTTCTATTTTTTTTTTATTTTTTTGTAGGGCCCTTTTAACCATATCTGTATACCCATGTCAACCAATATTCCTATGTATAGATAGATAGAATCTTATCTATGGGAATTATGATTTTTTTGTATCTTTTCAAAATTTGTATTTTTTTTTTACTTTTTTTCTAAATTTTCTATTTTCTATATTTTTCTAAATTAGAACCATTTTTCCTATTTAAAAAAAAAAAAAAACAAGCTATAAAATTATAGGGGATGCAAAAATAAGGTATCTATACAAACAACTACCACCCAATAAATTCAAACTACGTCAACACCCCCACCCCCCCAAAACTCTCCATGACGTACGAACATAGCAAAATGCTATTACTAGTTCCTTAACTTTCGATAGCCCTACTCTATAAATACTACCCAACCTCCCAACGGTAAACTTATTTACATTCTTTGTGCACTAAGCTTTCATTCAAGCTCTCCTACATCCTTATTCTCTCTCATGTAAGCATCAGAGTTTTTATACCAAACAACATCCTGGTGTCCTTTACTGTTCTTTATTTTACAAGAGCATTTGATAAGTGCAAAGCCTAATCCCTTCAATACCCTACCGACAAAATCTCTTAGACAATATTTGGCGCCATCTATAGGAACCTAACTCATCCAATACCTAAACACTTTCTAAATACTCTTTCTACCCCTCTCATATACCATGTCTTGTGTTATGGATCCAAACAACTAATCATAGAACAATCAACCGATGAACAATCAGCCCCTAGTTGGGCAAATCCCTAGGCAACGACTAGCATACCTAGAACGGATGCTTAAGTTCACCACTCATAACAAGGAGGTTCAAGCCAAACTCGATAAGGTCAAGTGATAAAGTAAGCACACCTAGGTGCTTGAAATCTCAAATGTCTATAATGGATAAGATAACCAACAGCAATAATAGAATTGTAGGGCACTATGGCCTAACCCCCAAGTACAAGAGCAATAGGTGCGGTTTGTGAATAAGCACAACCATACCCTTGTTGGCAATGAGTAAGTAGCTAACTCCCATGAAGGGGTTGCCTATCCAACAATTCGTAGGGCTCATTCAGCTAACAATGCTAACCTGAACGAGCTCCGCAAGATTGTTAAGAGGCTATTTGAGCAATAGGAGAGAAAGGTTATACAAGGTGTTAGCTTAGTCACCAACAATAAAACACCCTTCACTAGGGGTGTCTAAGATGAAGTTCTGCTCCCGAACTCTAAGCTCCCTACCTTGGACCAATATGATGATACCAGTGATCATAATGATCACCTTATCTATTTCATACCCTCATGAACCTCCATGGTCATGAGGATGAAACTATTTAAAATGCCTTCCTAGGCATTCTACGGAAGTTAGCTCAAATGTAGATCAACCATCAACCTAAGAATTCCATCTTCGCCTTCAACGAGCTTGTTCGTTAGCTCAATCTCCATTTCCGGGCTAACAAACCTCCGTCTAAGGACACTTTATCCTTATACCTAATTAAGGAAAAGGAAAGGGAAAACCTTCGTGAGCATGGGGCCCGATTCAATAATGTCATGGTCAAAATCCTTTAGCTTAATGAGGGAGTCGTTATTCATGCCACCTAACATAGCATTAGACCTTCCAAAGATTTCCTTAGATTGGTTTCTAAGAGCAAACCAAAGACCTTGGTCGAATTCTATAATAAGGCCTAGAAATATATGGACCAGGAGGACAACATTTACACTAGGTACGAGATTGACTTAGAGAGGTCAAGCTACAAGAAGGAGAAGGAGAAGGAGAAAGGGCTGTGAAGGATTACCTTAGTGGGAGGGCATCAAACTGAGATAATAGGGAGAGCTCCAACAATAAAAAGTACCCCCAACCCCCACCTATATACACTCAGCGCACCCCTTTAAACCGGCCCCTAACCTAAGTTTATATAGAAGTCTGAGTAAGAGGCCTACTACGGAAGCCCTCCAAGATGAGGGGGGGACCCTAGTTGTTGGAACTCTAACATGTATTATGAATTCTATGAAAACTACGGCCACACAACAAATGATTGCTTTCAGTTGAAGAATGCCATAGAATATGCCATCTAAAGAGACAACTTCAGAGAAAATGTGCTCGAGCATAACAATGATGGTAGAGACAAGGCACCTCAGAGGCAGCAAACTGAAGATGCCTAAGATGAAGGTAGTAATGATTGCCGCAACAACCGATCCTCCAATGGTGTCAACAACATCATTGTTAGGAGGCTACACCTGTGGAGTCTATGAAGCTATAGTAATTTGGCATAGTGATGGTAATGATTCTATCTCCTTCTCCAACAAATATCTAAAGGAGGTTAAGACCCCCCATTAGGATGCCTTAGTGATTAGGTCACTAATATGGAATTTTGAGGTCCTAGGGATTATGGTGGGTATCAGTAGCTCTATCAACAACCTCTTCAAACACACCTATGATAAAACAAGGAAAAAGTTAGCCATAAAAATAAAGCCATATCAGTAAGACTTCATTGGCTCCAATGGGGGAATGATCCAACCTAAAGGCATCATTACCTTATACATGGAGCTTGACAATGACAAGAATGTCACACAATGTCTAATGGAATTCGTCATGGTAAACTACCTTTCCTCCTCCAATGCTTTGTTGGGATGATTGAGCCTCACTAGCTTCAGAGTTATTACGTCGTCCCTGCATTTGAAGACCAAATTCCCAACCCTCATTAAGGTAGGAATTTGTAGGTGTGATCAGAAATTCTCCAGAGAGCTTTGCATGAGGGTAGCCTAAAGTGATGGCATCTTCACCTTAGAAGTAAGCTTATAGGAGAAACCAACAAAAAGAGGCAAGCCGGGTAAGAAGACAATAAAGGTGCAATGCAGCACCAGCCCCCACCAGACTACGAAAGTTAGGGTAGAGATACCTCCTAAGGTGAAGGAGGCCATTGTTGAACTCCTAAGGGCCAACTTAGATTGGTTTACCTGGTTAGCATCGGATATGCTTGGTATTTTGACTGACCTAGCGACCTATGACCTAAACATTGATAAGAACATCCAGCCTATCAAATAGAAGAAGAGACACTTTGCTCTAAAACAGTATGCCACTATTGAAGAAGAAGTATAGAAGTTGCTAAAGGCAAGCTTCGTATGAAAGGAGAAATATTCGACCTGGTTAGCTAATGTGACCTCCTATAGAGTTGCTAGGGTCAAGGAGGGTATAGGAGCTTCTTGGGTAGCCTCAGCAATAGGAGTCTCTCTCTCTCTACCCTTCCTCTCTTCTTTATGCGTTAGACCACCCAAGTAGTCTAGAAAGTCGAAGTCCAAGCGAGGTAATGTTTGAGCATTTCTTCCTGGAGTGCTTACCTTGACTTAATAGAGATGTGCTCATACTCATCGATCCACTGCCTTGTCGAGAGGAACTTCGTCGGAGCTTTCTACTTGGTAATGGCACTCATGACTTCCCTACTCTCCAGGCTAGAGATGATCTCCTTCATCTCTTCAGCTTCCTTTTGGAGCTCGTAGATCCTTCGCTCTAATTAGACCTTCTTACCAACTAGCTCTAGCGATTATCTCTTGGCAGTCTTGCATTCATCTACCTTCATCGCTAGCTTAATCGACATCCTTGAGACCAATGTGTACAGTTTCACATTGTATTGGTCGAGCTCTTCCTTAGCCTTTTTCTCCTCCTTTAACCTTTTGAAGAGCTTAGTCTTAGACTTTTGCTCCTCCTCCAACTGTCTACGAAGTGTGTTGGCCTTCCCAAGAGCCCTATTGGCCCTCTACTACACCTACCTCTCCTTCTATAGCTCAGCCTTTAGTATGGTCCTTTGCACATAAGAACAACATAAATGTCGATTAGCCTTCTTAAATTTTTCACAAAAGTGCTTAGAAGAAGACTCTGTTGCCCTATGATCCTTCTATGTACTAAATACCCTTTCATGGAGGTCCTTTACTTCATTCAGCAACGTGTTGTAATGTATAAGCCAAAGCAGCACTTAACCATGGTACTGTACCATAATAAACGAATAACAATCAGTTAGAATAAACCTTTAAAAACACAATGCCAAGAGAAGGAATTTAGAGTAACAAAAACTCACTTAATGAGTTAGTTGAGGTGCCCCCCCTAAGTCTATTGGCGAGTCGACCCGAGCCTTCAACATTCCTCTAAGATAGCCTAGTCATTAGGAGTGAAAGACCCCATCGAAGCCTGAAAGTTGAGTTCCCGATAGCTTAATGTCATATCACTACCCCATATATCCCACTTCAGCCTGAGGAGTCTCCCCCTGGCCTGCCCGATGGCTAACTCCATAGCCCCTAAGTATAACTTGTCGCTCTCAGACTCGTATAACACATTCTTAAACAAGTCTAGTACTATTCCCAACGTTCAGTACTTGTTCAAGAGCTTCTATCAAGCCTCCCACATATCATCAAAGCAACATTACAGGTAAGTAGAGGGCTATATGTAGACATTAGTTTGACTTAGTAGATCTTTCATCTTTGCCTTTTTTGTTTCGGGCACCTTCACCCCTTTAGCATCAAAAGCCTTCCTCTTTTAGCCTACTAGCTCCTCTGTAGTGCTAACCTCGAACACCCTCTCCTTACCCTTTGGAGGAGGAGGGAGTACCATTAGATTCGACTTGTTCGCAATTGAAGCATCCCCCCTTAGAGTGATAATGGGCTTGGATGTAAGAGAAGAGTTAGTTATGGGGGAGACCATGTTCAAAGGCTCAACAACCACCAACTCTAAGGAAGGGGCACTAATAAGGACCCCTTATAGCAGAGTAAGTGGTTCCATCTTGTTAGTCTCACCTACCCTTAACTTTGGCTTCATAGCCTTGCTCTTAAGGTTGGCAACTCTCTTATCCTATTCAAGGCAATTCCTTATACTTAATTAGCCACTCACTTGCAAGAGCAAATTAACGGTATCAGTGGAAAATAGAAAATTACAAGTACTTATAAACTTTGCCGTGACTAATGTAAGCAAGGAGGACTCTCAATTCCTTAAAGAACGATGGGTGAGGGATGGCTTCAAGTAAGCCCACATTAGCACGACGAAGGAACCATTTCACACTAAGATTGAACCTATACCTTCCAGCCACTTCTTCATTATGGCTCTCTCCATGCTAGCAAAGAATTAAGAGATTAGTAGAGTGAAGCACCTCCACACGGTCTCCTTGGCATCGATCTCATTATTAATGCTCAGCTCTAATTGGGGTTAATAGTGTTAATGGGATCTTCCTCCTTTCAAGAGACAGTGAACAAATTGAGGTTACTTGGAAGATGTATTAAGTCAATTCAAAGGAACTACTCTTCTTCTGAAGTGAGGTCCTTTTGAACAGCTTAGCGTATTAGAGAAACAAGTCCTCGGGCTTGGGATCTTATGATTGACCCTTGATTCCTATCATCCCCTATAGGGTGTTTAAGATTTGGCATCAAATCTTAGTTAGAGTCAGGTAGCTCAACATCAGGGAAATATGGGTGAAGATTAGCAACATTAAAGTTGTCAAAGACTCCACATTCTTCAAGCAGGTCAACCTTGTAGGCATTAGGGGTTGATCTTCTCGATCGCCTTGAAAGGTCCATCTACTCTCTATGACAATTTGTTCTTCCTTAGGTTAAGGAACCTATCCTTGCTAAAGTGAATCCACACTAGGTCTCTAGATTGAAACTCTTTAGCTTTTCTTCCTCAACCTTTCTTTTCAAGCTTGGAAGCAGCCTGGTTCAAATGTTCCACTACCTTCTGGTGCATTATTTAGATGGCTTCTAATCTTTCAATAGCTTATTGATCCTTAGGTTGGCTAGGTTGGGAAATTTGATCCAATGGGAGTTTAGGATTATATCCATATGCAACCTCAAAGGGTGACTTCTTGGTGACACTATGAGCAGTCTTATTGTAAGAAAACTCAATAATTGGTAAGTATATGTCCCAATCAACTGGGTTTCTTCTAACTATAACTCATAACAAGGTTCTTAAGAACTTGTTGATGACTTTGGTCTTTCCATTTGTTTGCAGGTGGTAAGACGTACTAAACAATAGTTTGATCTTAAGTTGTTTCCAAAAGGTCTTCCAAAAATGACTTAAAAACTTAAGGTTTCGATCAGATACTATAGTCCTTAGCACTCCATGCAGCTTGACCACTTCCTGTAAAAAGAGAAAAGAGATGGTCAAAGCATCGTTAGTTTGATTATATGGTACAAAGTGTGCTATCTTACTGAACTAATCTACGACTACCATGACAGAGTACTTCCTTCCGGGCATCCTCAGTAATCTTAAAACAATGTCCATACTTAGCTTGAACCATGGTTTAGTTGGGATTGATAATGGTAAATAAGGCACTTATTCGGCTCATCTCTTTACTCATTGGTAGGTCGCACACCTCTCTAATATAGATTGCACATCTTTCATTATCCTTGGCTAAAAAAATCTCGAACTAAGCACTTCATGAGTTCAAGCCTTCCTAAAATGACTAGACAATCCTCTTCCATGTATCCCATGCATTAAATTCTCTCATAGAATAGGTTAAGATGCACAACTTTTCTTTCCTAAACAGGTATCCTTGCTCCTTGTAATAATTATCAATAGCTCGACCATTCTCACATTAAGCATAGATTAGACCAAAGTAGGGATCTTTAGCACATAGACTCTTGATAACGGAAATCTAAAAAGCCTCATCTAGAGTTTAGTTAGGAGAGTATGCCATCATAATAGGGCATTAGCCACTAGATTGTTCTTACCAGTTTTATACTTAACAACATAAGAAAGTCCCTCCATATATTTGATCCAATTTGCTTGTCTCTTGGACAGTTTAAGGTAGCTCTTCAAATATCCTAGCAATTTGTAGTTGGTGTAAATCACGAATTCTCTAGGCAATAGGTAGTGTTACCAAACAGTTAGAGCTCGAATCAAAGAGTAGAACTCCTTATCATACATAAAATAATTTAGTGTTGCTCTTTGAAGCTTTTCTCTAAAGTAGGCAATTGATTGGCCTTCTTTCCTTAGTATGACCCCTCTACCCAATACAGATGCATCATTCTCTACTTCAAACACTTTATCAAAACTCGAAAGAGCTAGGATAGGGATAGTAGTTTTCTCTCCCCATTTAAACTCAATGTTCTTCTTTGATAGCTTTGTTAGTAGGGCCACAATGACACTGAAATTTCTTAAGAAACGACGATAAAAAGATTCTAAGACTTGAAAACTTCGCATGTCAACAAAACAGGTCGGTATAGTCCATTCAATGATAGCCTTAATCTTCTTTTCATCAACATGTATTTTACCTCCATTCATAACAAATCCTAGAAAGATTACCTTTCGTCGGTAGAAGTTGCACTTCTTTAGATTGGCATACAATCTCTTAGCTTGAAGCTTGTCAAAGATAGCTTAGAGATGTCCATAATGTGCTTCTAGATCAAGGATGTAAACAAGAATGTCATCAAAGTATACAATAAAAAACTTCCGGATCAACTCTCGGAGTATACAGTTTATTAATTGCATAAAAGTGCTTGGAGCATTAGATAATCTAAATGGCATCACAAGCCATTCATATGATAAGTCTTGAATATAGTCTTCCACTCATCTCCTTCCTACATCCTGATTTAATGATATTTGGATTTGAGATCAATCTTAAATAAGTTCCTCACTCCAGTCAACTCATTAAGCATGTCATCAAACTAAGGTATGGGGTACTTGTACTATATGGTGATCCAATTGATGACTTGGCTATCCATATACATTCACCACGTGTCATCTTTCTTCGACACCAATAAAGCTGAGACGACGTACGGGCTTAGAGATTCTCTCACATATCCTTTCTTCATTAGCTCATCTATTTGTCTTTAGAGCTCCATAACTTGTTCATGGTTTTACCTTTACATTGGCTTGTTTTATAATGTAACTCCTAGTTATAGATCTATAGCAGGCTTGATCCCTCTTATCGGAGGCAGAACTTTTGGTAGTTTATCAGGAAATAGGTCAGTAAACTCCTTTAACATGTCCTTCACCTTGGTAGGTAATTCAAAATTTAGATCCCTTAATTCAAGCAATCTTCTGACCAATAGAAAGGTTGGCTTTTTAAGCTTTATCTCTCTTGATAGCTCGACACACATCATTACTAGGGTTTCCTTCTCAAGGCTTGACTAAGTTGATCTTGCATAGTTTTGACTTGCTCGATAGTTAAGGGACTCAGTCTTACCTTTCTTCCCTCATGCTTAAATGAATAGGTATTTCTCCTCCCATCATACATCACTTGCCAATCAAACATCTTAAGTCTTCCTAAAAGAATATGTGAAGCATTCATAAGAAACGCATCATAAACAACTTCATCTTGATACTTTCTAATACAAATCAACATGGCAACTTGCTTGGTCATTTTTAAGGCTCCCTTATTACTTAGCCAATGTAGTTTGTAAGGTTTATGGTAGGGTATGGTCGGCAATTTCAATTGTTAGACCATAAAGGTAGATGCCATGTTAGTATAGCTTATACTATCAATAATAAGAACATACAATATTCCATTAACTTTGTAACCAATGTGGAACAAGTTATCACATTGCTCATCCTTAGGTACTGGGTTGACACATCACTTGTAGTAGAACTATAGATGAAAGCATGAAATTCCCTTCTTCGCTATAAATAACTTCCTCCTCCTTAAACAAATCAGATTGTCTAGATTCATTTAGCACTTCAACTTCCTCGTCAGTACTTTTGACCTTAATGGTTGGGCATTTCTCCCTTAATCACCTTGACTCTTTTGTTCAAATATTATGTAGCCATGTAACCAAATCCTTGGTACTTAAAGCACTTTATCTCACTAGTCTTTCTTCTTAAACTTTGTCTTTTCTCAAACTTCCTCAGGGGTTCTTTCTCTTCAGCTCAAGTGGTTGAAACAGGTTAGATATCTTTGATCTTACTTAGTTTCGATGGTACAGGTTAACTGGAAGAGTTCAATTGGGAGTAGTATGACTAAAAGGAGCTTAGAATCTACTTATTCAACATTGCTCAATTCTTTAAGCTGTTGAGGCTTCCTCATCTAAGGACTTAATATCTCTGGTAGCAAGAATATCACCTATTTCATGCATTAACCAATTGATAAACCTAGAGATACCGTGGTCTTCTAACTCTATAACTTCACATCAGATTATTAACATTTAGAACTCCTTTACACAAACGTTAACACTAGATCTTCCTTGCCTTAACTTCTATAACCTTTTGAACGCGTCTTGTAAATATTAGCTTGAAACAAATCACCTTTTCATCTCTTCCCAATCTTTAACTTCTCTTTCTCTTTCTCTTTATTGTGTAACCTGCAAATTCTTTTACCACAAAGCGACATATCCTATAAATTCTAAGATGGCAACTCTCACTTTAGCATTCTCAGGAATTTCATGGCACTTAAACTATTTCTCTATCTTATCAACTTAATTTAGGTAGTCCTCAGTATCTCTACTACTAGAGAAGCTCAGAATTTGCAACCTTAGCCCCTTTACCTTGAGAGCTCATACATTTTTTTCTTTAGGTTCATAGTACTCTTCTTCCTCATTACTTAACTCTTCATCTTCTTCTTCTATTTCCTCCAACGCAAGCCTTCTTCGACCAATCTTATCCACTCCTCCAGCTCAAGGTGGTCGAATTGGGAAATTAGCTCAACTAGGTTAGCCATTACCTCTCTCGAGTAGTTCATTCGCTTTGCCTCTATTTAAGGTATCGAGCCCTATTTCGATTTTCTTAATTTAACATATATTAAACCTAACCCGCTTAATATAAATTACTCGACATTAAATCAAGAAAATATTTTTCGAAAAAAAAAAATTAAATTAAAGTCACCAACTAGTTTAACTGGTAAAAAAATGAAATTAGGGTTTTCGAGTGGGAAAACCTTAATTTGACTACTGATCCGCATATTTTCTAAAAATTATTTTTAGAATAAATAACAAAAAAAGATCGGGTTCAAGGGCTAATTAAGATTAAATCATCATGTCAAAATTAAAGAAAAATTAATGAACTTTTATTTTTATAATTTCCTAAAAATACTAAAAATATTCCTAAACATACAAAAGATAACTAAAGTGATTTTTAGATTTTTTTTATTACGAATTTCTAAGAAAAAGATAAATATTTTTTTATAAAGTACTTACATACCTACTAGTCGAGATTAAACTGGCTATAATTCTCTTTTTATAAAATATTTAGTTGGTAAATTCTTTTTATTTCAAAAACTGAGCTAAGTTTATATTTATTTATCAATTTATTATTTTAAAAAAACCTAATAAATCTAATTTTCTTGAATTAAAGAAATCCTAACTAACTATATCTTTTTGAAAAACTCTAGTTAAGATTTTTATTATTTTTTAAAACTACTACATGTCAAAATATTTTTTCTAAATCCTAACTATAAAATAAATTAAAATACAATCTAGATACATATCTCTTTTAACTCTTAACCAGTAGATATGTATTTTTGTACTTATCTTTTTTAAATTTCAACCGTAAAATACGCATTTCAACTGTATGATGCGTATATTTTTTTTTTAAGAAAAAAACATGATTTTATTAAAAAACACAATTTAACTGAATTTTATGGAAAATTTGAATTGTCTAGAAAATATGTAATAAAATAAATAATAAATGACAAAAAAAAACCTACACTTGAACAAAAATAGATTAGTAAAAAAAAAAAAAACAACTAATAAAATAAATAAATAATAATTTTTATCAAATTGAATTACGTGTAATCACGTGTTGTAATCGGGAAGTGAATTAAAATTTGGCAAAGAGGAGCTGGCTTTCGTATGTATCAAGTGACATGAAGGAATTGCATCAAGATGGATTTAAGGGCGTTCGTCAATCAGCGTTGGATGTAGAGGTTGGTTTGACAAATTGGATCGACCTTGGTTTCATTTGATTCATTGGACGGTCAGGCCTGAAATTTGGATTTCTAAACTTCAGCTTCGGACGTTGGATTTGGACTTCGGCTTTGGACGTTGGATTTGATCTGGACTTCAGACGAACGTTGGATTTGGATTTCCGCTTTGGACGTTGGATTTTGGATCGGCTTAGGGCGTACGTGGCACTTCGGATCGATGGAGCTTTAGGATATTGAATTTGGAATTCGGAAATTTGGATTTCAGTGGCTTTGTGGACGTCAGGCTATTGAATTTGGAATTGGGGTGGCGTTAATGGGGACATGATTTGTGAATGGAGCAGATGGTTTTAGCTTTGTGGATTCTTGGGATTGGATCAGGCGTGAACGATTGAGGATGTGAATTGTTAAAGGGGGGTGGACTTTGTGGATTTTATGGTGGATGTTGTAAAAAAATAAAAACTAGAAATCCTCTCCCTCTAAACTTTACTGATAAATTCCTATTTATAAACCGTTTATTGAATCTTTTGTATCTTTTAATTACGGATTTGATTTTCAATCAATGAAATATACGATGAAAATGTGACCTAGCTTCTAAAAATTCTATTTGGGCTTTCTATTTACCGGTCCTGGTTTGATCCAATAAATTATAAATTTAATATAGCCCAATATAATATAGATAAAAAAATTTATTTTATATTGGACTGGATAAAAATTATTTTAATAAAACCCAATTCTTCCAATGACTTAAAATTTATTAAATTAATCACACGTTATCATCAATTTAATCTTAAACGATCCGATGCAACTCAGCTCGACTTAACTTGACTCGATAGGATTCGACTTAACTCGAAATGACTCAACACAATACAATTAATCTCGATACGATACTACTTAACTTGACTCCATATAATACGACTTGACTCGATATGATTTGATTTAACTCGATACAACTCGATATGATACACGATATGACTCGACTCAATACGATTCCACTCGATACAATACACAATACGACTCGACTTACTTTTTTTATTTTTTCTTTTAATTTTCATTTTTTTTATTTATTTGTTAACTTGGCTCAACTAATGAAAAATAAAAAAAAAATGAAATGTTTATAGCTACCCCTTTTTGTAGAGAAGTTTAATTAGAACTTTACTACAAAAATAAAAGAGATACTCATTTTTGCTACAAAAATAAAAGAGATCTCTTTAAGATTAAAAACTCGTTTTGGCAGATAATCTGAAAAGAATATATCTCTTCGAGATTTCAAAAAACTTTCTTTAGTAAATAATCCGAAGAGGATAAATCTCTTCAAGATTTCAAAAAACTTTCTTTGGTAGATAATCCAAAGAAGATAAATCTCTTCGAAATTTCATAAAAAAATTGTTTTGGTGAACAATCTGAAGAGAATAGATCTTTTCAAGATTTGTTTTAACTAATCAAAAAGGATATATCTCTTTGAGATTCGTTTTAGTTAATCCGAAGAGAATAGATCTCTCCGAAATTCGTTTTGGTTAATCTGAAGAAAATAGATCTCTTTAAGATTTCAAAAACTAATTTTACTTTAGTGATCCAAAGATGATAGATCTCTTTAAGATTTCTTGTTTTGTTTGTTGAATGATCTGAAGAGGACAGATCTTTTCGAGATTTTTGTTTTGGTAATCCGAAGAAGATAGATTTCTTCAAGATTCTAGTTTTATTTTGATGATTCGAAAAGGATATATCTTTTCAAGATTTCAAAAATTGGTCTTACTTTAGTGATCTAAAAAGGATAGATCTTTTCAAGATTTCTCGTTTTGTTTAATCCGAAAAGGATAGATCTTTTCGAGATTCATTTTAATTTGGTGAATAATCCGAAGAGGATAGATCTCTTTAAGATTTCTTGTTTTGATGAATAATCCAAGGATAATAAATCTCTTCGGGATTTCTTGTTTTGGGGAATAATTCGAAAAGGATAGATCTATTTGAGATTTCCTATTTTGCTCGAAAGGATAGATTTTTCAAAGATAAGCTAAAACAATATTTTATTAAAGATAAAAGGAGAGAGCGCTTTGATAAGCAAGCAATCTTTTAAATAACTGGATGGTGCTCGTTTGAGCAAACAATCCAACTAAGGAATAGATTGAATAGTATTCCTTTGAACAAGCGATCCTAAAAAGGAATAGGACAGCGCTCCTTTGAGTAAGCGATTTTAGAAAAAAACTAAATAGGATAGTGATCCTAAAAAGAAAGAAAACTTTCATGAGTTTTGACAAATTGATTTATGACTTTGAGTTTGAGGGATTTTGATTATTTCTTGAAAATTTTAACTCTCTCTATTTTTTTTTTTAAGAAATCGCTCTTGATAATTTTTTTAAGAAAATTTTAATTTCTCTTTTCAAAATTTTTTTTTCAAGAAATTAAAAAAACACTCTTGGATAGAAAATTGTGTTGGTATTAAGTAAGAAAGTCTTGAAAACTGTAAAGATCACCAATAAGAGGTTGGCTTGCCTATTGTCAGTTGATCACTCATTCTTTCAGTCTTTTTTCCTGGAGCATAATTCATTATCTTTGAACTTTTTTAGAATCAATAATTTCTAACTTAGGATAAATGACCATTCTTATTTTTGAGAAAGTGCTCAACTCCTCAATTTTCCACTAAGGGGATAAATATTTTTATTTAAAATGTTTAGTCAAACTAAACTTCCTTACACTCTCATAGGTTTGTTTTTACTCTTAGCATTAATTCTAAGAATTGTAGCCTATCTTATAAGTGGTACATTCTAGTTAATCAATAAGTTTTTTCTGGGTTTGTAACGTAAGGCCTTTGGTCAATGTTTTAAGTAAATGGATATTAATATGCTTTGGCTAATTTAAAAAAAAAAAATCATATACAATCTGTCTCAGGTTTACAAGCCAAGAACCTATGACAAACTAAACATAGGCTTGCCCCAATTTCATAAGCAAATGTTGCTTAAGATAATTCAATTTCGTTAATCAAAAGAGTTTCATTAAGGCTAGTATAGTGAGCAGAATCATAAAATGAGGGCTTTGTTTTTTAGGTTTAGGAATTGAAAGTGTTTTGCCTTTGGGTACCATCATAAGTTTGGACTTTTGGCTTATTGGTAATTTGGCTATTCTTTAAAGATGATCACCTTACTAATATTTTGAATCTTTTTTTCTTTTTTTTGTTTCTCTTTTTGGTCATCTTCCATTGTTGAGTTTTTTTTCTTGCTTAATGGGATTTAAAGCCCTAAAACCATGGGTTCAAAGAGTATAAACTTAAGAGAAGTATATATGGCTTTAAAGTGTTTGGGAAAGAATCTATAGACTTGATGTGTTTAAATATGTGTACGGGCTTGAGTAAGGTGTATATGGTTTGAAATTCTTCTTCATTCTAAAGAAATTGAATTATCTATGACAACATTTGCTTATGAATTGGCACAAAAAATACACCTAAGGTAACATACTAGTTTAGCAACCTAATTTAACTAGTGTGTTACCTTAGGTATATTTTACTAAGGCAAGCACAATTTAGTCTCCTCCTTTTCTCCAAATTAATGACCCTAACCTCTTAATTGCCCCAGTTTAAGGTAGTTCTTAGCAGGGCTCATTTTAAGAAAAAAATCCCCTAAAGGTTCAAATGGGTTTGCAAGGGATAACAATGTTTGAGGACAATGAAATGAACGCCTAATATCATTTTGATACGTATACCAAGTTCAAGACATACCTCCTTTAAGGAATGAGCCCAATTACTCACCTTGATGACACTCTTCTCTCATGTGTGTTTAGGGTTAATGTTTGAGACATAGGTTGCCTCTTTTCATCCTAACCATTTCAAGTAATGTATTATCACTCTCTTCGGTAGAAAATTTTAAGTTTTGAGTTTACATTTTCTTTATCCATTTTCACTCATTCAAAATGTCCTTATTTGAATTAAACTAGCTTCATAGCATACAAAGACAAAAATGCACATGAAAACTGCATTATTCAATAACTTGTGTTTATTATAAGCTCTAAAATGAAAGATTATTCTAAAAAAAATGCAGGAACTAAAATTCTTTTATACTTATTGCCCTTATTTCTATCACTTCTTTGCCCATTCACCTAAATTGATCTCTTGGAGATATACCCAATTGCTTTAAATGGTAAGCCACGGTGTCAGATGATAGTAATAAACCTTCAATACTTGATGTTGAGGTTGTCTGTTCGATGCTTCTTTAAAACCTAGGGAAGGAATATCACTGCTAATTGACCCTTCTAGAAAATTTGGTTGAATAATTTTGGTATCAATCAAATCCTACACCTTATGCCTCAGTATCCAACAGTCTTATATGGTATGCTCTACCTAACTCATATGATATTCACTACATTTATTGGAGTCACTATCCCTTGGCTTGTATTTTTGTGTTGGGTTTTCGCATGTGAGTAGCCGTACATCTCTTAATTGCTTGAACACTTGGGCTATTGGAATCTTGAACTACGTAAATCGCCTCCTCTTGTTGTAGATGGGCTTGCCTTGATTCTAGGCTTTCCCAATCGATACATTCACTCCTAATTTCTCTTTCGTTAAATCTTCTTCAAGCTTAGGCTGTAACTTCCTATTTGTATTAGGATATAGGTTTTCAAGTTGCTTAAGTACATAACCCATCACCATTTCTGTGCTAACGAGCCTTTCTTCTAACTTCGCTAACTTTTCTTCTAGGGTAGCAACCCTTTCTTCCAGACTTTGGCAATAACATGCCCTATAGGGTTAACCATTTAAATCTATTTCCGGTAACTTTTTCAAACGTTGTATCATGTTAACAGTAGGCTTATGAATCTACAACTCTTTAGACTCGTATGCTTGAGATGGTGTGTCAATAGGCCCTTAAGCGTAGATATGAGCTATGGCCTCGACTTGTCTCTCATGCTTACTTAAAACCCCTTCTGCTATGGCTATTCTCTATTCAAGTGCTTGAAGCATCTTGATTTTTTAAAACGGGCTTCAAGTTAGGTTAGATTACTTATAAAACTATCTTTCAAAACCCATAAGAATTCTTTCCTGTTAGCAACACTGCATTCTCTCTCTTAAAAAAATTAAGTTTTTTATTTCAAAAACCTTTTTTTTTTTTACTTTTACTAAAAATCAATGTTTATTTTATGTTACAGATAGCCTAATATTGACGTTGACGAATCTAAGAACAAAATTGGAAACATTTGTACTGACAATTGAGTACACAGGATGACGATTATATTATAAGGATAATATAGAAAAATGTAAATTATTTTATAATGAAAAACTTATTAAAGGTGACGACTCATAAAGAAAGCTCTATTAGGAGTATGACAACTTAATGGATGAATACGAAAAATGAGAACCTAAACGTCTACATGATTGATGACTTTGAGATGGGAAATAATTTACAATGGGAGCCTAATGGTTAGATCTTTTTTTATTTTTTTCTCATATTTTGTATTTTGTTTTTTTTTTTAAGGAAACTATCAAGTAAGAGAAAAAAAATGAGCAAAAGACTACGCAATTAATAAAGGTTTTCATTTAATAAAGTTGCAAATTTATTAAAAATCATAAAATCTAACCTATACAACTGACTAAAAGAATGGAAAGAAAGAAAAAAAAAAAACTCCTAACTAATCTTTCTAAAGAACTCAAATCTTATATCTATAAGAACCGATGGAGTTGATTGGGATGGGCTTCATTAACTTCTCTCATCAGCTTTCGAACTGTAACATCTCTTTCTCAAATCTTACTCCTCAAGAATTGATTTTTTTCCAACAATCTCACATTTCCAACTTTAACTCTTCAATGATTCATCTACTTTCTTAAAACTAGGCTTCAACTCTGGCCTGTATGGTATCTTAGTATGCTTGCTTGGTAGGTGAAAGATATACTGGGTCTGGCTCGTGTCTAAATGCGTCTAGAGCTTCATACCTTATCTTTCTAATCTTCTCCAACTGATCATAGATGACTTGCTTGGTAGCATAATATTCTCCGACTTTACCCCTTAAAGTTCCCATGTTGACTATTTTCTTGACTTCTTTCCATTCCTACAGCTTCACAAGTTCTACTAATTGTTGAATTAGAGTAGCTATGGGTAAACAAAGATCTTGATAACTCAATGTGACAACATCCAAAGAATCTCTATAAACTATCTCTCGAAGCGGACCTAGCTGTCTAGTGACACAAGCTAGGAAATATCCGGTACAACCCGTAATACTAATAAGGGGAACCCCTGCATAGTCGGTGTACCTGTCACACTCCGAAGCAGAAGAGTCGTAATAGCCCCGTCGTGTAAACCATCCTAAGATAGAAGTTGGCCTTACAACCGCTATCTTAGACCTGATTTATACAAGGCATTCACGACTAACCCGCTTTGAAGTAAACAGTTTGTAATTTAAATAAATCATTGACTTAAGAAAGTGAGGAAATTTATATATATACATTTTATAATTCAGTTATTACATTATTCAAAAATGAAAAATTCTAAATAAAACAGAACTTAGACCTTAAGAATATATGTTCGTTCTTCAAATATTTTTCCTCACTCCCCAAGATCCAACAGTTATTAGCTTTAGAGTAATTATATGTCGCTTCTTAGCCAACACCTGTACAACGTCTATAGGGATATGAGCAACCACAGCTCAGTAAGTTAGGATGGAGAACTTAAAACTATACCAAAAACATAACAAGGTTTTCAATCAACTTATTAGGTGCAATGCATGTGCAAGCAAATGCCATCGTACGACGTTGTCCGGCCCGTCGTGAGATTAGAGAAATTGCACCCGCTCTAATCCGGGTTGAGGAGTTGCCATTAATGCAACAACTCACGACCAAACCCAAGCTTGTGCAATGGAAACCTCGCTCCTCCCACGACTACCTTCGAACCACTGACTTCACCCTCGCCGCGACCTCCTCTCCTGTCACTTAGTTCGGCTAAGGATGAAGAAGGGACCATTTTGTAATCCTGCGCTATCCCTTTCGAAGGGGTCGGTATTTGGCCGGAGAATCCTAAGTTCCCCTAACGGGTTGCCATACATGTCCGATTATGATTACTGGTCGTATATTTGATTAAGTCAAGTTTAGGGTGATCAATCATTTCATACAATACATGCCAGAGCAACAAACAGAATCATAGCCTCACCCATAATCAAGTACATACACACATCCAACTATCTAACAAGCATAACTAAGCATAATCTTAAGCCTCCAAAATACAGCATCGTATAAATCCCAACTTACCTTGACTCCTCGCTCATTCACTCGAGATCTGACTTGCTCAGGCCATCGCCGATCATCCCTATAACATAAACGTGATTTCAGTTTTTCATATAACTATTATAAGTTAATTTTATCCTATAACGCTTATTGTTATGTTTTGTTTAGGGTTTAATATGCCTAATTATCTAGGTCTTAAGTCTTTTATAATTATTCTAGGTTTGGGGTTAGGTTCAGGTTCGGTTTTCGCATCGATTTCTAAATTAGGTTCTAGCTCGATTTCCAAGTAGTGTTTTATATTATAACCCTAGAAATTCGTTTCAACCCATAATGTGAAATTAATCACATTATTTCCCGATCTCCTAAATACCATCATTACCCCTAGTCAGTATTTATTTTACCCGGTACACTTAAATCCGTATTAGTGTACCGAATTCACTTCTAATGTGAGAAATTTTTACATTTTTCATATAATTACATAAATTCAAGTTTCCTATCAAATTTATTGTACATTTTTATTATTATCAAGATATCAATTTTTATTATAATATTTTCTATTTATTATATTTCCAATAATTACATATTATGTATTATTATCTATTATGTATATAATACACTTCTAATATTTCTATCACTCTAATTATCATTTCTAAACATTAATTATCATTTCAAAATGTCTAAATTCATTCTAAATCAGATTTTACTTCAAATTTTCCTTAATTTACAAAATTAACTATTTTTCCCTATTACTCATTTACTACATAATTAACCGAATAATTACATCTAATACCCTAAATGCTACAAATATCATACTCCATCAGATTTCCACATCCTAAAACATATACTTATTCACTAAATCAGTAATTAGCCATTTAATTACTTAACCCTAAATTACCCATTTTATATCTCATTTTAGAGCCTAAAAATTATCTAAAAATTTCGAAAATTAATTTTTGAAAACAAGCTTCATAGCACTGTTCTATATCATCTAAGTAATCTACACAAAAATTTTGAGCTCGAAACTATACTCCTAAGGTCATTTATTTCTAAACCGAAACATGCTCGGTTTTGTTCAATTTGTTAAGAACTCTATATTTTCAGATGTGATTAAACTAAATCACTATTTTTCCCTAAGTCTACATACATAACACCTTAGAATAACAAGTTTCATAATTTTCTGGGCAAAATAACTAATTTTACTAAATTATACAAAATTAGGATAAGTGTGGGACTCACTCGGTTCGATGCCTTCTGGCCGTCCAAGGCCGGTCCAAGCTTGTCGGCCGGCCCAGACGGTGGGTTTGGAGTGGGGTGGTGGTGGTGGCTCGGTCCCAAGTGGTGGTGTGGTGTGGTGTGGGTTTGGCTCCCTTGCCCAATCTGCACAGTTTTCTTTTCTTTTTTTTTTTTTTCTAAATTTTCTCTCAAATTTTTTAGTCTCTAGATTTTTCTCAGATTCCCCACTGCCCAAATGAGTTTTGGAAATTTTTCCCCTATTTATAAACGATTTTTGTAATTATTATGCATTAATTAGACATGACTTTACCCAATTTCCTTGATTTTTTGGCTTTTGTGTTGCCTAATTCTAATTGGTTGATTTTTATTTAGCAGATCCTGACATGCTACGACCTGATTTGGATCATCTTATCCTCTTCTGATTTTTTTTAGATTTTTTCATAATTAATTTATAATTTTCTTTAATTATTTACTTAGTTTTTAGCTAATTTAGATAATTTCGCATATTTTTATCTACACGTAAATACATGTGGGGTACACATGAACATTCCTAATTATTATTTAGGTCATTCTAAAATTTTTAGTATACATATAATCTATCTCTAATAATTTATTACTTATTAGATTATACTTTTCGCCTTTTTAGTAATTAGCAATTATTATGCTTAAAATTTAAAAATTTTATAGTCTCCCATTTTATTACTTATTTTCTTAAATTCAAGTTTATGGAGTCATTTTTACTAATATTTCTAGCTTTACTTTATAATTTAGGTTCGATCGAGTCTTCCAACTGATCGAAACCTCGAATGGCTAGTTGTGAGGCTTACAATATCCTAAGATAGCTTGAGTGCAGTAGCTCCATCTAGCTATCTACATAAAATCTACTGGTTGCATCTTGCTGATGACTAACACCCATCCTTTAAACTAAGCTTCATCCGATACCTTAAGGTGACAAGAAAAGTCGTCAATCAAGTTCACATTTTCAGTCAAGGACTCTTTATGAAGATTCCCTCCATATCTCTGTGTGTGATTGAGAAACTATACGGTAAGGATTATAAGGTTAGTCGTAAAGTACCCATGCCCCTACTTCTTCAAGTAGGTAAGTGTCCTGAACTGCTCCGCCAATAACGCCGGTATATAGAACTATCATCAGCATTTGAAAGTCTTGAACATACTCATCAATAGTTTGGCCTCCTTGTCTCAGCACCTGAAGCTGAGCAAAAGTATCTTAAAGATATGTTTCCAATACTAATCTGTTTTTGAGCACTCTCTTAATCTTGAGCCAAGTGTTAATCTCTCAGTACCCCTCTTGTTTTCTCATGGCTTAAAAATTATTCCACCACATAGCAGCATACCTGAAGAATTCAACAGTAGCAGTTCTTACTTTCTCATAATCCTCGTACTGATAATAATCAAACATACATTCCACCTTCTCTTCCCACTTCAGCTACTCGTCAGCATTCCCAGATCTATTGAAACTCAGAATTGGAAGCTTCACATGGTTAAATGCTCTGAGGATTCATACATGCTTCTCTTTAAAATACTCTTCTTCCCCCTTATCAAGCTTTCTCAGGTCTATCCTTTGCCTTACTCATCCGCTAACTCCTCTACCTCAAACTGGTTAAGCTGGGTTCTGACCTTTAACATGTTGAGCAACTTGTGGAGTGTTTTGCACGATCTCATTGGGTCAACAAGACAGTGCATGAATAGCTCGAGTCAGATCTACCAAGAGGTTAGCTACTTCATCGAGCCTCCCGTTAGTGCTTCTAGGAGTTTCTTGAGACTGACGTCCATGTTGGACAACTCTACTGTCATCACCAATACCAATATTCATATTTGGATTTGTCATTTTCCCTCACAAATTCAAAATTCAAACAAACACTTCAAAAAGTAAACAGCTAATAACATAGCAATCTAATGAACATAGTAACTAGCTCTGTCTCACACACATAAAATAAAGTATAACAGAACTTCAAGAAGAACTAACTATAGTTCACACAAAACCTCCTCTTTGATACTAAGATGATGTGAACTGTGACTAAAAACAGACAAGATTAGTTGCTGGATGGGTCCAAGCTTCTAGAAAGCTCGAAAAGAGTAACGAGGAAGGTGTAAAAAGAGTGAGAATGACGAATGAAACAGTAAGCAAAAACCTACAAACAACTCCAGAGGATATAACGCACCAATAGAACTTCAAAGGACTTACGACACAATTCAATATGATGCACAAATTGGTCTAATAAGATTACTCGCCACCTAAACTTGCTTAAGGGAAATGATAAAAATGATGTTAAGAGTAAATAGACAGTGTTTACGCAAGAAAGAAAGTACTCAAAATGTATTGAAGATAATATGCCTTTTATAGTTATAAGTATAAGGGTATTTATATTCCTAAGTTAAGGCAACTTACCCAAAAGGGAAAAAATAAAAAGAGCATTTCCTAAAAAAGTAATGTACATGATACAAAAGGGTAAAAATGAATATTTAAGGAAAACAATCATTGGTGCTATAGATTCTATATATGATACTATACACATGGCGATATTGCATTGGCGAGGTTGTTAGGAGATGTGGACAAAAAAGTACGGATAAATGGGCTTGTTCGAGCAAGGATGGCTTAGTCAATCTAGACTCTTTCTCTCAGCTTCTTGGCAAGGACGATACCGAGTGATTGGTCAGCTCGGTACTAAAAAGTAATCATCAACTCAACATACCACAGAATAATGGGTGGTCATACGGTACGGCATTAAAAGTGACTCGACAAGTAAGTACTTGGCCTCGACAAAGGTTGGTTGAAACAGAAGGATTCATTGTGCCAACCCCTCTAGTCTTCAGGCTCGGCTGTAAGTCAGAGGTCTGGTAGCTTAATTCCCATCAGCTCAACTTGGCAACTGATCAATTTGAGCTTAGACACCTTTAAGCTTGGAAATTGGTAGGTTTAATGCTCGATTATAATTGGGGTCAGTAGCGATAATGGGATCTTCCTCCATTTGAGAGATAGTGAACGAGTTGAGGTAGCTTAAAAGATATATCAAGTCAACTCGAAGGAACTACACTTCTTTATAAAGAAAAGGAACGACATACTCATAAGGGTTCCTACTTTCTAGACTCGCAAAAAGCTTGCACCTTAGCATGTTAACCATAACTTCCCATCGAACTTAAGCATACTCTTATCAAACTTTACTACTTGCAAACTTTTCAATTGATAAATCTTCTATCTACTTTATTAAATAGGCTACCATCTCCTCTACCTTTTATCTAAATTATGGTGGTCATCCATCACTTAGTTTAAGGCTAATAGCATTTAAAATGGTAGCTTCATCTCAATTCTACCTATTCAATTTTCTATTATCTAGATCTTGTACACCATATTGGTTGTACTTAACTCTAGCCTAACTATCATAGCCTTTATTGATGCTTTACCTCTATTTTAACTATCTTAAGTGATATTCGTAATATCCTTATCATCTACTCTAGATGAACTATTGCTTTTATACCATTTGTCACATGTTAAATGTCTTAAACACCATCATAATGGTACATGAACCACTTTGACCACCATTAAGAAAATAAGACAATCTTTCTTTTAAGACATATTAAGAATTACATTTGACTAGACGAGAGTTTAGAGAGAAATGCTTTATAGTTGTGACCTCCTAAAATTTTGGTAAATTAGTTTAGAAAAATTTTCTAATACTAAAATCATTTTAGTGAGATTATTATCTAATATTGTTGAAATTAGAATATCAACTAAAAGTAATTACAGAATTAAAGAAAACATCAATATGTGTCCCTATAATAAAATGATTAATTTTCAAATATAAGATTTTAGGAAAAAACTATATATATAGGACTGCTAGTTAATAAAATTTTATATTAGATGAATAAATGATAAATCTTTTAATTTGAATCATAAGTAAGTCATACAAATGATTTCACGATAATGTATATATGCTGTAAATATATACGTATATGAGTGTATATTTAAGATGCATATAAATAATCACAACTAACTACTTAAGATGATATTCATGGATGTTCTGAATCATTATAATAGTCTATTGTATGCCATATTGTGTATT
This sequence comes from Lumnitzera littorea, assembly GCA_024138015.1. Classification (NCBI taxonomy): domain Eukaryota; kingdom Viridiplantae; phylum Streptophyta; class Magnoliopsida; order Myrtales; family Combretaceae; genus Lumnitzera; species Lumnitzera littorea. The sequence continues at coordinate 115,973,225 of JAMXBB010000001.1, forward strand.
AAATAACATATGTAAACATATAGGTATTTGTATATATATGTTCTTAAAATCTAAGCGTATGTCTCCTTAATATCAATAACACTGACAACCGCATAGTAATAATAAATAATAGAATTAATTGCCATAACGATATCTCAACCACCAATACTAGCTACAACTACACTTATAAATGAAGATGTAAAGCCCATCATAACAACACTCAATAAACATAAGAAACAACAGGTATATCGGTAGAATTAAGACCCAACAAATTCTTGATGGAAGAAACATAACAAAACTGAAAATGTTATTAGCAAGAATTCAGCACGTGAACAGTAATAACTTTGTAGATCCAAAAGCTAGATATATTGTACAACATACTTATAAAAGTAATACTTTTACGAGAAATAATGTTTGATGTTAATGAAAATGTGACATTACTTTTCATGATCTCGATCATTTTACGAGAATAACCTAAAGCTCTTGTTTAGATACATCGATAACAAATATGACATGAATGAAAATTTACTTAAACCTTGAAAAAAAGACTTGACCCAACAAGATTTTAAGGATCCCTAAAACCTCATAAGCATAAACATGAAAATTAAATCTATAAAACATTGTTGATGCCAATTTGTCAAATACAACTAATAACTATAATCCACAAAAAGATGTAGGTTGTTCTTTCATAAGAACATAAATGTTGTGTCATGTATACTTGATATGTTTAGTATTGCAACATTTCAAAAAGCCTTAAGTAATTATATATTTTGGTAAAATATGTACTCATACAATGCATGTGTTTATACATGGGTCTATATTACTACTTAAATGTGTATATAAACATAAGTTACACATTATTGCCCAAAAAAAAAAATGTAAATTTTGAAACCCATACATAAACTTAGGTAAGGGTCAGTTCTAGCTCATGAACTAGCCCGATAGGTTGACGAACCGGCTTGGCCCGTGGGAGGCCAGGTCGAACCGCCCCCTCAAACCGACGAATCGCAAATCACCAGGCCAGCCCACCATTGAACCAGCGGGCCAGCTAAGTTGATTCACCCTCTTTAAAAAAAAAATGAAAAAGAAAGAGAAAAGGGAGGCCACTAAGTTAGAAAAAATAATTAGATAATATCTAGTAGATCATTACATGTCAAAGCTACTTTATTTGTGATGGTGAATAATAATTTTTAAAAATAATATCATCAAACTAATAATAAATAACTAATCATAAGTTAATTATGTGTTAAGAACAGATGGAAAATTAAATTTTTGTTAATATAAGTTCTTTTTGTAAAACTTGTCAAATGTTAAGGATTTGAATATGAGGAAAAAATAAAATTTGAGAGAAAAAATAGAAAAATTGGAATAACATTAAATTAGAAATTAATAAAAAATTAGAAATCATTAATGAATTAGTATACTTAAAAAAAGAGAGAGAAATGAGATTATATTATTAAAAATTATTAATGTATTTAAAAAAAGAAATTAATAAAAAAATTAAATACATTAGAAATTATTAATGTATTTAAAAAAATTAATAAAATTAATGAAAAATTAAATATTAAAAAAAAAAACGATTGAATGGCCAAATCAGCTTGAGACTAACCCCCTTACGGGTTGGTCACGATTTTACTGCGATTGAGCTTGTAAACCAATGATTCCGAACTGGTTTGAGGCTAAGCTGGCCCATTGCTCACCTCTACCTATGTGCTTAGTTAAGAATTTTCAAGTAGAAAAATTTGAGAAACTTTAAGTTAAATGGCTAGAGATATTACCAAGTTATCTAATTTATCACAAAGGCCAACCAGCAAGAATAAGGAGGTTAATAAGTTGGCAAGCCAATAGGCTTGTCAACCATGTTGCAAGCGTGATTTGAGGGGCAAACAAGCCCCAATGGTCATCTTCAATCCTTAATAAAAAAGCCCCTAAACCAATAGTAACTCGTCAAACCCATTCCTAAACTAAGCCCATAGCCTCTCTTCTCTCCTTTACGTAGTAGACCTCTTCCAACTACACCCTCCTACATTACATCCATACCATCGATCTTTTTAAGATTTCTATGATCCCCAAAGTCATGTGAGAAATCTGCTCCTAGTACAACACGATCCAGCCAAAATATGTTTAATCTCTTTCTCCCCTCTACCGCAATCTCTCTCTCCCCTTATCTCTCTCTTCCTTTTCCTTTTCATTTTGTATAATCAATATGATCTAATGATCGAGATATCCTACATAGAAAGCTCTATTGATTTATATAGAGGGTCCTCACAATTTATTTTCGCCATTGTTGCAACCGTTGATCTTCTTCTTCTTCTATGTTCCTCTTCTTCTTCCTTAAGTTGAGTAACCCTGAACCCACTCAGCCATGCAAAACACTGCAACTCCTACCCCTTCAATCATCGTTGACCTCTATTTCTTCTCTCCTTCTTAACCTCCTCCTCCTATCTCCTATCACCACTCGTCCTCTAATAACCAAGAACAAAGCAAGACACATGGTCTCCATCTATCACTTTCTCTTCATTTTTAACTTTCCAATATCCCCTATCTCAAGGACAAAAATAGGACTTTTCCTTTCCCATTTCAAAATGGCAACAATAATAGACCAGGGTAATCGCCATGGGTCCAAGACACCAAGTGGCGATAATGTATCCAAGCAAGAAGATAACTACAAATATTTCAAAACTAATTGAGCTAAGATTCTAAACCTTAAATTAGTTCATTCGTCCAATTTAAAATAAATAAATAATAAAAAAATTACAATGTCATAACTGCAGGTGTTATTGATGAATTGGATGGAAGCTTTTTGCAATTTCTCTTATGGAGCTTGGAGTCCAACGTTGTCCCATTGATTACTATAGAGGGCTAAAAATTGTTATATTAATTATTGGGATAAGCCCATTATTTATTTAAGCTTGACTCCTTAGGCCAAATGATAGGGCTTAAGGAGTCTAGTCCATTTTGGGATGATTTAGAGATATTTGACTTAGTAGGCTAGGAATAGGGATTGTTGAACCGGTCCATTTGCCTCCAACTTTTCTTAGGTAGGCTCATGTACTCATAAAAAAGACTACTAGCCTTAGGCCCATTAGCTAACTCATTCTAGATAACTATGAATTGAGCAGACTTCATCTTGTCTGTTGATCATTTAGATGATCAGATGGATACCATCATGCCTAAGAGCCTATAAATACCCAACATTTCCTCATCATTTGGAACTCTTAGAGAGAGATAAGAGAAACGGTATTCCACTGTGAAAACTCTACCCTCTAAGATCAAATAGCGTTCAAGCAAAGAACTGACCTCATTCCCTCAAGCTATAAGGTAAATGCCTGAAGTCTCTTAAGGTTACCTTATTTATCACTTGTGTATTTGAGATACTGAAATTGTCTATTCCTCCTCCCTGTTTTATTCTCACCTAATCATCCCTTTTGGGTGACAGTCTTGTACCATTTCATTGAAGCCATATGTAGCATGCTACTCACACAGCACGTATGGAACCACTCCAATCGAACCCCTTACGTTTACATTTTGGCGACTCCATTAGGGAAGAGTAATTGTAGAGACATGGCACCTCTTAGGAAGAGAACAACTAATATGTTTGATACCTTGTCCCAAGAGCTCAACACTAATGTTAAGCTTGTTACGCAGAATCCATTCTCACCGCTTGAGAATACTAGTTAGGACCATCCAGTGCCTAAAGCTCCTCTCAATCCTATACAGACAATGTGGACAATGCAGGATGTTACCAAGGCTTTAAATCTCATGGCTATATTTTAACCGATCCTTATTGAGATGGCTGCTACTAGGGCTAGGCAAAAAAACAACAAACTACGGATCAAACCGTGAATCAAACTAAAAAATCAATTTTTTTACGAACCACTTGGTTTACGATTTGGTTTGGTTATGTATAAACGGTTCACGGTTCGGTTCGGGAAAGAGAACCAAACCGTACCGTACCATTTAGAACCAAACCGAATCGTTTAGTTCAATAAAAAATATTTATGCGATTATTTTATATATTTTTATATTTTTTTTCCATCAATCTTCATAAATTTCATCATATTTTTCATATCTTATTATTATTTATCATAATTTTGTGTCAATTATTAAAATTAAATTGAGTAAATTACATTTGAAATTTCATAATTGTTAGAGATAAAAATGTTTAGTGAAAATTTGACATAAATGGTTCAAACCATGGACCGAACTTAATTGAATCGATTTTAATTAGGTTCGAAAAATTTATGAACCGAACTGTATGGTTAGGTTTGACTTAAAAAAAAAAAATCAAACTTTTATATTAGGTTTGGTTCAGTAAGAGAAGGTGAACCAAACTAAACCATACCTACCCCTAGTTGCCACTACTGCTACGTAACAAGTTATGGCTTTGCCAAACCATATGGTTGCTGCATAACCAAGCATTACTACCTCATCTCAACTAATTAATCCTCTAGCAATTGAGGAGGATCTTCATCAAGGATAAGGTAATGAAACTACCCCCCCATATCAACAACATATTACAGCAAAGCCATATCCTAAGGACTATGTAAGTCTTAAATTCATACTATTTAATGGCAAAAAGGAAAGTGCAAAGGAGTACCTCCTGAAGTTTATTGAAACCCTAGAGCCTTATAGGCTTGATGATCACCTAAAGCTTAGAGAGTTCTCTAAATCATTGACAAAGAAGGCATATACCTGGTATGTCAACCTCCCCTCAGGATCAATTGATTAGGGGGACTATGTGCAAGTTCTTCTTGGAGAAATTTTTCTCTACTCAGGAGCAAGTTACAATTACAGATATGGGAAGAATCTGAAAGGATTAGGAGGAAGATCTAATGGACTATATGGAGCACTTTAGAGAATACAACCTAGACATTCAAGATATTTGTGATGAAAGAGAACTAGTGAAGATCTATATCCAAGGGATGTTCTCTGAATATGCTATACACCTGGAGAACCTTTCCCTGTGTTCTTTTGCTGCACTTGTTGAGAATGCACGAAGGACAAACAACTCTATTATGAGGCAACGAAAGGAAAGTAGCAAGCTTAACAAATGAGTAGCGTTCATGTCCCCAACTAGGAGTAAGGACTTTAATGCCAGTAAGAGACCTAAGAAAGATATAGGAACTCTTCCGTTTCCATGCTCAATGAGCAAGGTACATGCCATCCTCAACCGTTGGCTATAGGATGAAGCTATCAAGTTGCCAAGAGTTGAGCGCCAACCTATAGTGAACAAAAGAAGAAATCCCAAATATTGTCAATTTCATAGAATGATAAATCATCCCACTAAGGATTACCGAAGCTTAAGAAAGATATTTCGTGAAAGAATTCAAAATGGAAAGCTTGTTATCGAAGATAATGACATTCGCAACAACCCGCTTCCAAGCTATGATACCCATGTGATAGCACATGAGTGCTTTGAAAGTGAATAGTGATTGTTAGGTATTGAAAAAAAAAATGGGTTCAAGCTATGACATTGCTTTTGTAAATAAAGAACAAATTTCACTACTTAATAATAAAACTTTTATTATCTCACTCATCTCTGTGTATTATATCTTACTCTCTTAAGCCCAAGCAATGTCTTGGCATCTTAGCTTCCACGCCTCAAGACTAGGCGATGCCTTGGCATCTCGACTTCCATACCTCAAGCTTAGGGATGCCCTGGCATCTTAACTCCCATTCCTATAGCCCAAGCAATGCCCTAACATCTTGGTTCCTATGCCTTAAGCCTAGGTAATGCTTGGCATCTTGGCTCTTATGCCTAAAGCTTACGTGACACCTTAGCATCTTAGCTTCGATGCCTTCAACCCAAGCAACACCTTGGCATCTCAGCTCTTATACCTTAAGCCTAGGCAACGCCTTGGCATCTCAACCTCCACGCTTCAAGCTGAAGTGATACTCTGGCATCTTCGCTTCTACGCTTTATGCCTAGGCAATGCCCTGGCATCTTGGCTTGAATGCCTTAAGCCCAAGTGACGCGCTTGCATCTTGGCTCTCTTGGTTGAAGCTTAGGCAATGCCTGTCATCTTAGCTTCCATGCCTTATGTCCAGGCGATGCCTTGGCATCTTGGCCTCTATGGCTTAAGCCCAAGGCAATGCTTTGGCATTTAGCACTTATGCAAGAACTGTTCAAGTAGTGATGTATTGGTAAATCCTAGCCTACCATGCTTTCATCTTACTCACGTAGGAACTATAATTGAGTGAAAGTAGTGATGGTAGCAAGGATTTTAGTTTTCTTTAAGAAAAAACCATATGTTATAGCTTTTATGGTGATACAATCCACTTGTGCACACATCCAAGTTATACTTTCATAAGAAAGGAAAACAAGGGATGAGAGAAAGACAACTTTTTCCTCTTGATTCTAACATCAGAACATTGACATAATGATGTTGATCCTACAGTCCTGCCAAGACTCGTTGTAGAATAAGCTTGCAGTACGTGAACCCTACTAAGGCTTGTCATATGCGAGTCTTATTGTACTTGAGGCCTACTAGGATCTGCTTCATTCGAGGCTTACTGAGCAAGATGCTCACTGTGCTTGAAGCCTGTTAGGGCCTGCTGTACTTAAGGCTTTCTTGCTTAAGGCTCCTCCATGAAAAGGCTGATGTTCTTAAGGTGTACTCGCTTAAGGCCTACTATGTTTAAAGCTTGTTGGGGCTTGCTATGCTTGAAGCTTACTTATAGAAGGTGGCTCCTTACATAAGGAACTAGCTAGCTTATGCTAATTCCTAAAGTAGATTTTTAAGGTTGATTGGGGGCAATTAATTACGATACTGTTCATATAGGTAAAGATGGAAAGAGAACGTATGAGATGAAGAGACAACTACAACACTTGAATTAAAAATAATAATAAATAAAAAAAAAGGAGAGAGAAAGAGGATATGAAGGTACTGACTCTTTCCCGTAACTTGGGCTTAGAACCTAAGGCCTGTCCTCCCTTCATTCATAAAAAAAGTAAGCAAGCCATGCTTCATGTTTTCTTCTTCTTAGTGTAGGTAACTTGCAAAGCACCCATTAAGGATGTCTAAAAGCTGTACTCTTTATGAGAGGTTGTTGTGGCAGCAAGGTTAGCTCGTCCAAAGTTATGAAGATTCAATAGTACAGCTACGTTTTCTAATGTTGGAATTATCTCCCCTTCCCCTACCCCTACAAAGTAATAAATGTATGGGTTTGAACACTCTAGAGCGAGATGGTTGCTCGCCATACTTCCATGCCACTCGTTTGCAGGAACCGCAACCGATTAAAAGTGGCAATAGCATAGAAGACTTTATCTTTTTTCAGTAAAGTCATGTGTTCTAGCTTCTTTGCAACGTATGTTACCCAATCATCCTATCTAGAAGGTGGCTCCTTTAGGAATGAGAATTGGGTATTAGAGAGAGGTAACTCTCTCCTCTCTTTTCTAAAGTGCAACATTGAATCTCTCTTGATAGTGTCTCTAGAACTAATACGAAGCTTATACTCGATAAACTGGAGATCACCATCTGTGTGAGGTGTTGCACAAGCTTCTTGATGCTTGGTTTTGTCTTAGAACATCTCTTAAGACAAAGTCTCGTCCAACCACTATCTTAAGGACATGAGATGAGTGGTGGACATTTATCTTAATGCACCAGTAAGTCTTTCATCTTCATTACTTCTATGCTTTGACTTGGATTGCTATTCATCTCTTTTCCTGTGAAAGCATAAAATTCAATATATATTCTCTAAATCAAGAAACCAATATCCAACAAATTCCCAAAAAGGTTTCAATTATGAAGGCGGTGGGTAGGTGGTGGTGGTGTTCACCCATACGGTAGCAACAATGATATATGTGAGAATATTGGTGTACTGTAGTACATAGAAACCAAGTGAAGATATGATGTGATAAAGGTCTAAAAAAATGGTGGACTAAAGGACTAACCATAGTCTTATTACTTCGGTTTAAGTTATCAAGCTCTTCACATTGGTCATTATGCATAAGAAAAGAAAAAAACTTATAACAGCTAATAAAAGACAGCAATAACATAAGAATAGGAAACGTGAAGGCACCATATATTAGTTCGCATAAGGGGTTACAAATACACATGTAAACCCCACTAGCAAGTTAATGTTTAGACATCATGGGGATGATAACCAACATGCTAATGACAAATTAATTATTATGACATATGAAAAATTACATCAATATGTGGTATACATAAAATCTCTCATGAATGGTCATTAGTCCAAGTACAAGACAAAGAAAGCCATTGGAATTGAAGTTTAGAACATACAAAGTGTTTCATTGAAAAGAGATCATGTTTCCATTGTTTGGTATGCTCAATTTACATCAACAATTGCATCAAGGGTGATAATGTATGTGTGTATATATATACACACACACATATATCAAGTTCCTTATGCCATCATAGAAGTGCAAATCATAGAAGTCAACCAATAGATGTTAAGGAATACAACACCGAGAAAGAATTTCTATGATCGGTTAAAGAAAACAATAATAACAATCACTATGGATTGAAAGAAAGTCTACATGCCTTGCTTACAAAAGATGAAGAAGATTTAAGCACAAGCTTTTGTAAACTCATGAAGGCATCAACGGTTGAGATGAAGATAAAAAAAAAAAAAAAAAGACTTTAAAACAAGAAACAACAAAAGCGAAGTAAGAAGTTAAAAAAGAAGAAGGAGAAGAAGAAGAAGATGACTAGAGATTTAAAGCTATGGATTTTGTTCTAGTTATTAACCTTATTGTTAATGACAAGGCCCAACTAGATTATTTAATAAAGGATTTGAGACCAGTGGCAATCTGATACTTTTCTCCATACACACAAACTACTGAGATTTAAGCTATCGACTCACCTTGTCATAAGGAGACTGAAGTCAAAAGAACAAGACTTGGAATGAAGAGACAAGTTGGCAATGTGTGTATGTAAATATATATATATATATATATATATATATATATAGATATATAGCTAACCTGATCATAGGAAAAAATAAGTGTTTGGAACTTCAATATCAGATTTGATGATTCAGATGATATTTTGTTAATGTTTGGGTAAATTTGTTGAAGATATATGACGAGGAATGGATAAGATAAGGAAGATTTGGAAAAATGTAAAAGAAGATTTGAAACCGATTCTATTATAATACTGTTTGATTATAATTTGTGGAAGTAGAAGTGAACAAATCTGGAAAGGTCAGTAAGTGATAGGATTTGAGTCAAGATGTCATCTAAAGCAAAAATAAAAGGTTGATATGTTCACTTGATGGCTTCAGGCCACTTCTTTTCTCCAAGTTAAATGGTGGAATTATATTATAGGTACAAATTGCATTCTCAAATATTATATTAATATGCTAAGGCAAGATCTAATCAAACTATTTTTTATTGATGATTTTCATATACAACACTTACTTTCATTAGAGATCATGGAGTACTGTTACGGCATGAAAAAGATTCATAAAAAAAAAAGAACATAAAAAAATAGGAAAAAGATACGAGTTGATTTGGTGGAGAGCATGATATGTCCAAGGAAATATGGTGGATTAGTATTGCAACTTCCTATTTCGAACTGGATAATATGGAGAAAAGATACAAGTGATAACATGAAGCAATAGTACAAAGGGATAAGGATTTAAGAAATTCGTAGGAAAAAATTCAAAAGTTGGATTAAAAAAAAAAAAACCCGTACCGTACCACAGGGGTGTTGCCCCTGCACTCATACGTTGTCTCTACGTAAGGCAATGTAACTCTTCACGACAACACCATTGTGAATGAGAAACACACATACCCATATATATATACATATAACATGCCCCCGATTGGATGTTTTAAAAGCTTTAGATTCTCCTAAATGCTCCAATGGTTTTATTTTTCTGCCAATGATCATAAAATAAGGAAGAAATATCAAGAAGAACCACTACATACACATTATTTGGTAAATCAATCTCATAGGAATAATAAGTCAATAGTATGATACAAAGGCATATCGAAGTATGCGTTCTATGGTAGCAAAATAAATACAAACATATCATGCTTAGCTCACCAATGATCTAAAAGATGCATCAATTCTATAGACATTGGAAGTGATCAAGCAAGCAAAGTCAATATTTAGTGTGTCTACATAACAATTGAAGAAACAACTTCTACAAATACCCAAAACCCTTTTAAATGTGTCCAAGGGACTTTAGGGGGCAAAATGTAGAAGATTAAAAATTGTTATATTAATTATTGAGACAAGCCTATTATTTATTTAGGCTTGACTCTTTGGGCTAGGTGACAAGGCTTAAGGAGTCGGGTCCATTTTGGGATAATTCAAGGAGATTTGACTTAGTAGGCTTGGAATAAAGATCGTTGAACGGGTCCATCCGCCTCCAACATTTCTTAAGCAAACTCATACACTCATAAAGAAGACTACTAGTCTTAGGCCTATTAGTTAGTTCATTCTGGATAACTATGAATTGACCAAGCTTCATCTCGACTGTTGATCATTTAGATGATCAGACGAATACCATCATGCTTAAGAGCATATAAATACCCACTATTTCCTTATTATTTAGAACTCTTAGAGAGAGATAAAAGAAACAGTATTTCACTGTGAAAACTCTACTTTTTAAAATAAAATAATATCCAGGTAAAGAATTGGCTTCATTCGCTTAAGCTACAAAATGAACGTCTGAGATCCCCTAAAATTGTCTTGTCCATCACTTGTGCATTTAAGATACTGAGATTGTCTATTCCTCTTCCCTGCTTTATTTTCACCTAATAATCTCTTCAAGTGATAGTCTCGCATCATTTCTTTAAAACTATATGTAGCATACTACTTACATAGCATGCACGTGACTACTCCAATTGGATCCTTTATATCTACAATTACAAAGCAAACGATGTAAATAAACTTTTGTGGTACGAATTCGATAGGATAATTTTCGCAACTTATAATAAGCTTCATTTATTTGGTTAATCACTTAATCTGTTAATAGTTTCAATGGTCGAAAGCGACTTTTGTTTATTCATTGTTTCAATTTCTGGTTGTAGGAGATGATCTTATGCTTCGAGTAAATTCGTGAAAGGGAGAAGCCGCCTAGCGTTTTGGACCTAATTTTGCAAGTGGACAGTATATTTATCAATATTTAAGGAAATTGGTTAGTGTTTAGAAAGGATGGAAAATTTTGTTATTTTACTGGTAGGATCTTAGAAATAGTTTCTTGGAAAAATAAAAATAATAATTCAATAAATAAGAATAGAAATGAAAATAATACGAAGATACCGACAGGTATAAGAATGATAAAATGAGCAGGATTCCTATGAAAGAAATTAAAAAAAAAAAAAAAGAACTTATTCTTTTGTAACAAGAAATTTTTAGGAGGTTCTTGGAATTATTCAAAAAGAATAGGCTCGATAAATAAATCATAACCTTGCTAAAAGTAAACTAAGCTAAATGTTGTTGTGTATATACTTTAGTTGTAAAATTAATTTGATTAATTACAATTCAATAGACGACCTCAAGAATCAAGACCGGAGCTTCACGTGAGTTGGTATTGAAAGTAATGATTTGTTGATGAGAAAAATATTCAACATTAATATTAAAGTATATTATCTTACATAATATAATGATAGAGGTATATGGTTTGTATAATGTTTGTGGTCAATAACAGAGGTTATGATGCATATATTAACGTAATAATGTATAAAGAAAAATATCAATATTGTAAAAACATGCTTTACATAACTCGTCACACAATAGATATCACTATATATTATTACGTCATAACCGATTATTATATATTTATATGATCGGCAACATATGGTATTCATAAGATGTTATATCAGCCAATGGTACAAAGTCCTTAACACAAGCGGAGTAGTAAAATATGTATTCATATTATTTGTTGTATTATATCAATATGGATTGCTTATTATTTGCTGAAATGTAATTCGTTATTAACATGTATATCTTTAGTGTTGTCTACAGAACTTAAAAATATTAATATAAACTGATAATAGTCTTAGAAATTAACACGAAAGATTTTAGAAAGATTAGGTGCACAAAGTATATTTTGGATTATTCTATATTCATCCTTAATAAAATGGGGAATAATGAAGATAATTAAGTTAAATGTATAGGTGTTAAGTGATACACTAAATATTTGACATATATGGAAATAATCATGACTTATTCCTATCAATAAATAATATCGTACATCTCTTATAAAAAAAAAAAAAGGTTCTATTTACAGGGATTGGAGATTCTAGTGGAACTAAATTATCGAGTATCAAGTAAACTAAACTAGCCTTTACAAAAATATAAGAAGTTCATATAAAGCTAGAGCTTCCTAAAGTTTAAAGCGACAATTTATTTGTTAAAATGGAATTGGGGTAAATATATAATATTAAATTAAAGTTTTGGTTCAAACTAAGCAAAGTGAATAAACCTAGTCAATTAAGTTTAGTTTATTCTATTTTCAACAATATACACCTTATTACTTGCAATTGTTTAGGTGACATGAACTTCCAGAAATCCTCCATTGCTACTTTTGAGGAGGATTATTTTGATTGAATACCTTAGATAGGTGAGTGACTCTCTATGATTGTTATATTCGCTTGTGTCTATAGCATAGTTGCATTTTAATTAACGATATGAAATTGAATTGCTTAGGGAAATGGGTAATGTATGTACTTGATATTGGTTGCTATGTTGTGGGAAGATATAGTGATTTATATGAAACAAGAAATTGGATGTTGTGCTCATTAATAACATTTCTATTGTGGATTGTTTGTCTTATTTGTTTGGTTACCTCGTAATGAACTTAACAACTATTTGGCTTAAAATTTAAATTGGACATGTATTACACGATTGCATGAAGAAGGCCATCAAAATCACGCGGGTGCATGGAGAGGTCATACGAAGGTGATGCTTCATCCAATGTTACCTCACCTTAACATCTAAAAACTACCTTATATTAGGAAATGCTGTCTTTTGATTGGACCTCTATTTGTAGATACATTTGCTTAAGGCTACTTACACTCTTAAGCATATATGTGTTATCAAATCAATATTTTAATAGTTAAGTAAAACCTCACTTGAGTTGAGCTCTCGGTATTTTGATATATTAATTAATAAGACATTAGGCTGAGAGCAATTTAACTTAGAGTGGTTGCACCTAAAGTTGACGTATTGGTACTTATTCCTTAACCCCTAGTGACCGGAGGGTGTAAATCTGGGCTGTACACAGTTTTCGGGTGACTGTATATGTTGTTGCATTCATATGGTTGTACATGCATTATACGTTAATGATTAGCAACTTGTTTGCTAATTGCTTATTATGTGTTATAAGGGATAATCTCACTAAGCTATGGTATTTGTTCACTCCCCAATAGTCTTTCTTGCAAGTCATATCAAAATTGGGAATAGGTTAGGAGGCAAGTGACGAGTGTACAAGACTCAAATTATGAAAGATAGGTATAGGTTAGAATATTATTAGATTGAACTTAGATTGTATGAAAATATTAAAACATGTACTCTTTTATTTTCAAGATGTCTAAACTCTAGCCCTTTAGGCTTATTTTGAATCAATATCCTTTAAAAAGTTTTGACTACCCAATCTTATTGTTTGATTCTTTACTATTCTAATAAACCGTGGGATATTAGTTTCTATAAATATTTTTATATAAATGCACTATATATATTGTGATTAAATGTACTGTTACCTATCATGCACATAAATGGAGCTAACTATTGCATGCCAAAGAAAAATACCCAAGCCTTCTTTATTTTTTGCTACTCTAAAAGGTTTTTTTTTTTTCAATAAATTAAAGTTTTTCTCTCTCTCTCTCTCTCTATTTTTTAAATTTTCTATATTTTTATTTTCTAAAATTTCTAATTTTTTGCATTTTTCTAAATTATATATATATATATATTAATAATGACCCTTTTCTTTAATCTAAAAAAAAAAACTAAAATTACAAGAGTACAAAAATGCCTACAGTATAACAATAGGATGGGCCTAGAACTACAACCTTAGTTTACATGTAGCGATTATCATAACAAGGGTGAACTTTTCAACCTTGGTGTATCTCACTTTCAAGCCTTATTGAATATGACTTTTGTAGTAGATAGGCTTGTGTTCTCGTCCATCTACTCGAACTAGTATTGAGGATAGTGCCCAGTCACTTATAGCAAGGTCGAGTACAACTCTTTGCCTATAATGGGCTTCGAGAGCATGGATGGGCTCTCAAGGAACTTCTTCAAGTTATCAAAGACTTGTTGGCACTAAGTTGTCCATTTAAATTCAGACGAGTTCTTCAAGAGTTTGAAGAACTCCATGCATTTGTCTGCGCTTCTCAAAACGAAGTGGTTAAGGGCTGCAATTCTTCTTGTGAGGCACAAAACTTTTTTTACTATCTTAAGAGCTTGCATATCACAAACTGTTTTAGTTTTGTTTGATTTGGCTTTGATGCCTTGTTCAATGACCATGAAGCCAAGAAACTTCCCAAATGATACCTCGAAAACACACTTCTAGGAGTTGAGTTTCATCTAATAGTAGCAAAGGGTATTATAAGTTTCGTAGCGGTCTTATATGTAACCTTTCCTCTCCTTGCGTTTCACGAGCATGTTGTCAACATACACCTTGACGTTTCTACCGATCTATGGCTTGAAGATGGTAGTGACGAGTCTTTGTTATGTTGCTCTTGTGTTCTTTAAGCCAAAGGGCATAACCTTATAGCAATATATGCTAAAGTCGATGACAAATGTGGAGTAGACGTCATCCTTAAGTGCTATTTTGATCTGGTTATATCCCCAATATGCATCTATAAAGCTAAAGAGACAAGACCTGATGTGGAGTTGACAAGCTAATCTATATGAGGTAGAGGAAAGTAGTCTTTCAAGTAGGGTTTGTTAAGGTCGGTATAGTCAACACATATAGTCATTTCCCTTTTGCTTTCTTGACGAAAGACAATGTTTATGAGCCACGTTGGGTACTTTTCGTATCTAATGAAATTGGCTTGAAGCAGCTTTTGGACTTCATGTTCAATAGCAGCTTATTGTTCAGGTGCGAAGTGTTACTTCTTTTATTTAATTGGCCTAACGTTAAGGTTGACATCGAGGTAGTAGGTTGCCTTAGGTATGTTGATTATGTTGAAGCTATCTTTAGGGGTAGATGTGAAAATGCCAGTGTTTTAACAAAGGAAGTCGATGAACTCAATCTTTTTAGCTTCAAATAGGGCTATCCCGACTCAATTTGTAAGTCCTGGTATACTTTTGAGCTTAATTTCCTCGATTCCTTCAGCTGGTTCTTCGCAAGAGTTAGAGTTGTCTTCTAGAGGATTCAATGTACACAACATTGTCTTTGGTCTAACCTTTTAGATAGAGAGGTTTGGATAGTTTCAAGTCTCTTCGTACCTCGTCGACCTCCGTTGGTGTTGCCTTTAAGGATTGTTGGCTTATAAGCATGTCAAATTTTGCAGTGCCTGGTCTTCCCAAAATTACGTTGTATGGTGACCAAAGATCAATGGCGATAAAGTTAATTGACTATATGGTGACATGGTTACCATTGCCCAACCATTGGTAGAGTAATGAGCCCCTTAGCTAGCACAGGTCTACCCTAATCGAAACTTGCTAGGCTATGTTTATACGATTGTAGAGCTTCATCACATTGTTTCTTCATCTACTCGTACATACTGTAGAAGAGGATGTTTGCTAAACTTCCGCTGTCGACGAACATCTTAAAGACATTGAAGTATTTGATTTTTGTGTTAATGACTAATGCATCATTGTGTAGGTAATCAACACCTTCGTTATCCTCATTGGTAAAGCTGGTGGTGGTGTCCACCTTGGGCTTCTTACTATAGACAAGGAATACTTCATGATCGATTGATGTGGAAGGTATGTCTCCTACAAGGTTGGAGCCCACAAAGATGGTGTTAACATAGCCTCGTCTACCTCGATGATATCGATTGTCGAGGTTGTCTTACTTAGGCTGCTGTTCTTTGACCTGGCATCGCTAGGTCAATCGTTGGACTTAGTTTCTTCTATCCGCGATAAGGTAGTCGATGTAGCTTTTGCAGACAAGACCTTCAACCAAATTTTTCACGTAGCGACGCCTAATGGTAGTCATAGTATTTTCCAAAATCAACCACCTCATGTGTCTCTCTAACATGAGGCGGTTATGGGAGTTGTCCTCTGACCTCGTACATCACTTCTCTAAAGGGGGCAATTTAGAGGAGTATAAGATGTGTAGTTTGCAAATCTCTACTTTTTCTTTTTGCGTTGCTCTTTTGAAAGGGTAGCTTAGTGTCTCTTGGTCTTAAGATCTTTCACCAACCCTTGTGTGCTATTATCGATCTCCAAGCTTGCTTTTACAGCATCCTCTTGGGCAATATATTTCTTAACTACTCACATAAATTAGTTGAGTGAGTCGAGTTGGTTGAGGGAGACAACGTGGAACAGTTTCCACATAAGGTTAATTCCGATTATTAGAGCTTGAAGGGTTGTTCCAGTGTCAAGTTTCGAAACCTATAGCTTTACACAGTTGAAACATTCCAAGTATGCTCACAAAGGTTCGTTGGGGTGCTATAATAGGAATCAACTTTTTGGATCGATCATGTGCAGTTGAGGTAGAGAACTCCAAAGACTCATGCAGAAAATATTAGCTCACAGCTCCATCTAAGACAAGAATTCCTATCCTAACCTCCATGTGTCACTTTACTGCTGACCTGAATACCGAGCTCTCACATGCGCCAGTGTCGTTTCTAAAGTTGCCGAGTCGATGTACTAACTTACCAAGCAGCATTGCCATGACACAAACAACATCCAAGCCAGCCAACTTCAAGCGACTATTTGAGCCAAACTCCCAAGCTGACCACCAGCACCCGACTCAAATCCCAGCCGAATATCTTAAGGGATTGAAAGACTGAGCTTTGACTTGATCCAAATCAGGTCGACTCTAATTGCAAAACCTCTTTTCTTCATTTCGTCCAAACTGTACCATATTTTAGAATGCCAATTACGATGTGACACGTATCTTCTAACACAACATTCTAAAGGGATTCTTTACTTTTCCATACTTAATATTCTTTGTCTCTTTTAACCTTTTTAGTATATTTTATGTATTACAATTATAAATTACCATTTTGTCTTTTCATACATACCCGTAACCTTAGTGGGACTAGTATATAAGCCCTATTTGTTGTCTGTAGACATTACTACTCTTGATTATCAAAATAAACGAGTTTCTCTTTTAAGCGACCCTAACATTCTCACTATCCTTATAACTCTTATCTATTTCCTTTAGTAAGGAACAATAGAAAGTGACCTTATAGTTCGAATTGGTGAGTCATTTCCAATAGATTGTAGGCTAAGTAGGATCGATTAGTATGTCATATATAGTCGATAGCTGTTTGAACTTTTCTATTCTTCTTTTACTTTCTTTCAGTTCTCTTCATTATAGTGCTCCTTCGTGTGTTTGACCCTAAAGACACATTACATTGTCTAATGTTGTAGAGCGCAGACGAGTCTTTACATGAGACCTTGGAACCGAGAAAATACTATTGGAATTCGCTAACCAGCCTGTCGAAAGAACTAATGGAGCTATTGGGTAAGGTGTTAAACCATAGTAGAGGGGCTTTTGCTAGCTTGCTAAGAAAGATTTTGCACATGATGGCGTTCGTAAAGTTGTAGAGGCTCATCATAGTACAAAAGTGGAGCAAGTGGTCGTTAAGGTCTCCTATCCCATCATATGTGTTAAGTGAGGGAGCCTTATACCTTAGGATGATTGGCATAAATGAGCTCTTTATAGTTGTTGGTCATGATACATAAGCTGAGGATTCATTCTTTTGGTTATGTACACTAATGCGTAACATATTTGTTCATCTAACTCTTGGACATTTATGTCCTTAAGTAGTTTAGGGAGTATCCAAAGGATAACTCTCTAGTGTGTTTGTTTGTTTCAAAGCGTTCACTTTGCATTTGTGTTTTGCCATGATTGCGATTCAATCAATTACGCAAGTCATCGAGGGCCTATCATGATGCTGAACCTGGTTGTGTGAACATGCTACATGCTTAGTACATGTTTCATTGTGTCTGCTTGGTTGTGTAGACGAGCTAACAATTGCTTCTTCATGGGTACATTTCTGTGATGTGTTTTTTAAGAGAGTTACCTCCCTTTATAGCGCAACATTGGACTTTCAGCTATCTTTGAATACTTATTAAACAAGTATCCTAAACTATTGCATTTCATAAGCCTAGGTGCCTTAGGTTAGGGGAGTTGGTGAATGCTATATTCGAGGTGACTAGTTACCGCTAACATGGTCCAATGTCTATGGGTTATTGTTCTTACTTTTCATCATATGGAGTGAATTTCCTAGTAAATGTGGGGGCCAAAATGATGATAATGGGAATCAACCTGTCAAGTAGAGGAAAGTAGGGGCCTGGACTTCTTAAGGGAAAAATGCTATTAGGCTTTAGATTTTGTTGCACTCCTTACTTCTGGGTACTTGTAAGAAGGCCTTGGTAGTTTGGTCCACAAGAGCCCTTCAACGCTCAAGTTAGTAAGGAGGGAAAATGAGAAGATAAAGTGTGCTAGTGTGTAGGGTTCCAAACATAGTTCTTTAGAGTAAGAATGCTTAGATCGCTAATCAAAATAGGTGTTAGTAAGGTTGAAAGAGAGAGAGATTTAGAACCAAGAGTTCAGATACTTTTCCTTCTAGCTCCTTGCACTATTTATAGTAAGGAGCTTACCTATTAAGAATGCATGCTAGCTTATGGTTCGTTCATACAAGTCGCTTATAGGGGACATGCACTACGAAGCTAACATAGTAGCTCTAAGAGCTAATTGGCCATGAATACACTGGTAACCACGTCTAAGACTTGGATGCTAATAATTTTAGGGGATGTTAAGTGTATTAGCAGTACTATGGATATTAGGCTGTAATTAGTGAGGAGAGAGAAGGAGGGAGGGCAAAAAACAAACAACTCCGAGAAAGAGTGAAGGCTCTAACCAACCTACAAGTTGTAGGTTGACTTTTTGTGAGATGCTTGCAGATGAGAAGGTCTCTTCAAGGCCGCGAGTACACATCCGGGGGCCAGAAGGGACCATGCGGCTTGGGTGTATCCGAGTAAGTAGTCAGGTGCTCGACGACTTGGAAGGGACCATATGGCTCAAACATAGGTAAAGTGTTCAAGGACTACAAGGTGTTTGGTCGTCTGATTGCTAATGGGCCTTAGTAAGCCTCTACTCGACTTGGGCTTTAGGTTGGGTCCAAAATAGCCTATCAATGGGTAGTGAATTGTAAATTTAGGTACTGAATTTGACGTTAATTTCATATTATAAAAATCCAAAACTTTCAAATAATTTATAATCTAAACTAATATAATCAAATGTAACTATAAAAACTTATTTTATTTTATACCATGGCCTGTGATATTGGCTTTAAACCTGCTCTTGAAATCTATAGCCAACACAAGAGTTTAATCTTGTCTTATGCTTGAAAAATTTACCCCAAAAAGGGTAAGGAAATGACTAACACTAAGTTACACATCCACATATACAAGAGAATGAGTAAATAGATGCAAAGTGTTACAAAATAGGAGGTTCTCCCTTAGCCTCATTAGGAGAGAGGCATAAACTTCCAACCAACTTGCACATGAAAGGCTAATTCCATCTTTAAAGTATACTTACCCCTAAGACGAGCACCCTAATCATGCCAACTTTAAGCCTTACCACCCTCTATATTAAAACTCCAAGTTAAATGCTCTACAAAACTCTAAATTCTTGTAATATCATAAATATCAATTATTCAACGCAATAATCACAAGCTATTAACTCTTATATTAACTATGGAAACAATACGATCAAAAGTTATTTATGATTAACCTCAAATTTGGAGTGACTTATCACTTACAAACAAAATGAAGCCTATACAAAGTTAAAACTAAAACCAAAACCAATAATTACATCATCCTTAGAGTAATGCTAATTAGCCATCAACATATTAGTCCATATACAAGCATCTATATAAGATCTTATCTTACCAATATAATATACTTAAGGCTTTGTCTTGACTAATCCCATACATGATCTTCACTTATGGCTTCAAAAATATTGTTGAGATTTTAAATGATGACCATTTGGTTAATCTTCGATGTATGTTGATACTTACACAAGTTAAGATTTACAATTCTAGAAAAGAATTTTTTTTTTTTAAATATCTTGAAATTTAATGCTAATAGTTTTATGTAAGGTTTATTTACAGAAAGCAATTAGTCCTTTTTATTTTCAAAAAATTTCAAGCAGCAATGAATAGTGTATCTATTCCATAACATCAAATTCAAGATTCTTTGTGTGCTTTATTTCATAAAAATATCAACATCCTAATGAAATTTTATATAATTTTACTTAAAACTAATTGCATTAGACCATTAACTATCAATTATTCCCACTTTCTCAACGAAATCAACCACGTGCTTCAATAGTCTATCAATCAAGATATTTACACTTTCACCTTCGGTATGGTTAAAAACGCCGTCAACAGCAAAAGAAATTTGAAGGGAAAGAAATTTCAAATAATAACATGTGTTCTTTTCAACAAATAAGAAAGACAAAATTATGCTAAATTATGTGAATAGGTTTGAAAGCATTATTAGCAATATTACTCTCTCAAGTCTAAGTATAAGTGGTGCTTTTCTCTTATCCCAATTGTCTTTATCCATTATGATCGTGTTATTTTACAGATAAGTATATATATAAGAGTAGAATTAATTAATTTTTTTAAATTGAAAAAGGAGAGAATTTGAAGTTTGTTCTCTTTCATTCTACAATGAGTGAATATACTTACAATGATCCTATACCTCTATATGAATGCTTATACTATAATTCTATGCTTGTTGTGGAGATACAATATTAAAGTAAAGTAAACAAAAAATACTAGACACTTAGACTTTGAATTATGGTGCTCTTAAGGAAAGTGCAATTGCCATTACTTAGATAAACTCCTATCATTTTCAAATTCACCTATCTAAGATTTCAAAAAGGCTAATTTATGACAAAACCATTTAAGGATTGTATTGAGATTTCTAATAGAGTATTTGCATTCACATCAATTAGCAATATTGTGCCATTTTACTAATGATGGTAACAAACCATATATGTTTTGTTTAAATTGAAAAAAAAAAAACCCATCATTTTAGTGGATTTTTATTTTCTCTAACAAGTAGTAGTTTCAAAGTTTGTGCAACCTTATATTTATGGCACTAGTCATGAATTAAACAACAGAATTTCTTCCTTAGCAAGATGTAAACATCAGTCTAATCGTAATGAATTGAATATTTATTTATAACCCATTGGTTAAAAACTTTAAGAAGGTCAAAAATAATTTTGAAAGCCTGATGTAAGACTTATGAAAAAACTTAATTAACTTGCTAAGTGATGGTGATTGATCTATTATTGCCCATTAACAAATGAAATAACAACAATTATAGTTTGTGACCTCACTATTAATAATTTTACAAGAGATTAAAATTGAACATTGTTCACAAGTTTGCAAATTGTAAATGTTCCACTTTTGATAGCTTTGTTGTCAATAGAATAGATTCCCAGCATACAATAAAGGAAGAGTAGTATTGTTTCTCTCACATAATGCATCAATATACGCCCTTTTTCAATACATGTGAAAGCATTAATAATTGACTATTGAATTAACCTTTCCTTACCAACTAGTGTATGGCCCCCTAAGGTTTGGGATTGCAACCCATAAGTATAATATTCTCTCATAATGATAGTTTTTCTACTTGATGAGAATCATTCCTAAAATTGTCTTTGTAATATTTTATACAAGTAACCATCTTCACTTTAAGGAAAAAAGATTAAATATTGAACTGCCATGTATGTAGAATACACATCATTTATATGTTGTAGACCTCGTAAAAAATTTTTAGTTATGATATCTCTTTTGAAATTATCAATATTGAGGTCACCAACTATAATTACAGTTATTTCATCTATTAATGGTTAATTATATGCATCACCACTTTGGTTGGTTAGTAAGGTCCATTCTTATTGATTTTTACATTAGGTTTTTGAAATCTATCTCTAATCAATCTGGAGCATCTATTTAATGGGTTCCAATAATTGAACATTGCAATAGATTCTATAAATGATTCATCAAGGTTAAAATAGAATTGCTGTCCTCCCAAGGAAGAAATTATATCGTCCAATTCATGATTTGTATCATAAATATAAAGTTAAACAAACTTTGTATTACTATGGTGGAGAAAGTAGAGGTTTAATATGGTGATGGCTTTTCCTTTTCCTAATTCAAGCGAAACACATATGGCACATTATCACCGTTAACAATGTGCTCAATAGTACCACCTATTGATATAAATATGGCATTCTATTATAAATCATCATATAATCCTTGATATATATATATATTTATTTATTTATTTATTTAGACTGATATTTTTTAATAGGATACTAGAGCCATAGTAAGTAATGGTACATGTGTTCTCCCTTTGGAGCAACATAATGCAAACTTTAGGTTTCTAGGTTCTTTTGACATTAATGTCCCTTCGTCATATGCATTACAATATGAACATTCATATGATGAAGGCACAGACTCATTGTAAATATTTTCTCTCTATATAATATAAATGAGAACAATCTTTAGGTACACCAAATTTCTTAATGTATTGTTGTTGACAGTTGGTTCCTTATGTAGAAGGCATAAAAGAATTATACTCTAGCAATACCATACATTAAGCAGAAGTAATGATAACACAAACAATAATAACAAAGTACAACATCAATAATAATATCAAAAAATAAATACTTTAAGACATAATTTAATTTTTTTTTATGTTAAAACAATACAACTCAACATAGAAAATAGTGAACATATAATCTACTACAAAAGAATAACTAACATACTATTTAGTTATATAATCAAAAGATTAAATTGTATTTTCTCCTTATTTTAGATTATATTAAGAAATACGAATAACCCTCTAAATTTTGATCTAATGTGAAAACATCCTTTCGAACTTATCAAGTTTTAATGTCCCTTAAACTTTCATCTCAGTTTCTTCTTCTTCTTCTTTTTTTTTAATCAAAAAAGCATATGCCCTTCAACATTTAAGGAGTGTGGAGTTTATTTTATAAGTTTAGTGTGTATAAGAGGTCAACGTGTAGAACATTTCTTTGTAATTTCTTCTCAATTTTCTTTGAGCACACATATATATTTTTTATGATTTATAATTTTCTAACAAATGATTATATCATTTAGTTATTATTAAATTTGAATAGTAAGATTAAGTTGTATTATATTTGGAGTAAAAAAGGCACACATATGGTGCATATTCATAAAGTAGAAAAATCTATAATACCTACTTTTTCTTGTGAGAAGATCACTAGCATTTATTCTCAAAAGCTTTTCTACCTCGCGATCGAAGATGATAAATATAGTTACCTCTGTGTTATCAACTACTTCCATCTATATTCCATGTTTTTATATTAGGAATGATGAGGATTTTATAAGAATGTTACATGATTCTATTTTATAACCAAAATATATAATGTATTAATATTTTTGAAAAAGTAAAAAGTAATAGAGTAATTATCTACATACTTGTGTTTGTAAATACTTTTCACAATATTTGCAAAAGATATTAGTTTTCTGTCTTTCAAAAACTCTCGACCAATACACATCCCGCACTAATATAGTACCATTTTGAATTATTTACAACATGCAAGAACTATTGCCATACGTTTGAACCATGCTTGGTGCAATAATAATAATAATAGCATTTGCAATGGGAATTATTCTTCATTTGAAATGAAGAAACTCACATTGCTTCTTTGAGTGGCACATCATGCATAAGTTGACTCAACTGGAAGGTTATCTTTTCAGGCTCTAAATCCAAAATGCTTAAACTACACACCCGCGATGCAGCTGCATAAAAAATAAATATTTGCACAATTGAAAGTACACATAAGTAACATTTAGTTATAGTTAACACAACTACACTTTCACTTCTTTTTTTTTTTTAACCATGGATACCTATATTTCGTTTCTCATTTTTTACATTTATCATAGATAATATTAGTTTAATGCTATACGTAGGATACATGTGAGTTGTCACATGACTGAAACATCCCGAATTCCTTCTTTCTTCTCCATTTCTCTTATCTAACCCTAAATCCAAGAACAAATCAGACACAATTGCAAAATGTGCATGAACAATAATTTCGATATAAAAAGCCTATTGGGATTCGGAATCAACTGCGTTCCACTTCAACTAATCGAAATTGCCTATAAGAAAAAAGGTTGAATTACACACGAATATGCCCTGATAAAATAGTTGTTTACTACTTTAGAATCCTTTTGGTACTTTAGAATTGAGACAAAAGAAATGGAACTTACCACGCAGAATGTAAAGGGGATTTTTCTCGTAGCGTTCTTGTTAAGCACTGTTCAGATTAATTGGCTGTCGTACAGTGGCAATTGTATGCGTACAGCTAGAGTTGGGCATCCAGCTAAACCGGTCGAAACCGGTTTTGAATCGTCGGTTTATGAATTGGTGATATAGTGAATCGTGACTATCTTGTGAACTGGCGGTTCCGAATCGGTTCACTAGGTTCGTCAATTCAAGAGTCGATTCGAAGCCTTTGAATCGGTTTTTTTTTTTATATTTAATTTTTTCTATTAATTTTATTAATTTCTTTTTTTAACATATATTAATAATTTCTAATAATGTAATCTTATTTCTCTCTTTTTTTTAAGTATACTAATTCATTAATAATTTCTAATTTCTTTTATTAATTTTTGAATTAATACAATTCCAACTTTTTTATTTTTTTCCCTCAAATTTTATTTTTTTCTCATATTTAAGTTATTAGCATTTAATAAGTTTTACAGAAAGGACTTCCATTAACAGAAATTAAATTTTCTATCTATCATTAATATATAATTAATTATCTATCATTAGTTTAATGATATTATTTTTAAAAAAATTATCTTTTATAAGGGCATTGGGTACAGATGCAAGTGCTACGTACATATCGCGTATGAAGTCGTGCTATACGTGATCAAAGAAATGACTTGAGTGACTCGCACGGGATGATAAAAAGAGAAGTATAGGAAGGAGGAGTAAGCGATCTTAATCAAGCTCTAACACGTATAGTGACAAATAGAAGAGTACGATGGCATTAAACTCCAAGATTAATGAAGAACGAGGTAATATTCTTAATATGTTTGAGTATTTAACCTTTAAGGTAAAGTTCTAGCAAAGTAACGACATTAATATGGGTTTTTTTCCTCTTGTCTAAATAAGGAAATGAATAGGGTATTTATAGGATATAGTAGATGAATTTGATATGTTGGATCGTAACGTTGATCAATGGTTAGGATTGAAGCCTTTTATATATGGGTATAAAATGTACTTTTTCCATAAGTTTAGGCCCAAATAAAAGATTTTATATTTCATTAATGTGAGCTAAATCAAGAAAAATTGGATCGAACAAACCGATCCAATGAGCCTTACTTCAAGCTCATCATGTCAAATCTCCCTTGATCATCCTAATAATTTATAGGCTTGGCTTCTCAAGCCTTGTCACCTTAACCCAAAAAGTCAAATCCATTTGATTAATAGGCTTGAAGCTTAATATTAAATTTGACACTCTATATTTTGCCCCTTGACCAAAGTCTTTTGGACGAAGTCAAAGGGGTTTAGGCACTGAGTGAGCTTTTTAGATAACTTAGGCACGTGCATGCTATTAAACAGCTGCGTTACTGCCAAATTAATTTGAGATTTATTTTAGTGCACGAGTTTCCTGCACCTCTTATTTATGTGTCATGCCTCAGCTGGATTAGGTTGTATGTTACCCTAAGGCAACACTCTGAAATAAGTCTTCTTTAAACTGTCTCTTCTTGAACTGATTTGTCTCTTCAATTTGATCCATATGACTTATTGACTCCCTTAAGTTAAATTTGTACGCTAAGCTCACATTAGTGATCTCGTTAGGTTGACTTCATATATCAATGTCACCTTAATCTTCTTCTCTTATAAAGGCATTCTTCTTATAAGGTCTTCGTATATCATGTAACGCTTTGTATTAACTAATTTTATTTATTGCACTACGATTGATAAGCACAGTGGTCCTGCAGGTATTAGGCTCTTTTTTTTTCCAATCCATTTCCACTTGAAACTTGACAAGTGTCCCATTCACTTTTCCTTTTCCCCCTAAAAGCCGCTAACTGTAAATTCAATTTCGACTACCATTATCCTTGAATTTGAGTCCAACTGTTATAGTAAAAGAAAAAGAAGAAGAAACAGTAGCTTCCTCTTCAACCACCTACGATATGTTTTATTATCTTTTTTTTTTTTTTTGACAACTCATAAGTATAGCTCGTTCAATTCCATATAATTCCATTGTCCATTCTCACTTCCCATAGATTTTAACATTAGGGTTTCAAACGCATATGTATAGCACAACGCCAACCATAGACGGGCAACTTCGAAGAGGTTGCACTCGGTCGCTTCTCGGGATACCAAAGTTGTAAAGCTTGACAAAAGTAAAGAAGGCTCAAACTTTCGAATGTAAGTAATTACTTTTCCCTCCCTTCACTATTCCATTTCTATCTCTTTGAACTTTAAAGCTGTAGGTATTTTCCTTTCTAACTTTTACAAAAAATGAGGTTACTTGTAGTTTTCTCTAGCATTTGTCATACTCTAAAGCATTATGGTTTATAAACCATGTTGTCGCAATAAATCATGTTAGTAGAATCACCGTTAACATCACTAGTAAATAATGGAAAAGGTTGCTTTGTCTTCTCTTTCAGTTTCATGCCAGGTTTGGAACTTTATCTTGTTACCATGTTAGTCAAATTTAAGAAGGATATGGGATAAAACAGTAGAGTGTATTGAATTTGGTGACTTGGGTTTTGGCTCATGCTAGGTTCAATGTAGCCATGTTTATTCATTGCATAGTGATCTTACGTTCATTAGGAAACCGGCTGAGGTTATTCATTCTTATTCTCTCGATTTAAGCTCCATTGCTTTCTTTACTACCTCCAATATGCTCTAATCCTCCTAAAACCAGTCCGCTTCTACTCGAAGTCTATAACGTCCCAGTATGTCCCTATTTTTTTAAAAAAAAAAAACCAATATGATCCTCCAAAACAAATCGGGTGGCAATCTTCTTCAAGTGTTGAATTATTGAAGGTGCGTATGGATGGCTATGAATGAAGCACTTTGTTTAGTGTCTCAAGTGAAGGGAGGATGCATCTTTCACTAATTTTTTCCCCTATCCTTATAGGATTGAAAATTGTTCCATGTTTTTACCCATCCGCTTTGGTCAAGTGCAATTCTTGTATTACAAATGTCCATTATGTGTTTCCTTTGAATTATTGAACTTGCCTAATCTATTATTGAAGTTGGCTCTTTAGAGACATCAATTACTCTCCTCCCACTAATGATCTCTAGGAGCAACACCCCAAAGAAAAACACATCAGTATTGGTGCTTAGCTTGCTAGGAGAAGTGTAACTAGGGTTTAAGTACCTTATAGTACCTGCCAATCGTGTCTTCAATTCTTATATCACAAATTTTCGTTCAATTTTCTTCACATAGTCTTCAATTCTTTGAATATGAATGTTTAAATTTAGTTAACCCTATTTTTTGTTTGACACGAGAGACCATTGTTTGATTGACTTGAGATGTTGAGAATCTTGTGTATAACCCAAACTTGTGCATTTTCTTCGACTCCAATATTTCTTCTCCATGTAATGAGTAATGAGTTAGTTTCCACTACCTAACGCCTTTGTTCTTGTAATTTTATTCGTGCTTTGATGTGTGGGTTCGGGTGATTAAAGTTTTGCAATTGACATCTCCTCATTGTCCATGCTTTGTAGGTAGCATGATCAACATTTGAGAATTGGTTTAAAGAAGATCTCTTCATCACCCGGATTGTAGTCACTTGCAGTTAAAGGTTAAAAGTCTGCGATTGTAACTTGAGGACCACATCTCAAACTAGCAATAGTCAGCAAATCGGCACGGTTCAAAGAAGGTAGACTCTTTACCGCCCGAATCGTGACTGTTTACCAACCAAGGGTCAAGAGTTTGTAGTTGTGGTTTGAGTACTGATCTTCATCAACGGGTGATAGCAAAGAGGTATAGAGCCAAATGCAACTTGTAACATGAATCTTGAATCGTAAGTACATCCAAACATGAGTATATGAGAGTCGAGCGTGAGCTGAGCTCATACAATTTGAACACAGGTCTTAGACATGAGCATATGAGAGTAATACACTTGAGTTAAACATAACCCCTCTTTAACATAAGCACTTGTGAGATAATATGTAAAAGGAACTTCACTGCTCCTCAATACAAGCACTCATGGAATAATCATGTAGAAGAACTATGAGGCCTCCACATAATCATAAAATGTGAATTTGAACATAAACCTTGAACATGAGCATATAAGAGTAAAGCGCGAATTTACGAGCTCAACGTACATGAACAAGACATAAATCTTGTACTTGAACACATGAGGATTGAACACTTCAATTCAATGTAGTCTCTTTGGTGCGAGCATGTGTATGCTTCTAACATGAGCACTTTTAAACTTTCTATACAAGTATATGTAAGCTAAGTATGCAACTTGAGTGTAGCACTTTTGTATTTAAGCTGAACATGAGTCTTGTCATGTGGATCAAACATAAGCTTTGATACATGAGGCTTGATCATGAGTGAACATGAGGGTCGCATCTGAACCTTGAACATGATAGTAAATACGAGTCTTGACCATTAGGGTTGAATGCGAGTGAGCATAAGCCATGATCATGAGTCTTGAATTCAATGTGAATCCTCAACACAACACAATCAATGAGTGTAACATGAGCTTTGAATATGGAATGAATCTTAAATATATCACAAGTGTTGAACATGATATGGCATAAGGCCTAAACTTGGTACAAGGCTTGAACACGATGTAAGGCATGAACTTGATGTAAGGCTAGACCATGGCATGAGTCTTGAAACCACATCACTCTTAAACACAACGTTGAATACGATGTGAGCGCTAAACGTGATGTAAGGTCCCATTACATGAGTTGAACATGAGGCATTGAACATTAGTCTTCTAATACGAATACGTACCAGAAAACATCATTTAAACATCTTCATAAGCATACAAGCTAGACGTAGTATCACTAATCTCATGTGTGAATTGCGTATTGTCATCATGTATTGCAAGATTCCTTGTGCATATGTATCATCTCTAGTTTTCGTAATTGGATGTCATACTTTTCGAATGCACCTTATTTCTACTAACTCCCTTGCATCCCTTCATTTACAGGTGCTTACTTTCTTTCATACTTACATATAGACATCATTACTACCTTTAGGGGTTGTCGACATGGGCAAAGAATCTGGGAAGAGCCATTCTTGTAGTAACAATGCTAATAAAAACAATGAAATTTTGGCATATGCTAAGGATCACACTCCAGCAGCACCCTTACCTCGGGACAAATGGGTAAACCCAATTATTAAAGGTGACTTCTTCTATCGAGATATAAAGAGGCGGGATACACATCCACATCCACCTAAGGATGTAAGCTGCATTTCATAAGACAAGAACCTCCAGTATACAAGTAGGTTGAGATAGAAGCAGATTCTATGCTACGTTTTAAAAATGAGAGGAAAGAAATCCCTCTTTCAGATAGTAGTTTTGATGGCCCAAAGCACATAGTGAATGGCTGGTTGTCTTGGGTGATGTATATTTTGAAGAATCCCGCATACACATCCGTTTTGGAAAAAACGAGGGTGTATTACGTCATATGGGTGTCTTCTCATTTAACTTTGCATTGCCCGTAAGAAATAAAAACTTAGCAAGCTATCATGTCCCATTAGAGCACTCACTTACAAACCTTTGTGACAACGTGGGGTGAGATCACTCCAGTACTAGAAGATGTTGCAGTCCTTCTAAGCCTTCCTAATCTTGGATTGACCAACATCACTACAACTTCAATCTCGGAAGATGATCGAGCACTAATTGAACTATTAGAAGTGTGCAAAAGAGAAGCTCTAGATGTTCGTAGGCATGGTACGCTTATTGCGTGAATCAAGCATTTCTTTAGGCCAAACAATGGTGATAAGATGGGGCCCCGATATAAGTGCATGTAAGTTTCTACATTTTGATGTGGCATAGTCATTGTTTACCCTTTTTCCTGTTGATGTTTACTTTATAACCCTAACGTAATTTGTCTTACCTTACATTTCAGGTACGAGTTGGAAGCTTTCATTACTTATTAGTTATCATTGTTTATATTCCCAAGGGACCTCAAAAAAGGCATTAGTCCTCGACTCTTCCACTTGGCTATTCATATTACATAAAGGGAACGTTTTGCTTTAGGGCCTTTCTACTTAGGTTCCTTGTATAGGCGTTTAGACCTCTTTCATCAAGCTTTGATACGCTTGCAAGGGAGATATATTGTGGTGTCATACGTAGACTTGGTGTTTCTTCATATGTTCTTCTGCGAGCGTTATAGGAGATATTCTAGTCTCCCGCTTACACATTCTGATGCCATTAGGCCCCAGGCTTGGGGATGAGTCAGTAGAAAACTCCTAAGTACTTTGAAGAATGTCATTGATACCTGTCATGAGTTCAGCTTTTGTCCATACACAAAGGAATTGCCTGAATATGAATGGTACTTAGAAATCTACCCTTCCGATTCAAAGGACTTGGTAAACTTGATAGAGCTTCATGATGAGTTTTCTAATGTTGAGGTGGAGTTTATCTTATGGAGAACATCTAGAGGTCTTCCATCACTTTATGATTGGGCCAATGCTTCTAATTACTTCCTTGAGTGTAGTGTCATGAAATATTTACCCGATCAGGTTGCTCAATAACTGGGGTTTGATTAAGGAGTGCCTCATGATCTGGTCATTAACCAAAGTTTTTATGAGTGTTGCAAGATGTTCAAACTTGAGAGCCGGAAGAACATTTATAGGAAGATCAAGCAATTATTCTTCCCTTCTATGAGTTGTTCTGAGGTTGCTTCGAGTTACTAGCTCACATATTGGAAGGATTGCTTAGGTGGGTTTAAGAAGCATGTCTCGGAGATAGCTAAAGGGGATTTGCCTAAAATAGTCATTCGGAGATATGAATTTCACTTTCGACTCAAAGAAGACCCAAAATCATCTAATAATGCGAAGTCATTTGATGATGCTTGGGGTAAATCACAAAGCAAAAGCTCACCCTCTCCCCCATTGATCATCAGACAACCTAAGCATAGCCACATTCATGAGGTATCATTATCATTACACTTTCCTTCCTCCTTTTTTATATACTAATATTTTCTTGAAACTTACTCTTCTTAGTTTTCTCAATTTTGCATATGTCACAGGAGTATAAGGGAAAGGAGAAGGATGCCACTTCTACTAAACAGAAAGTGATAAAGCATCATCTTGATGGAACGAGTGATAGCATCCTTAAAGGAACTTCTTTAAGTCAAAGTATCCCCCTTATCACTTATCCTTTTCCAAGTTGCTACAATATGGGAAAGGCACTTCAAGCTAAAGATCCACTTGCTGTTACCAAGATTGTAGACGAAGGAGAAGATGATGTTGAGTTGGTTGATTATGGGGATTCTCTTGAACACACAGATGACGATAGAGAAAATTTCGTAACAGACATCGATGATGACTAAGATGGACAATTCAATGATAAAATAGACTCCATAAAATAGGTTGATGAAGACACCTACGGTAATATTAGAATCCCCGATGTGTTCAATATCATTAA
Source organism: Lumnitzera littorea (assembly GCA_024138015.1). Classification (NCBI taxonomy): domain Eukaryota; kingdom Viridiplantae; phylum Streptophyta; class Magnoliopsida; order Myrtales; family Combretaceae; genus Lumnitzera; species Lumnitzera littorea. The sequence continues at coordinate 116,004,978 of JAMXBB010000001.1, forward strand.
CGATTGTGAAGATAGTGAATTTTTACTTTTAGAAGAAAGTGTGATCCAGGCGTTTACTGATGCTTTGATGGGTGCAGGGTTTTGTAATAAAGAGATACATGCTGCTCCCAATGCTTCCATGGATGCTACTGTAGAACGTTCCTACCCTTTCTAGTGACGCAACTTCACCTATTCCAAGGGATCTCACATCATCTCTTCCCTTAGATATTAGAACAATACAACATAGAGATAAAGGATCAGTAACTAAGATGGTAATGAGCTTAGATGATACTTCCTCCTTTCATGGCTTCACAATACCTTCTAACCTTCTAACACCACTTAAGCGCTTACATAGGATGGAGGAGGATTTTTGGATAGGATCGGTCTGTTTGGGTTCCAATGTGAGTACTCATATCTTGGGTCTACTTGGGTAAGCTATAGGGCTATTTGATGAGGCTTAGCACTTATTATCCATAGAAAATCTTGAACTTTTGATTAGTAGTGTCACTGCAACACATGCCTTCAAGTTCAAGCTCAACAAGATAGAAATCATTGTAGCTAAAGCCTAAAAAGTGTTAAGTAGTCTAGACGTTGAGGAAAGATGTAAGCTACTCAAAGCCAAACTTGCAAAGGCAAAACCTGAGAGAAAGGAGCGTCTGGCCAGCATAAATCTTGATTCTACTGTAACATCTAGTGTCAAGTATTGATAATATTACTTTTGTTCTCTTTAAACCTACAACCCCCACCCCCCCTTTTAATGCAATGTAAAGACTTGTTAAGCTCGGTATGTGTAGTTTCGCTTCTCGCTTACTTGTGATCCATACCTTTATATGGAACATCGTAAATTGATGTGAGCTCTTGAAAGTTTACATCATTATGCGCTTAGAAAACATTGCATTTCCTTAGCAGCACTTTACATGATAGTTTACTTCATGGCTTGATAAATTTTCAAGAAAAACTTATGTAGTGGAAGTATATTCCGTTTACAAGCAAGAATTTGAAAATATGATCCAACAGTATGGAGATATTGATTGAAACAACGAATATTAGTTCCATTAGACAATCACGTCGTGAGTTAAGGGGGTATTGCCCATTACTTAGCTATTTTTACATGCTCCACGAACGTATACTCAAATAGTGCAAGTCATTGTCTTATTTGATAGAACATCATATAATGCGCCTGGGAGTCAAAGCTTTACTCAGTCGACAACTCATATGATAGATGTATATTGTGCACTTGGGAGATAAGTCTCTTACCAAGAAGAAGCATTACAAACACCAATACTTTGTTGCTATTATTTTTTTTAACTAAGGTGTGCAAAGGAGATAATAGTAGGAATAGATATGCAAAATAAGCTCGTACAGCTTCAATTGTAAGTTTCATTCATTTAACTTTACCATAGTTTCCTTTTCACAAATGGAACTTTTTGATATATTGAAAATTAATAAGAGCAGTAATAGCATCCGTGCTGGGATTCCTGAGTTTGCAATATCCACTTTCGTACACTTCCTCAACTACGAAAGGCCCTTCTCATTTTGGTGTGAACTTGGGTGCTAGGGTACCTCGATGTACATGCTCGACTACACGAAGTACGACGTTGCCTTGTTGGAATGATCTCTTTCTCACCAGACGATTATATACCACTCCAAGCCTATGCTGATAATTGATGAGATTATGTTTAGTGATGTCATGTCTTTCATCTAATGCTTATAGATCCATCACTTACAATCTGTCAGGTTCGAGCTCAGTATTGATTACCAACCTAGTAGATGGGATAAAGATTTCTATGGGAACTACTGCCTCAGTCCTATATATTAGAGAAAAAGGAGTTGCCTGTGTCAGCCTTCGTTTAGATGTCTTATAGGCCCAAAACGCTAATGATAGCTTGTCATGCCATGCCTTATGATTATCATGAACCATGCAACTAAGTATCTTCAACAAGCTCTTGTTAGTGGCCTCAGCTTATCCATTTCCTTTCGAGCAATACAGCGTAAACTTTACATCATCAATATTATAGGAAACCAGTAGTTGGCGGACATGCAAATTGATGAAAGGAGTGTCATTGTAAGATAAAATACACTTTGAGATTCCGAACCTACATATGATATTCTCCTTCATGAAACCCGTAACTACTGGTCCTATAGCCTTCCTTAAAGGACTTGTCTCTACCTACTTCGTAAAGCATTCTGTTCCTATTAGAATCCAGATACATCCTCTCGATGGTGGATGTATAGGTCCAATTAGGTCAAAAGCCCACGTGTGAAAAGGCCAAGGAGTTGTGATGCTATGGAGTGTAACCGTAGGAGCATGAATGGCATTGCCATGCTGTTGACAGGCAACACACTTCTTAGTGAAGTTGAAAGCGTCCACTTCCATTATTGGCCAATAGTATCCTCTATCGAGTAGATAATAATATAGTTTTCTTCCTCCTTGATGCTCTCCACACTCTCTAGCATGCACCTCAGTCAAAACCATTTCCGTTTCAGGAGAAGTGATACACTTTAGGGGTTTTCCCATAAACGATACTTTGTAGAGCTCACCTTCATGCATAAGATACTTTCTGGCCTTTTGCTTTACAAGCTTAGCATCCATACTATTCGTCTGTAACACATTGTTCCTCAAGTAATCGATGTATGGGCGCCTCTAGTCTCTAGCACTAAATACAAAATTACACTCACTCTAGTCAAGAAGCTTAGAACAATTAGGGCAACGTACTTGCACTTAAAGTGTGTCTTTAGCCATTGATGGCCAATAATGGCCTGCACGTTGAATACGATGATATAGTGGTGGCCTTTCCTCCTCGCACTAGATATAGTGATACTTATCTAACTTAAGACGAGCTTCCTTAGTACCAATACATCGAGATAGAACACCTTCAAGACCCTTATAATATAACATTCTGTTGATTTTAACAAAATTCTTCAAAGCCAAAACAGAAGCCGCATTAGGGTGCGCTATCTGTTCTATGAATGGACCGTACCAATTGTCTTGCATGTCTTCATCCTCATTAACAAAATTTAAAGCCATACATGGGATAGATTTCTTGACTACTTAGATATTCACATTACCACTAGCATCTTGAATCAGAATTTTGGATGCTAGTGTAACCAATGCATCAGCACACCTATTTGCTGATTGAATCGTATGTTCGTACCATACAAAATTAATTTTTTTTTTTACCATAATTTGCATTGCAGCCTTATAAGGCATAAGTGTAGATTCCTTCAATCCAAACTCACCCGTAACCTGTTTAATGATTAAATTTAAATTACCTTGAATACACAAATTATGTGCTCCAACTTCTCATACAGATAAAAACCAAGTAATAATGCCTTGTACTCGGCTTCATTATTAGTGCATTGAAAATCAAATTTAAATGCTAAGGGTCTCTCTTGACCCTCAAGTGATGTCAGTACGATTTCTACTCCCCAACCTTGATTTCCTACAGAACCATCAAATTAAAGTGTCCATTCACCATCCGCCTCAACCATTAGAGTATCTTCATGAAATTCAGCTAGTATTACGCCTATAGTCAAGCCCTCTTAGGCATTTAGGAAGTGTGCTAATAGATCGACCAGGGCTTGTGACTTGATAATCTTAGGGGATTTCACTGAGATGTCAAATTCTCCAAGGAGTAACCACTTAGCAACCCATCCTGATAAAGCCAGTCATGATAATAAATACTTGATCGTATCTAAACGAGTTACAAGATTGATCTTATATGTAAGGAAGTAATGCCGTAACTTCTGCATGGCAAATACCAGTGCAAGACGGTATTTCTCACAAGTTAGGTACTTGACCTTGCTACCTTAAAGGGTTCAGCTCAAATAGTATACAAGTTGCTCTCAACCATAAACTTCTCGCGCAAGTAGAGCTCCAACTAACTTGTCGATAGACGTAAGATATAAAATCAATGGCAATTCTTTGACAAGCATGGTCATAGTCTGAAGAGAAGTTAAGATCATCTTAATCTTTTGAATTGCCTCTTCATGAACCTGTTCCCATTCAAACGAAATTCCTTTCTTCAAAAGTTGGTGCAATGGGTATGAAATCTTAGTAAGTGCTGGTATAAACCTTCTGATATAAGAGACTTTTCTTGTGAAAGTTTTTAGTTCCCTTAAAGTAGTAGGGGATGGCATTGCTCTTATAGCTTACACTTTCGCAAGATCAACATCAATTCCTTTTCAATGGATGTCAAACCCCAAAAGCTTCCTTGAGGATACTCCAAAAACACATTTGAGAGGATTCATGCAAAGCTTGTACGGCCGACATCATTCAAAAACCTTTTGTAGATGAACTACATGATCATATGCCCTTTTAGACTTGATGATTATATCATCAACATAATCTTCCATAAAGTCATGCATCATGTCATGGAATATAGCAGTTATTGCCCTTTGATAAGTAGTGCCCGCATTCTTAAGTCCAAATAGCATGATGGTATAATAAAAATTTCCAACTGGTATCCGAAAGGCAGTACACTCCGCGTCCTCAATTACCATCTTAATCTGATTATAACCACTGAATCCATCCATAAATGAGAATAAATCATGTCCTACAGTCACGTCTATCAGAGTATCAATGTTTGGTAGAGGAAATTCATCTTTAGGACAAGCTTTGTTTAGATCCCGGAAGTCTACGCATACTCTTATCTATCCATTCTTTTTTCTTATAGGAACAATATTAGCAAGCCAAGTAGGATCTTGGATAGGCCTTATAAATCCAACTCGTAATAACTTCTCGACTTGTTACTTAATTTGGACTTTAATCTCAGGGCAGAAAACCCTTTGTCCTTGCTTTATAGGCATAACTCTTAAGACAATGCTTAATTTGTGTACTATGAGACTAGGGTTCAATCCTAGCATCTCTTCATAGGTCTATGCAAATACGTCTCTATATTCTCTTAGCAACTTGACAATATGAACGTTTATTTCTTGTAGGAGGGTCTTACTTATGAAGATTGGCCGCTACGACTCTCCCGGTCACACTAGATCCAATTATTCTATTTCCTCAGCCCATGGCTTCATTTGGTCTTGTAGTTATTGTGGGGCAGGTTGGACTTCTTGTACTGGTATGGGATCTGAAGAGGAAAAATATACCTCCTCAAACCCCTAAGACCGTCATAAGCAATATACCTTTCTTCCATCTTCTCGAACGAAGCTTTTAATTCCTTTAGGCTGCTTGTTCGTCTACTTTCCCCCACAACACCCGTGCATCTTTCTTTTCTTTTGCTAACCATCTTGAATTTCTTCCCATGTAAGTAAAGGGACACCAATCAGCTTAGCTATTGTTGTCTCATCTTCTTTAGCAAATTCATCAAAGTAGGTTAACTCAGTAAAATATGATTCGTGTTACTTGAAAGGATTCTTGGTGGCTAGAATAAATACATCCTTCCCTTTCCAATGGCCCTTAATACATTGATGCAATGTAGATAGGACCAAGTTGTGATCGTGCAGCCATTTCCTACCGATGAGTAGATGGTATTGGATTGACGCATCAACCACATGAAAGGTAATAGTACCATGGATAGGGCTAACCTTAAGATTAATATTAACATACCCAACAAAATCTGTAGGGGCATGGCTAAACCCATTTATTGATATAGGTTATTCAACCAATCATCGGATATCAATTCCAGCAGCCTTAAAAAAACTCATTGGCATGATATTTAATGAAGAACCATTATCAATGAATGTTCTCTTGACTAGGGACCCATTAAGTACACCTTCCATGCATAAAGGGCAATTGTGATTGGAATTCTTCACATACATGTTTACATCAATAAATCAAATCACATTTTCATGTGTTGTGGCCATCCTCTTCACAAGTTGCGCTGCACTACACTCTACATATTGACTCTCAAAGATTTATGTGAGTGCAGTTGTTGCTGCAAGCCGAGCTTTCTCATTGAATCCTAAGAGATTAAAGAAATTCCTCAAGTTAGCTGCCTTCAACAATGCCATATCAACAAGTGGGTGTTCATCATTTTGAGCTTCGATCGACTTTCCTTTATCTTCATCATTTCTTATAGTTCAAGCATCAATTATTTCAGTAGTGATGGGATCATGGTTAATGGCGTTGACAACACCCCTTCGGTTGTTATGGGCAGGAAGTGGATCGTTTCTAACATCATTGTTATCAATGATCAACTCACCACGTGCAACTCAATCGTTGAATATTTTCTTCAAAATGAAACAATCTTCAATTGGTTGACCAATAATCCGATGAAATCTACAATACTTGGGATCACTCTTTTCTTCATTTGTGAGGAGGCGCTCGACCCTTGGAAGCTTAATATTTCCATCATGGAGCCACTGGTCAAGCATTTGATGCACTTTGGTCATGGGACAAGGATAGGTCAAAGATGGCCTAGTGTTAGTAGGCTTATCATCTCTTTGTTTCTTTACTCTCCTTGGTGATTCGCCCTAAGTTGCACTTATAGATGAAGCGCGTTTGTTGAATCTCTCAACTTCACTTCTTTGTTATGCCATTAAATTGTTGGTCCTTCATGCATTCTCAACTAGTGCAACAAAGGAGGCCAACGAAAGGTTTTCAAGGTAGACCGCATACTCAGGAAACATCCCTTAGATACAAATCTCGACCAACCCTCTCTCATCACAAACATCTTGTATATCCAGTAAGCGCTCCCTAAAGCGTGCGATATAGTCTATCAGATCTTCTTTGGACTTTTGTCGGATCCTTCCCATGTCAGTAAGGGTGACTCTCTCTTCTATGGAGAAGAACTTCTCCAAAAACATCTTACACATATTACCCCACAAATCTACTGATCCTAGAGGGAGATTAACATACTAGGTGTATGCCTTCTCAGTGAGTGACTTGGAGAATTCTTTCAGTTTCAAATTGTCATCTAAGCCATATACTTCTAGTGTCTTAATAAATTTCAGTAAATGTTCTTTAACACTTCCCTTCTTGCCATTAAATAGCATGAACTTCGGACTGATATAATCCTTAGGGCAACATCATGATAATGCGTTGGTGATACAGAAGCTTCAGTTTTGGTATCCCAACCATAGATTTTACTTATATCTCCTTTAAATATATATCCAAATCTTCTTTGGTTACAAATGAACCTTTTTGAAGAGATGCTTCAGCCCTTAGTGACATTGCAAGAGCAGGATGCATGGGCACTAGATTCACAGGTGTAGATCTTGTAAACATGGGATTCATTGGTATTAGTTGAACAGGGTCAATAATTGTGACACGTAGCATAACACATAAAGACGACGAGCCTCCAATCTGAACTCCTTGATTCCTTACTTCAAGTAATGAATCTTGTATGGCTGTAGGTTCTATAACAAGAAGTTGTTCTCCAACCTTAAGTGTAACATACTCATTGACAACTGGAGGGTTAGGTGGGGTATATTATTGCATCACATTAGAAGGATTTAAGAAAGTTACTCCTTGTTACGTAGCAACAAAGGTAACCAAAGCATGTGTATATTGAGAAAACATCACCATAAGTTCACTTAAGTTTCGATTAGTCTCCCGTAGCTCATACGTTAATTGCACATTATCAACAACACCTTCCTGTGTGCCGTCACCTTAATTAGTGTCTCCAGTAGGAGGTGGATTTTGATCATTGGTCACAGTATTAACATTTTGCTCTTGATTAGTTCCCTCAGTAGGGTCGGGTTGTCTTTGCCTTGAAGGTACCATAATGTGAGTATTAAGTCTTTCCTCCCCAGTGGAGTCGCTAGAAAAATGTGGGGGTGTTGGGTATAGATGCAAGTATCACATAAGTGTCGTGCGTGAAGTTCTGCTATATGTGATCAGAGAAATGACTTGAGTGACTCACACAAGATGATCAGGAAAGAAGTGTAGGGAGGAGGAGTAGGCGATCTTAGTCAAGCTATAACACGTATGGTGACAAGTGGAGGAGTACGATGGCATCAAACTCCAAGATTAATGAAGAACAAGGTGGTATTCTTGATGTGTGTAAGTGTTTAACCTTTGAGGCAAAGTTCCAGCAAAGTAACAATGTTAATGTAGGTTTTTTCCTTCTATCCAAATGAGGAAATGAGTAGGGTATTTATAGGATATAGTAGGTTAATTCGATACATTGGATCGTAACATTGATTAATGGTTAGGATTGAATCCTTTTATATATGGTTATGAAATAGGCTTTTTCCATGGGTTTAGGCCTAAATAAAGGGTATTATATTTCATTAGTGTGAGCCAAATCAAAAAAGGTTGGATTGAACAAATCAATCCAACGGACTCTACTCTAAACCCACCATGCCAAATCTCCCTTGATCATCTCAATAATTTATAAGCTTGGCGCCTCAAACCCTATCACCTTGGCCCGAAGAGTCAAATCCATTTGATTAATGGGCTTAAAGCCCAATATTACATTTGGCTCTTTACATCTTTCATTATCGCAAATAAAATAGCTTTGATATGCAATAACTTACTGAATATTATCTAATTATTTTTTTTCCAACTTAGTAGCCTCTCTTTTCTCTTTCTATTTCTCTTTCGTTCTTTTTTTTAAAGAGGGTGAACCAGCTAGGCTGACCTGGTAGTTCGCGACCCGTCGGTTTGTGCAATTCCGCCCAGCTAAACTACTTGAACCTTTAAAGTTTGGCAGTTCACCAGAGCGATTCAACCTAGCTACTATTGGGTCGAGTTGAGCCATTTCACTGTTCAAAATCAACCTTTATCCAAGTCTACATACACTTATTTATCTGGAAAAGTCTCATTACCAAAGATAAACCAATTGGAATGGCTACGTTTGACTCCGATGAATTTGCAACTGCATGGAGTCGCACGATTTCAAGTCTTTTAAGGTTTCGATTTTTTGGGTTTGATTGGGGTTTCTATATAAGGCTTAGAATTTTGATTTTAGGGTTTTGGTTTTGGGTTGTTAGATTGGAGAAATTGAGAAAATAGAAGTACTTACGATTGCCTTTTTAATTTAGGATTTTTGTACGGTTAGGAGATAAATCCTACCATCCATTTCATATTTAATTTGTACATCTTTAAATCTAAATCATTAAATAAACTGAGAATTCAACAATTTATATTTAAAAATATGAAAATGAACAGTAAAATAGAGATTGACATCGATTCTGTCAAAATAGAGAACGAAACCGTAAAATTTCCCTTTAATTTATATTAGGAGAACTCACATCACGGATGCATAGAAAATAAAAATAATATAAACACAAATATAGGAACTTCCCTTCCACTTTTCATAATATTGTAAAACTAACTGCCATCTAAATTCTTTATAATTATACTAGTAGACGATATACCTATGTTATATGTGTAAAAAATTAAAAAAAAAAAAATCTTGAACTAAAATGTATAGTGAATTTTTCAAATAATAGCAATATTAAATAATTAAAATAATAGACAAATAAAAGAATAACAAATGTAGAAGTGTGTGTAATAGAAAGTGATAACTATATAGTTAGATGTGGTGGTTATGAATTTTATCGGAGTGAATTTGGTTTCTTTTAGTAATTATCACATGAATATACTTAATGATTAAAACTATATGATATCATTTTGTTAGTTATGGATAATTAAAATAAGGCTTTCTCTTTAATATAATAGTTATATTTATCTTTCTATTTTTCTAATTGTATTTGTTGACAGTTAGTTTTTGTCAACCCAGTTTGACAAGTGTTGATATAATTTCGCTTACTTGTTCATTCAGCTGTCGATAGGCTAGATAATCTATATCCCTAGCATCTCACCAAGTAATTGACAATCTTGGCATTTCTCTAAGTAATACAAATCTATTCCTGATTTGAATTCAAGTTTATCGCGTGAATAGTTATTACAAACACGGTTATATTACATAATTAACTACTCTTCCTTTATTTTAAAGAAGGTATTTGATCAAGAGATTTCTACATGTCCCAACAGTTATTTCAATAACTACTACTTTAGACATAACAAATTCCTTATAAATACTAGAAAGAAACTCTGTAAAGGACATCTAATAACTATTAACCATTTACTTTATTTTTTACATTTTTACTTACTAACTTAGATATTGGAATGGTCGCACCGAATTGACACTCGTACCAAGCAATTTTCTTGTCTTTGTGGGATATTTTCAACTTTCAAAATTCATCAACAACAATATTACTTCTCTATTTTTTTCTTTAACAATTTTAGTATGTTTTATTTATTTAATTACCGTGTTATTATTACTATTATAATATTTTAATTTTATAAACATGATATTCAAACATCCTTTTAAAATTATAGGTTCCCATACATCCCACGTGTATATTTCATATCCTACTAAGGTTTCTACATAGAAGAAAATATATATAGGTAAAGGTTATAGATCAAAAAACAAGTATCCAAAATAAGAAATTATAAAAATAATGTGTTAACTATAACTTACTCATAAGATAAGATTACATTTTTTTTTTCAAAAAAAGAAAAATTATAAGTGAATGTGGATAAATAAAGAATAACAATAACATATATATACGTCTCCAACAGGAAAAGTGTTTGTAAACCTTGATTATCATATATTCGCTTAATTGTAAAAGTTGCCATATTCCTGAAGTGTTAATAGAATAGTTAAACAAAGAATATGATTTAGAATTCAAGACATGACAACTCAAAAAGATCTTGAAATCATCAACTATTGTCTATTAGGCGGTTAAATTCCTTATAAATCAGTGCACAAAATGAGAAAACGAATAAGTTGTGCCCTTGTAACATGGCCTACCCGCGATGATTAATGTATCAGTTAAACTATATTAAGCCCGACTATTAAACGAAACTTCAAACCCATTTATCAAATGGGTTTGTATTCAGGTTCAGGATTTAGGTTTGTAGACAGGGATTCCTTTAATACAAAAACAAAGCACGTTCCATGAGCACGAATTTTTAGTTCTAATTGGCGTTCATTGTCTAACTTTCCATCAAAGCCCCTACATATATAAGGGCTTTAGATCCCTTAATGGGCTTGCCCTAGATGGTCTTTGATAGGTGCAAGAGCCTAAACTCGGTCCCTTCTTCAGACTTCTCTTACTTAGAGGCGAACTCAAATTGATAACTTAGGTTCTTCTTGGGCAACCTCTAGCTTCATTTGCCCATGCAAAGAAGAAACTTATGATACTTGTCACTACTCACTACCCTCTAGCTCCTTTCCTTTCGGGGTAGGGCCTTTTCTGGTTCTGCCTTGAGCTTAGATCTATCTATTCCTAGACTCTCCTACCCTTGTAATAGCCTCCCTTCTCCACTAGATCATCCTGATAATCGACCATCATGAACTCAATCATGTTTTCAACTGTCGCAGTAACTTAGGTCGAGTGTTAAACTCTTCATCTTTCTACTCTTTTAACTCATATGTGAATGCACTCTTGTAGCCTATCACATGACACAAATATTTTGTCCGTATCAATCCTATGGGAGTGTTCCAGCAACATTTTTAGGAACTCCCGCATATATTCTTTGATTGAATCCTTGTAATCCAACTACCTCAGCTGGGCTTATGCCTCATCTTCAGTGTTACATAGCTAGAACTGAGCCTTTAGCTCGGTACGGCCTTCGTGTCCTACCATGTTATGATGGCAGTCAGGCTCGGATTATCTTTACCACTGTATTGTTGCCACATTATCCATAAATATAAAGTAGGGGCATTCATGGAAGCATATCGGCTTGTTAATTGCAATTGTTGTGCATCTTATATATACAAACGATTTTGTTGACAATTGCATCATGGCGCTTTCTAAAACTCAATCAGAAGGGAGATTTACGCTTTTTTACGAAATATTTGCAAGTGCACTACACTTTGTAAAAGGCTAGAAAAAAAAAAAAAAAAAAAAAAAAAAAAAAAAAAAAAACCTTTTCTTCCTCTTCATCGGAGAATATTAGTTAAACTATCCATTTATTTCAAAAATAGAATTAAATAGATAAAACGTGAATAAGTTTTATCATAAAAAAAAAAGATCACAAAAAAAAAGTTTAAACAAAAAATTACAAGTAGAATAAAGAGAATTCCATTTGCAATTTTTCGCAATGACTTTGCAATATTGTTTCAATAGCAATGCTATAAGAATTCCATTTTCAATATAAGTGATTAGGCTAATGATTCGTTTTTATAATATTAATTGTGGAAAAATGTTCATACATCAAGTGATATAATTTTAATTATTTACTAATACTTTATGCAAACAATGTAATAATCATTAATAGTAACCACTAATGAAAAAATAGCATCTATTGAACTTTTATTTAGTTTACTATTATTTTTACAATAAATGAAATTTAATTTTATTGGTTGTCACGGATCGGAAAAAAAAAATGTAAGAACAAATGAAAACTATAAGAAGATTACAATTAAAAGAATTAACCTTTGAGGTTAAGTTTAAATGAGGAATCAACGTTTTGAAAATTTAAATAAAAAACTAATATTTTACAAAGTAGTTCAAATAAGGGATCTGGTTATTATAAGGCTATAATTTAATAGTCATTCCATTAAATTATTTGAAAAATTTTGTAAAATGTCTTTTTTTTCGATAATATAATAATATTATTAACTAAAACCATCAACATGAGTACAACAAAGCAACCAATAAAGAGATATCCACTATCTCGACATAAATGGCATAGTTTCTTACCACCAGGCTAAAATAACCCTCTAATCATATGCAAAGTAGAAAACAACAACATGTAACAATGATAAAGGAAAATTAATAGAAAAAGACATGCTTAACTCAATCTTTGTCCCTTCTTTTGCTAGTGCATCTGCCAACTGATTTACTTTACACACAATCCTATAAAATGTGACACTATTAAAATTTTATAGTAATAGCAAACATTATCTTACAACAACATAATTCGAGTCGCCATTAAGGCATCCTTGATTGATGTAAGCTCCCAAAATTGAGTTTAGGACAACCGAGCTCAGATTTAGGGCTTTTAGGGTAACTTATCCAATTGAGCCCAAACTTTATGACTAGAATGAAAAAGTTAGTCGAGATATTACAGTGAAGTTAGATTTTAGTAATAAAGACCCGAAATCCCAATTTTGCCCTTAGAAATTGGAATATTTACTAAAGCCCTAAAATGTTCAGAACTCCTAAAATTGAACTTAGATTGCAACGAGAACTTAGAGATAAGTTAATTGAGCTATAAAATGAGATAATGTAGTATAATTTACTATAAAAAAATACACGTAATTTTTTAGTATACCCGGTATAAATAATAATTATACTCGTAAATTAATTCAAAATTATGTAATTATATATTTATTGTGTTGAATTCATGAAATTAGCTTTAGAACGTATCCTAAAAATAAAAGATATGCTAAAAACTTAATTATATGAGTAAAGTTATATATTTCACATGTTATTTATATAGGGTATATACTTATATACTAATTAAATAATCAAATCCTAACATATACTATACATATTTAATTAAATAATTAACAATACTTATCCTAAATACATTGAAACTTGCTGGAAATCCACGTGACTACTGCAGAAGGAGAAGGATTGCTGATTCAAAAGTAAATTATTAGCTTTAGGACACCACATGCTTAATAAAGTAGAAAAAACAAAAGAAAAAAAATAAAGAAAAATCCATAGGCAGTGAAAGAAATGTATAAAAATTATCCCAGCAGCAGAATAACAACATTTAATAATTTGGAACCAAAAACAACAGAAAGAAAAATCAGGAAAAAAAATCGTAGAAAAAAAAAGAAAAAAACAGAACAATCACCGAGCAAGGTTAGTTCTTAGGGTTCCCTTTGATCTGCTATTACGTCACTCTACCACCAAGGAGTACCCCCAGCGTCTAGGTGTTTCGACAACCGCCCAGCCGCCGCCGGCCACTGGAGCACCCAAGAACACCAAGGTCAAATTTTTGCCCTGTTTTTCAATAATGTCTAAAAAATAGTAAATCCGCCCAGAAAATTATGAAAAAAATTACACTTTGGTTATTTTAGACATGCTTTCATGTGATATTTTTATTTTTGAAAAATTTGTAATATTTAATATACTTTATTAAGAAATCTGTAATTCATCTGAATATATATTTATAAAATAAATGTACTATATGATGTTGTTTCTAGCTGAAAATTTTTGTATAGGATGTATATGATATATAGGTAATTGCTACGTAGCCCAAATTTTTATTTGAATAATTTTAATATTTATTGAATTTTTAGGCCTGAAATTAGCTCGAAAATAGGCTGAAATTATGAATTTAATAGGAAATTATGAAATTAATTGATGAAATGGACATGTATTGATCTATAATAAATAATAATGGTATTAAGTCTGATTGAAATTAATTGGATACTAAAAGAATTATAATTGGATAATTTATCAAATTTAGGGGTAAAATCGTCAATACGAAAATATAGGCAATAGGTTGAAAACTTGAAACCAAGTGATAATTGAATTCCCTATATTTTTAGAAGTCCATAGAAATTTTCGGGGAATTATTGAGTAATCCGAACTATTTATTACAAATTTATTAAGTAAAATAGCTTAAATTACAAGTCGGGGTGTAATTGTAATATTAATAGACTAAAATGAATTAAATAGTTAAATAAAACCTATATATAGGATTGCCGATCGAATTGGGTTAAATAGAGATTTTTATTATAATTATTAATATTTTCTGATCGGGATGCACTTTAGGTGTATTAGAATTGAATAATACTTATATTGTTACAATATAAGGATAACAATATAAGTATAATTTAGATAAAATATAATTTAAATCTGTAAATTTCTCATAATACGATCGTTTTTATATAATTATGTATAATTGCATTAAAAATCCAAACTACCCGTTAAAATCCATCTCTAGGAACAGGACTCGTAAAATGTGTCATTAAGTCTATACGAACTCAATGACACTAGTTTTATTGAAATTGGATAACCTTAAGCAATCTAGCCTATAACTATAACATATTCAAGAATATACACATTTCGGTAACCTTACCGGAATCAAAACGTGAATTAATAAATAAAAAGTACATTTCGATACGATCAAAACGATATATAAATACGTAATAGTATATATGATGTATGATATCAATAATTAATAATTTAATTCGATATATAGTAATAACATGACTGCATATTATGGAAATAATATATATATAACCATTTTAGATTAAACTCTAATGTTTTCGTAATTATTACGAAAACTAAATTTGGACATTTTGTGTAATTAGGACCTTTTAAAGACGGTTGACAATTCAAGTTAGTAATAGCGAACAACTAAACAAGTAAATTGGGATGGTAGTTTCACCGCTGTTTGGGTACTATTTAAAGTATCCGGAGACCCAAGAGTACTTCTGGTTGTGTTTGTAGTTAGATGATTATGCGCATACTATGTGCGTGAATGATACTCAGTTGTGACAGGAGTTCAACTCCTTGGTGTACTGTTCTGCATATTTACATGAATTCTGTATTGTGTGAATTTGTTGGTCACCCCTGATTAACACTAACGGTTATTCGACTAAAGTGTAATTGGTCATGCATAATCACCGGTTAGGGGAAACGATTAAGAGTGTTAGGCCAAACACCGACTTCCTTCGATAAGGATAGCTGAAATGGTCCTTTCCCCATCCTTAGTCGAACTAAGTGATAGGCGAGGAGGTCGCAGCAAGCGCAGCAAGGTTGGGGACCGTGGTTCGAAGGCGGTCATGGGAAGGGGGTGTTCTTCATTGCACAAGCCCGGGTTTAGTCTGACTTGAGTCGCGATGAAACTCCTCAATCCGGGTTGGAGCGGATGAAATTTCTCTAACCTCACAGTGGACCAGTTAACACTGTGCGATGTTTTCATTTGAGTGATTGCATTGCATTTCATCATAATTATTAACCTTATTTGTGATTGTATAGTACTCTTCTGACTCCGCCCCACTTACTGAGCTAGTTGTGCTCACATCGCTACAGACTCTTTTTCAGGTGTTGAGTGAAGGCAAGATGTTCTGGTACCACCGATCCTAGGTTAGTGTGCTGCTGTATGGGAAAGTGAGGATCAAGGAATTTAACTGAACCTGAGCTTTTGTCTTGTCTTTAAGTTTTGAGAAAAACTAAATGGGAATTCCCTAGGAGCCCATTAGTTTTCTAACTTATTGTATATAGATTGTAAAACCTGTGGTTTTTAATAAACTCTGATTGTAAACTTTACCCTTGGACGTGAAATGTTTGTATAATTACTGTTGTGGTACTAAACAACAGATTGTATAGAACAAGTATTTTGTAAAAGCTCTACCATAGGTTTGGATATTAACAGATGTCAGAACAGACATTTCAAGCTAGTTGAGTTGTGCGCCTTGTGTAAACTGCGTCTACGATAGCAGCTGTGAGATCAGCTTCTATCTTAGATTAGTTTACATGGTAGGACTGTTATGACTCTTCTTATTCGGGGCATAACAGTTGACAAAATCTATCACAAATGAGATATCTAACTAAACAATAATGCTCTTCCATTCATGTTCATCTATTAACCTTAACCTCATAGAAAGGCACCTAATTCAACTTCTATGATTGTCATACTGCATCATTTTCTCCAACCACCACCCAACACTCTTCCCTCATGGTTACGACCTACTGCAACAATGGCTACTTTAGCACCCCTCCAATCAACTACAACATCACGATTAATCTTCACCATGTTTGGTAATGATTTTTCCCAATGGCAATTAAAAGATCTCCTTATACCCTCTTGCTTTGTCTTTCTTTTGATGGTCCACCACTCATAAACCTCTTTTGGAACTAAGCCCAAGCAGTCTTAGTCATGGTTATTAGGCCTGAAAATCCACTCATTGCACTTCTTCTAGATGCCACTTAGCATGAATAGGAATATCACAACTCAACAACAACTATTATTATTCCATGGTGGCTTCCGAATATATGCATATCTCCTAATCCAATCCATGGATTCTCGCTAGTTGGCATGATTCAATGGGTTACTCTAATGTAAGGACCTCCAAAATTGCTTAATAGTGTTACATTTAAGAAAAGAATGCACCATTGTTTTGTCAGCTTATCTACAGAAAACATACTCATTTTTCACCCCAATGCTACATTTACTCAAATTAGCTTTTGTTAGAAGCACATTCTGGGACATATGTTATATCATGAATTTAATGCGGGAGATAGTAGGCAAGCACCAGATCCATTTGCTATGCTCTACCGTAGTCTCCTCCTCCTAATACATAAGTTTATACAACATCCTAAATTGTACCTTTCCACTAGGACTATGCAACCAAAGTGATTCGTCATCATCATCATCATCATCATTCTACAAGAACCTTTAAGTGGTAAGATCAAACATGCCTAATAAAGGTCTATCATCCTCCTAAATAAGAAAACCAAGCATTGCTTCATCCTAATCGCCATGCATTCCCTAGGCTTAAGCGACTGTTAGTTGCTTACTATAGTTGACAAGGGGCCCAATAAACCATTTTTGAATTTAGTCATTCTTATTCCAAGCATCGAACCAAAAGTTTGCTTGAAGGACTTTATTTGGTAGGAGCATCAATCTATCACTTAGCCATTCATGTTACTGTTTAAGAAGCTTGAAAGCACTTGAACCATTTTTAATCTAGAATTGATCTTGGTTCAGTTTATATTTTTCTTTCAACACCTTAGACCAAAACATTCCCTTTTTCCGGACTTGCTATGCCAATTTCACAAAATTGGCTTTGTTTCGATGGTGTAAATCGAGGAGGCTAAGCCCCCCATCCTCCTTAAGATGCTTGATTTTATCCCATGATACCTAATGAATATTTTAATCACCATCAGTTCTTCCCCAAATGAAGTTATAGTATAGGTGCTTTAGTTGGATGCAAGTTTTCTAAAGAAGAGGTAGCATCTGAGAATAATAATTAACAAGACTTTCCAATGCAGAACTTAAAAGAATTTTTCTTGTCGAGGAGCTAAGGATCTTCACTTTCCAACTAGGTAACTTTTACCTTATCTTCTTAAGGAAAAAGGATAAGTCCTCCAATTTCAATTAACCATCGATTTTAACTGGGATACCTAAATACTTCCCCAAGGCAGCATTAATGTTAGTAACAAAGATGTCACATGCCTACTTCTTGATGAAAACAGGAGTATTCTCAAAGAAGAGCATACATGATTTGTTGAAGTTGACTTTCTGGCCAAACATTATATCAAAAGCATCAATAATATTCAACATGGCTCTTGCATTTTCTATAGAAGCTTCACTTATAAGGACTAATTCGTCCATAAAAAACAAATGAGACAAAGTAATCTCTAATCCTTTGAATCAGAGTGGTTTCAATATGTGTCTAATAATCATTTCCTTAATGGCTCTACTTAAAACTTCCATAGCAATGATAAACAAATATGGTGACATAAGGTCACTCTACTGAACCCCCCCTATTTGAAAAGAATTCCTCTAACATTGCACCGTTAAATAGAATCCTGTATGAGTTCATAACTAAACATGATGCCACCAGTCTTATCCAGGCCTTAGGGAAACCAAATAATTGCATCGCATGTCTTATGAAGTCCCATTCCAACCTTTACCTCCTTTTTTCTTTTTAAGGGAGTGTAAGAGCTCTTAGAAAATCAACACATTATCCCTTGTAGACCTTCCAGGTACAATACTGGCTTATTCAAGACAAATAATTCGTTATAAGTGCAATCTTAGCCTATTAACCAAAATCTTCCCTAATACCTTATATAGAGTCATACACAAGCTAATAGGTTTGAAGTCTTTGAGTTTGTTTGCCCCTTCTTTCTTCAAGATCAATACCATAAGCATCTGAGTTATGTCCTTTGGTACTTTCCTACATCTCCAATATCTTCAACGACATCAAATGTTGATTCTCCAATAGTCTACTAACATGCCTTGTAAAATTGGGAGTGCAAACCATCTACTCCTAGCGCTTTATGGTTAGCAATTCCCTACATAGCTTGCTTAACTTCCTCTCTTGTCACATTCCTTGCTAGATTTATGGGGGCCGTTTGGTCAAAACAGCTAAGAGATGATAGCCAATCAAAAGCTCTTGGTTTGATGAACACTCTTTTAGTACGTGTAAGCCCTAAAGATAAGCCAAGTAACCGTATAATCGAATTTAATATACAGAGTTTAAGGCAATCGGTTAAAGGATTCAATCAAACCTAAATTATAAACTAAAGCTAGAAATATTAATAAAAGTGACCCTTAAAGTTTGAATTTAAGAAAATAAGTAATAAAAGAAGATAATATAAAATTTTCAAATTTTAAGTGTATTACTTATTATTTATTGAAAGTACGTAAAATACATTTCGATAATTAATAAATCGCTTGAAATAGATTATATGTATGCTAAAAATCATAAAATGATCTAAATAATATTTAGGAGTGTTTACTTATACTCTGCATGTATTTATGTGTAGGTAAAAATACGTGAAATTACCTAAATTACCTGAAATTTGCTAAATAATTAAAGAAAATTATAAAAAAATCAATGAAATATTAGAAAGGTAGAGAGCAATTCAAAAAGTGGTCGTAGCAAGTTAGGGAGTAAGAAACAAATATTAACCAATAATAAACAAGCACATAAAAAGGCAAATGGAAGAGATATGGGCCTTATCTTATTTTAATTAATACATAACAAATCCTATATGACCTTATAAATAGTAAGAAAATTTTCAGAGCTCATTTAGTTAGTTGGGAGCTGAAAGAAATTGAGAGAACCGAAATTGAGAAGGAAAATTACGGTTTTAGAAATTTTGTCTCAAATCCGTGCAAATAGGGTAAGTAGGTCGAACCCACACACCACCACCACTTGGAACCAAACCACCATCACCACCACCACCCCACTCTAAACCCATTGCTAGGAGTGGTCAACACACCTGAACTGGTGTTGGAGGCCAAAAATCTCGTGAATCAGGTGAGTCTTACATCTCCTCTGATTTTTCAAAATTCCTTAAAATTGTTTATTATGCCTAGAAAATTTTGAAATTTATTATTCTGATGTTTTATTATATGCAGTTTAGGAAAAAATAGTGATTAAGTCTAATCACGTTTGTAAATATAAAGTTCTTCAAAAATTAGATAAAACCGAACATGTTTAGAATTAGAAATAAATAGGCTTAGAAGTATAGTTTAGAGCTCAATTTTTTTTTTTCTGTAGAATGCTTAAGTAATATAGAATAATGCTATGAAGCCATTTTTCTAAAATTAATTTTCGAAAATTTTAAATAATTTTTTAGCCTTAAAATGATGATAAAAAATAAGTAATTTTAGATTAATTAAGTGATTAAATAATTAATTACTGACTTAGAGGGTAATTATATGTTTAAGGACATTAATCTCTAATGTGGAAATCTAATCCTAACATTTGGAGTGTTAATTGTAATTAATATGGGAATTATGTTGTAATTATGAGGAATCTAGTAATATGTGAAATTGGGATTTTAATAAATATGAAATAATTGGTTAAATTGGATAATATAATAATAATATCAGTATAAATAAATCAGGTACAAAAAATTAATTTTAGATAATTAGATGAAAAATATAAAATTTTCTTACATCGGAAGTAAATCTGGTATTTCAATTAGGATTAGAATATATCGAATAGGTTAGAATGGTAAATTAAGACCTAGTATGATATTAGAATACTCGAGCTTAATGTGATTAATTTCACATTAGGATTCGAGCATATTTAGAATTCCTCGTAGTTATAAACAATTTAAAACCAAAAGTAGAATCTAATTCAAAAACCGAACCCCGAGCTAATGTAAAATGAATCGTTAGTAAATAATAGGTATATATGGAGAAGTGAGCTAAATTATAACTTAGAATATGTATCATCAAACTATAAGTACTAAAAAGATGTATTTGTATTATAGAATACCTGGAGACGAACTAACCTACAATTAAGTGATTAAGCGACTAAGAATTTCAGATAAGTTGGGTTTATTACTTCACCATATTTGGAGTACTATTTTAGGATACTTGGAAACTTAGGATTGTGCATGATTGTAACTGTAAGTAGTTTTATGCATGTGCTTATGTATCTAACTTCGTGTTGGAATTTGTGTTGTGATTGATAATTGTTATGACTTGATTGGTGTGAAATTATCTAAACACCCTAAATTAAACATAATCCTAATCGACCCTAATACCCTAAATTATCATGCATTGTAACTTTTTAGGAGATTATTAGGATTCTCCAACCAAATATCGATACCTTCAAAAAAGATAGCATTAGATAGCAATTTAGCCTTTTCTCCACCCTTAGTCGAACTAAGTGACAGAAGAGGAAATCGTGGTAAAAATGAGGGCATTGGTTCGAAGAATAGTCTTAAGAGGAGTAGTATCTTCATTACATAAACTTGGGTTTAGTTGTAAGCTGTTGTATAACATGAAAACTCCTCAATCCGGATTAGAGCGAGTAAAATTACTCTGATTTTGCAACAGACTAGACTACATTATATGATGACACTTGCTTGTTGCATTACATAAAAATAATTGCTTGATAATTTTGTTTGTGCTTATATACATTCATGAGTCTCTAATATGTACATACCCGTATAGGTCTTTTTGCAGGTCCTGATTTCTGATTACTCTGATTAATATGCCACTCTACAATTATCCGGATTTTAGTTCTCTTTTGAAGCCTAAGGGTGTAAGGATCAATTTGCCTATTAGTTAATTTATATCTAGAGCCTTACTAGTATCTTTAAGACTGAAAGATTGATATTTGATATGTAAACTAGTTGACTGATATGTAATTATATATATATTGACCTATGGTTTTAATATTTACTATAACTTTAGATAAATTTTTAATTGAACTATTTACTTCAAAGTAAGGAATCGTCGACACCTTATGTAAATTATATCTATGATAGACATACACAACAAGACTATTGCGACTCTGCAACTTCAGGATATAATAGTACAATACAACTTGGAGAAGAACTTAATGGTTGTATTGACCATGCCTCACTATCCTCCTCTTCACTCTTCTTGCTAGCATTGAAATATGGAAAATTTGAGTGACGCATTCTCCATCCACAATCCACTGAGTTTTAGACTTTGCTACCTATACTTTCTCTTCTTAGTTAAGGACTTCCTTTAGTGCCTCTTGTAGAAAGCTTTCTCTAGTGATAAATGCCTAACTAGGATCCCTCCTTATCTTCTTGCATACTTGTTCAAATTTTTCCATAAGCTTTTTTTTTTTTTTTTAACATGAACAAGTCCAAAACATCTTTGTTCCACTCCTTTAAATTCCTTGTAAACGTTTGCCGATCCTTTTCGATACTATCCTTAGATAATGACCAATGTGATGCCATAAAGTTTTGAAAATTAGGATGATCCAGTCACATTGGTCGGAATCAAAAAGGTCTATGAACTTTTGAGCTCATTCCAATATGTAAGTGTATAGATAAGAGAAGTGGGCAATGGTTTGATACACATGCTAAAAGATGTAGATTTTTGAATCCAGGTAAATGGTTCTCAAATTATGCTATATAAATTCTTAATTGATTAAGATCCGCAATATTACAGGATCTTCTCAACCACGTGTATCTACTTCCCACATATCCTAAGCCTACTATGCCGTATTCATCCATGCACTCTTGGTACTTCCTCGCCCTAGATTGAATGATATTTCTACCTCCCCACTTCTCATCATTCAACAACACTTTGTTAAAATCTCCAATTAGCAGCCAAGGGCTAGAAATTTCTCTCACCAAGTCTCTAAGCTCATGCCATAGATTTTAATGAATAGAGTAATCCATACCTTATCCTATCTTCTCACCAATCCTCTTGATAGCCATTGAGGAGAAAAGTTCTATAAGTTGACATAAGATTCGTACCCATATAGCCATGGCATTAAATTCTAAAATCTTCAACTTGAAATTTGGTTCACATTATTTTAATGTTGGATGGAATCCATTCACAAACCAGGGTCTATTCCTAATAATCCATTGATAATCCTTCGAACTATTAAGAGAGATAATATAAAATCTGGCTCTTGTATGAATCAATTTGAAATTAGGGATTACTGTCCACATTTTATTCAACTTAATGCTAATGATTTTAAAACCTAGGTTAGGTCCCAATAATTTAGCAATTGGGGCATGATGCCAAAGTGCATATATCATGTCTTCTTTAATATTCGAAAAATTAACATAACACCATCCATCCTCCCCATTCTGATTTAGGTGTTCTTCCTCTAACTTTGATTCATTAGATTGAATATTATGATCCATGGATGTGTTTACCGTTGACTTCCTGAAATAGAGTTTCTCATAAGCCCTTAGTATATTGTTTAAAAAAGTGCCCTTAAATAAAAATTTCCCCCACGGTTTTTGCATGCTAGCATTTTCCTCATGATCCTTTCCAACAAAAGCCTACTGGTTGTAATCATGCTCAATTGCAAGCCTTTTACAACTTCTCCAAAAGTGATCACTTTCAATGTCCTTATTTGCTCTAAAGTTGACCTCCATAAGATTATTCACTTTGTAAAACGTTGATTTTTTATTTAAATAATTTTGTTAAACGTTAATCTCTTATTTAAACTTTTTGAACCATTGATCATTTATTTGAATTTACTTAAAAATTCCCTCTATTGTAATCCTCCTTGAAAACTATTTGCTAAGAGACTAATAATAAATGCAATATGAGAAAAGTAAAATGACTTTTATAAGAATTGAGTTGTGACCTCATCTTATAAGAGCGTGTTCTCAACCATTTAATCAGGTTAGTATCATCATAATATTTGCTCTTTGAAATGGAAAATATAATGTGTGTTTCCTTCTCTTTTTATAAATTTTAACAACAATTGCTTCCCGAAACTTAGAGGATGAGGTTTACTCTCCAACCCAATGTTAAGTTATTCCTACTATATCCCCCCATAAAGTATTGCTCCATACTCTACGAGGGATTGACAATCTCATAAGGTTTCCTACTTTCTTGATTTACACAAGGCTTGTATCTTAGCATGTTGACCATAGCTTTCCACCAAGATTGAGCATACCTTATCAAACCTTGCCACGTGCAAACTTTTAAATTGATAAATCTTCTATCTACTTCATCAAAGGGGCTACCACCTCCACTATGTTTTATCTAAATTATGGTGGTTACCCATCACCTTGTTCAAGGCTAACAACATCTCATATGGTAACTTCATCTCAATTCTACCTATTCAATTTTCTATTATCTAGATCTTGTACGCCATATTGGTCGTACTTAACTCTAACCTAACTATCGTAGCCTCTATTGATGCTCTACCTCTATTTTATTTATCCTTAGTAGTGATGTTCATAATATCTTTATCATCCACTCAAGATGATGCTCCACCTCTACCTTAACTATCCTCAGCAAAGATGTTTGTAATATCTTTATTGTTCACTATGGATGGAACTATCGCTTTTATATCACTTATCACATGTTAAACTTCCTAAACACCATCATGATGTTACATGAATCTCTTTGGCTACCATTAAGAAAATAAGACAATCTTTCTGTTAAGACATACTAAAGAATTACATTTGACTAGATGGGAGTTTAGAGAGAGATGTTTTGTAGCTATGAGAGCTGAATAAATATTTGATTGTTTGATGATTCATTAAGTAGAGGAGAATTCTTAATATAAGTGGCCTTTTGCATTGGATGACCTAAAACAATACACTCTAATGGCTACGATTTACTGCTACCCATCACATACATAAATAGAGCTAACTATTACATACCTAGACTATTTCAAAACATGGGTTCTAGAAGATTGATCAGGACTTATTATGAACTTTATTATCTACATGCTTAAAGTCTATCTTATATTGAAACATTTAAAAGAAAAGTGGGTTTAGAAGGACCGCCTCTAACATCTAGACATAGCAAAGAAAATCTATTGCGTAATGTCATCTATTTTCACTAGCACATCTGACGGTTTCCTTCTTTTAAGATTATCATAATCATTATGTTAATAATTTAAATTCATATTTTAAAATTTATAGGACTACTATTATTGAGTTATATAATAGATATATCTCCCATATTGTAACATTATCGGATAATGAATGATTCTTTTAATAATGCCTAATTGATGTTAACTTATATAGTATCTCTTCTGTATTATATTCTTCTTTTAATAATCCTCTTTGGTTTCACATTCATTATCGGTATTTTCACAGAAACCACTATTAATAATATCAAAATCTAATTTACCTTTTTTTTTTTTCTTGGTAGTTTCTCCATGATTTTAACTTCTGATAATATACTTGACATAAATAATACCGAAAATGCACTATTAAAAGAAAAAGGTATTACTAATACTATGAGTCACTTTCAACGAAAAAAGGTAATAGAATTAATAAATTAGCAAAAGTTAATACCATAAAGCCACTATTAATAGAAAAATATAACATTGAGGAGTATGCTCGTAAAAGTTAAAGCTGAATAGACACTAGGAAAAAAAAAAATATTACCAAAAAGGTATATTTAGAAAAAAGTGTCTCCAATTATATTACAATATTAGATAATAGATAAGTGATATTAAAGTAAATCAATACAAAAGGTCGACATTTGAAATGTTCCTCACGGCCATAGTCCATGCCTGCCTACTCCTCGTATTGCTCAGAATACACCTTAATTTTGCACACCAAATATGTTAGACTTTATTAACAAGTGGACCCATTCCCTTGTCAACCGTGTTTCTTGAAAATAATTACTTTTTAGAAAGTTCTACCATTCCAAAGTTTACAACTTGGTGCATTTATTAATAAGGAGATCCAATATCACCTAATTTTTGCCAATGGACATAATATCTATATTAATTAAATGAGAAAGGCTTTTAAATAACTGCATTTTTCTTAAATTACAATTTAATTTTTTTATCTAAATATATATAATAACAAAACCAACACTAAACTAGATTATTAAAAGTATAAAAATAGATATATTTGTGAATTTATTAATATATAATATCTATTGAATACTTTTTTTCTTTTCTTTTTCTCGTCCCCATACTTAATTTTTCTCTCATAGATTTTGAAACTATCTTCCACTTTTCTCTCTCTCGCACTTTCTTATTCATTTCTTCTCATAATTTCCAATAAGGCTATTTTCTTTACAATTTTGATGATTTCTCCCATTACTTTATGATTTTTTAAAGGAAGTTATTGTAAATTATGTAGATATGTTATAAGCAAAATTTGTAATGGAAAATAGAAAATATTTTATTATAATTTGAAATAAACATATGTTTTTTTTTTCTTATTATATGAAAAAGAAAAAATTTTGTACACACAACATAAGTATACCAACAACTAGTATATTATTAAAAAAAAATTAATTTTCATAAAAATTAGTAACCCATGTAAAGCATTGTAGCGCTCTACAATTTAATATCATCTAAAACTTCTTTACTAAACTTATAGTGGGTCTTCGAGATAAGTTAAATGAATTTCTTAAGGTATTATGTCGATACTTTCACTTAAGAAATAACCCCTTAAATGATTTAATTTCTTCCTATTCTATATAGATGACTTTATCAGGTATTACCTTAATTTTTACTATTATATCATATTACTGGTAATATTATTTATATTATTTCAATTGTTGGAATTTTGAAAATTGTTTTTAACTTGAAAGGGGCAAAAGAAGGGGAAAAAAAAGGCATGATCTTATGAAAGCTAGTCCATATCTAAGGAATCCTGTTTATTCGCTGAGATACTTTAAGGTTTTTTTTTTTTTTGGGTGTATACTATAAATATAAAGATGCTGTAATCTTGAAAAATCTAATTTGGAATTCCTCGAGTTTTGCGAAAACATATTCAACGCGATATTCAATTAATTATCCAACCTTTTGATGTCGCTTTGCTAGATCGTGGCTCTATCCTCTAGCTGGCGCCTAGTGGGGCGGTGTGTGTGCAACGACGATAATTGCCTATTGTAGGCTTACGTGGGACACCAGCTTGGGTGAGAGCGTGGGAGTAATAATGCCCCGCGGCATGGTACAGGTATAGCTAAGAGATCGCAAAATGTAGATAGAACTCAAAATTCGAAGGTTGGGCCGAGGCATGTGCCATGCCCCTCTCCCGGTTAGGGATCAGTCAATTGCGGATTTACCCCGCCAACGACCTGTATAGATCTACGGTTTCTAAATATTTAAAATTACAAATACACCATTTGAAATTTACAAGTCCAAGTATAAATAAATCCTTAAACCTATAAATGAAGTGGATACATGTTTTTATAACTTATACGTATATAAAAAATTTTGTAGACCATCTTAAAACTCTAAATTTATCATTTTTAAAGCTTGATTAGGTGATTAACAATGATTTAAAATATATGCATATTCTTTAAAATTACATAATAGTAAAATTAGACTTTTAAAGCTTAAAGCATCACTCCGGATATTATTGGTGTTTTTGCCAATAGTCTCATCATTCAAAAAACGTTTCAGAATTACAATGTTGATCATCGTCTCCAATTCTCCGTACTTCTAGAAGAAAATCTAATCCACACCTGCCAAAGTCCCCATCATGCTGACAAGCCCTGATAGATTGCGCCATGTGGGCTTGTGGCGGTCAGAAGCACGGATGCCGACGTAACACCTCCAAGATGAGTATCCTCTTCTTTGTATTTCTCTCCTTGGCTCCCCTTTGCTTATTTTCCTATTCCCCAAAGCCATATATATAATTATGATGATTAATATCTAATGGCGTGAACTAGATTACGTTACCTATAATAGAGTAACATGTTTCCTTATTCGTCTCAATTGTAAAAAAGAAAAAGAAATAATAACAATAATTATGTTCTTAGAATTATTGATAAGGTAGGAAAATATTTTGTAAACGTTAAAAAAAAAAAAAAACAATTTTAAGATCGTGACAGAACTTTAACTACATATTTTTAAAAGTTAAGAAGAATTAAAAGTTATTTAGTAGTTTAATAAGTTTATGCCAACAATCCTAAATTGACCTCCATACTTCACTATCTTAGTAAATTTGTCTTTTTTCTTTTATTTATATTTGCGACCAAAACTGCCTAAGTAAAATAAACGGCTAAAAACTGTGATTTGCTTTAAGAGAGAACCGTAAGGTGAGAAAAAAGAAAATAGAAAAAAAAATCTTTGAAATATCTTTTATGTAATTTCATAATAAAACTAGTTTATTTGCTAAATTATGATATGTTTGTTAAGATCGTTATAATCTAATAATATCATTACTGATTTTTAATCGAAATGAATTAAGATTCAAATTTCCCTTTCCTTGAGTTTTGAATACAGTTGGTTAAAAAAAAAAAAAAAGTCCAACCTTGTTTTGTTCACTACCAAAGTTATGTGTAGATGGTATGTGTATTTTATTTTCATCAACCATATAAATGCTCATAACTAAATGATTTAAATCTTTTATATTTATATTAGAATATAATTAAATTCTTTATATTTTAAAGGGTCATTTAAAATCTTCTATGTTTATGTTATCATATCATATAAGTCCTCTATGCATAATCGTACATCATAACAAATACAAAGAAAGGGACTTGGTACTAAAATACAAACATTACTTAAATAACTCCATTGAAGTATAAAAAACTCGATTAAATTTTAGTATAAATCTCAAGGATTTAAATGACTCAATCGCAATATAGAGGATTTGATTCACATTTGTTCAAAAGAAAATAGCGTATGGTGCAAATTTCCATAAAATGGAGGGTTAAAATTGTTGTGCTTATAAGGTTAAAAATAGGTTAACTCATAATGGACAAATAATTTATATATGTTGGTTGTACATGCATTGAGGTTGATGGCTATATGCCGGATAAATAGGTAATGGCTACTAAGAATGAGCAAAAGAACTGTAAACCAAATCGAAGACAAAAATCACATTTTATTTTTTTTTTCACATTTAGTTTGGTTCACGACTTGATTTAGAATCTACAAAATTAGTCAATCAAATCAAACCAAACTAGTTAAATAAATAAAAAATAATTGATGTTTGACATGATAGATAGAATGAGAGAATGTTTGAGGTCTCTAAGGCATAAGCATAAGGTAATCGTTAATCGCATATGCTTTTCAATATCCTTGTTTATTTCTTCATGCATGCATTTGTGTATTTCGTTTTTCTTCCTTAAAGAAGAGGGGGAGGGTTGGGTCGATTAATGGTTGCACATGATGAGGATGCTTATGTTAGAAGGCTATTAGTAACTCTTTTGACATGTGTAGGAAATGTTTTGAAGAAACATGAAGATAAGTAGAAAGGATTTGTCTCCCTTATCTTATATACTAGATAAGGTAGACAAGTACTTAGGAGACATTGAGTTTGGTCATGTTGATAGGAGATTCTGTATATGGGTCTCTTAAGCCCATACCAACCTCTTTAAACCTTGGGTTGAATTGATAATTAGGCTCAAGACTGAAGTGATCTCTCCATAATTGACTTGAGTAAGAAGTTAATAGATAAAGACCAGATACTACCTAACTCCTATTCTCACATCAGGTCGAATGTAATGGATATATCTTAATGGATAAGGCTCCAAGATTTGATCAATAGTAATTTCTATATATTAAGGACACAATGATTACCATGACCCATACTCTTTAAGCTTAGTGGATACTATAACATACAAGATGTGCCCCTAGATTCTTGTAAGGTCTTCCTAATAAGTAGATGAAGCTCCCCAACGATAAAGCATCTTGACTTCCCTACATACACTAAACACTTAAGCTCTCTTATTCTTTTACAACTACTCTGCTACACTTACTAACTTAAGTATCAAAATTGCCACGTTGAATAATATCCCAATGCCCCTCACCATGTTCTCTTTTACAGGCCTACCTATAGTTCTTCTAAGGCCTAATTCAGTTTATCTTTATTGGCAAAACCTATAGATGATAAGTTGGGTATAGGACTTTTAAATTAGATTTTGCAAATGTATGCATGAATTTTTTTCTTTCTTTTCTTTTTTTTTTTGTCAACCATTCATGAAATTTACTATTACTTCTCTTTTACTCTTGATAAGGTCAATTTGGTAGATTTAAAAAAGTTATAGAATTCCTAGAGCTTTGTGAATTTTAAAAAAATGGAAATGAACTATTTCTCAATCATGAAAAGATTGATATGGTAATGCTAAATTTAGCTAGATCTTTGTTGAAGATGGCATTAACTAATCCCTTTTTTGGACATTTTTAATGATGTTCCACAAGGATGATACAATTAAATAATATTGCCATAATAGTTCGAAGTGCAAATTGAACTAGAAAAAACTATTTTTTCAAGTTTAGAAAAATTATGAACTGAACTATACAGTTAAGTTTAATTTATAAAATTCAAAAAAAAAAAAGGGAACTATTGTATTACGTTCTGTTTAGTAGGAGAGGTAAACCATACCAATTTGAACCGTACCCACCCCTATTACATACTACGTGATAGGACACGAGATTTAAATGACATGGCTGAAGCTATTTGCTAATGGTTATAAACATTTCAATTTAGGTAGGTCATCAAAATGGTAGAACTATGGCTACTACAAGTAAGGTTAATGTGGAGAGAAGTTATCAACGGGTCATAATATAAGATATTGTCATGAACAAGAGTAGTGAACTAGGCTACTAAGTACTCATATGGGTGGCGATTCTAGTACAAGACTATTAACTTTCGAGGATTTGTAACTTATGATTCTTGAGCTCTTCGACTCTCGAACTCTCCTTCTGACCTAAAATATTTAGTTTGTTTGTGTTTGCAACCTTCCACAATAATAAGATATAATTGGGACTGTACTTACTGTTTGATATTTGTTGATGCAATAGTATATATATGCTTAGATGTGCATGT
Source organism: Lumnitzera littorea (assembly GCA_024138015.1). Lineage (NCBI taxonomy): Eukaryota > Viridiplantae > Streptophyta > Magnoliopsida > Myrtales > Combretaceae > Lumnitzera > Lumnitzera littorea. Next base: position 116,035,737 of record JAMXBB010000001.1, read on the forward strand.
AGAATGAGATTTATGTGTATGTTGTAGTATTTCCTTCTTAGGCTTAATAGCTCATCCATATTTGAGATGTGCCTTTTAGGTATTGATGCTTATAAAGATAAAGAATGTTACTATCACTTTAGTTGTGACCATTGATTTGGTGGTGGAAGGTATGATCATCTCACAACTTTTAGAATGTTTTTCTCATATAACTTTATTTTAAAAACACATAATTGTTATGTTTGTTGAGACAATCTGGAATTATTATTAGTTAGATCCCTTTAGTGATCTATAGTTATATGTTATAAGTTTATCATATTATTTCTTTTCCAATATAGTACAAGATAAGGAGAAAAACATAGTATAACATGAATACGATATCACACAATTTGACGTCTATGTCTATGTTGATGTCTCCTCTTCTTCCAACATTAGATCTTTGCCATTCAAAAGTGATACATCCAACAAATGCAAAAAATGTAATAGAAAAATTATTGAAGAATGCAAACTTTATTATTTTCCACACAATATAATATATATTAACATAAATAAATGAAAATCCAAAAACAAATTAAGGATCCAATTCTTAATAGGTTGGATCATCAATTACTTAATTAATGCAGGAATAAAAACTCCAATGATGCAATATTTAATTGTCTTATAATACCACAAGTATAGGACCTGCATTCGACTTGTATGATAAATCACAAAAGCTCTCATTTTGATCACTGTTTATAAAGTGATTCACGATCGTCTTCTTCTTGTTCTCTGTTTAGAATTTCGCCGTAAATTTGAGTGGACAAAGAGAGATTGATTGCTATGTAAAAAACTTTGCTGTCACTCTTTGTGATTGACTTTCTTTTGGGAACTAATCCGATTAAGTTAGGCTTTTGATGAATTAAGCAATATTGCTATCTCATTTAGATTTGTGGTTGCATATATTATTTTATGACATGTAAGGAAACTTGTATTAAATGAAAGAAATAAAAAAAAAAAAAACAAACAAACACATAAAAGTTGGATTCTTGATTTATTTTTGCATTTTTCTATACATGCAATAATCTGGGCCGTGAAAAGTTACCTAAAAGTTTGAACTTTGTAATTCGAGGTAACTAAACAGCGGCATGGGCGTATGACGTGGCCAACATACGGCTAGCTCGGTCAATTTTGATTTGAAATGACATGTGTCATCGGGAAATTGGCTTTTATTGTTGATTGAGTTAATGCTTGTTGACCAACATATAAATAGAAGTAGTGCTAAACGTATTTACAGCTCGGTTTATAAATTGAACCAAAACAAATTATATTTGAAATAATTTGATTTAAACTCTTAATAAATCAAACCACTTTTATTAGTTTAATGTTTTGAATCAAACTTTAAATACGGTCTAATTCAACTTGATTTAAATCGTTTTTCAAAAAGTACTATGTTCTTTTTTATAATAATAATAATTATTATTAGAGCTTTTAACTAATGTTCAAATTGAGAATATTATGCATAATATTATATCAGAAGGACATTTCATTTTAAGTAATAGTGAAGATGCATGAGTCAATTAGACATAAGAGACAAATGTGAAGGAAAATGAATAAATTGTGGAGGTTGAGTGTGATATGAGAAATAATAAAAAGAAAAAAAAAGTAAATTAGGTTAGACTAAAATATCAATAAGAATTAAAACTAAAAAAATTTACTTATTTTTTAATAAGAAATGGTTCGATGTCTATTTAAGTAATTCAGTTAGGTTTGGTTTGGTTCAATCTCTAAACTGAACCACGAATTAGCTGAAACACAAGAAAGAAAAAAAAAAACCACATTTTGTGATTGGATTTGGTTTGATAAACAATTCTAAGTTATGTTGGCAAGTAAATTTTTAATTATGTGTATAATTTAATAAATCGAAAGTTTATATGCAAAATTATAAAAATTAACAAAGTTCATATGGTAGGAGTGATATTGTCCCTACTTTATTTTTTTCAATTATAAGATTTTTATATGACTAAAATAAAGGTAAACAAATAACTTTATCGTATAAGATATCTATACATACCTTACTTGACCAGGTATGTTTCAATTGGGTATTCAAAGTTATAAGGCATGTATTGGGTAGCAATTTTCCAAGAGCTACTAGCATAAGATAGGGTGTAGTTATGATATCTCCATATCCTATACCTACTCTAAAACCTGTACTTTAAGATATGTAGTGTACATGTTTTGAGTATTTGGTAGCTAGCTCATAAAATTTATATAATAATATATATTGATAAATGAAAATAATTGCATTTTTTTTTCAATTGTATATACTTAATCTTGTAAGTTCTATAAAAGTAGTTTTGTTATTTTCTATGACTAATGAATACAAAAATAACTCAAAAGTGATATTACAATTGCACAAAATAATCTCCAATTTATATGTGATATTTAAACTTCTGTATGTTGGGGGAAAAAATTCTATCAATGATAATTTTCCTTCTAATATTTGCTATAAGTTCTACAAGTCTTATACAATATTACATAGAGTTGAAATAATAACGATAGGGAAAAAAAATGCTTTTTTTATATCACATATCTTGTGATATATGTGATAAGCTTAACAGGTTTTGATACATGTAGCATAGATTTTACATATAAAAGAACTTATAACATTATATATAATTTACATTTTTAGCATTACATAAACTTGAAAATATCTATAGGGAACTAACAAAAATTTACATGTTCAATAAGGTATTCAATACGATATAAGTTCTACAAACTATAAGTTATAAGGTGACTTTTAAGTATTATAAGGTAGGCTCTTGTTTCAATATTTGAGACCGACACCTTATAGGTAAGACACAAGTAAAACCCCACAAGGATTAGAATTCCTAAATTTATCTAATACAATTAACTTTCTTTCGTCCAATGCCTCAAAAAGTTGCAAATTAATTGGTATCTACGAGATAGGTGTAGACTTAAGATTATTCGAAATTATTATAAGGTTATGCATATTTATAGTTTATATTAAATAAGACTTTAGAACGTTATATCATCTCCTATATGTAGTAGTATATAGCTAAAATAGCTAAATAATCCTATTATGTTATTTTCAAGAGGTAAGATGTATATTGAGAAAATATTAAAAAAAGCGTACATTCGTTCTTTAATCTAGACCTAAGTTAAGCTTGAACTAGCTTAAAACTAGCAGATAATAGTTCAACATATCAACAATGTTAAACTATGACTAGCCTGCCTAGGGTCGGTTCATGGACAAGTTATTAAGCTTGTGAATTGGATTATCAATTTTTCTTATAGTTTGAAAATTATATATATATATATACATGCAAAATATGTATATTATATATGTACACATTATGTAATATGTATACCATATATATTTATATAAATACATGATAGGAATATAGGATATATAATATATAAATTATTTTATATACATATTACATGGTGTGTATATAATATAAAATATGTATATAATATACTACATAGGTTAATATTTATAATATGTATAAATACATATTAATATAATATATATGTAATGTGATGGGAAAAAATATATATATGTAATTTAATATATGTGTTAATATGCATATGTATATTTAAAAAAAAAATCAATTCAATTTAGACCCATTGATTCAAGTGTATCGATAAGCTTCAATCGTCTAGACTCACACAAACCAATAAACTTTTATATTCCTTACTAATTTAAGATTTTTTTATAATCTCGTTTATTATTTTTACAAGATTGATACCGTCTTATATTATATAACTGATTTAATATTTATTAAATCTAAATTATTAAATTGATTATATTATCAACTGTTTAGATTTAATGATTATTAAATAAATAATAAAATAAAAAGTTAGATAGATTCCATCGGCATATTAGATTAGATGAGACCATAAAAGTTATGCTAATTTACAGTTAGGAATCAGGTATCCCTTCATCTCCCTCCCTCACGATTTAAGACGGCAATTTCTGACTTCAGCAAATGCAAAACAAAATCAGACAATGCCTCCTTTTAGTCGTTTCCACTTTAGGAGTGAAAGAGAAAATGGGTACAGGGATGCGAGAGACACGTGTTTTTGTCAAGTAAAGTAGGCGGTACCGTACCGGCATGTTGGCGCTTGACAGCACAAAGAGCGTTCACTTTGATTAGTGAACAAATAGCTGAGGCGAATTTGTACCTAACTCCAATTCGTAATTAATTTTTATCTTTAAAATCTAAGGTTTTTGACCTTAAATATTTTTTTAAAAAGGTGTTTAAAGTCTTGAATGATTATTTTATTCTTCACAAAAATAACGGAAAAAAAGAAAAATAAAATAACGTTAAATATACGCAAAAGCTAAGAAAACAAAAATTTAGGACTTCTAGTTTTTTCCCCCTAATTTCTCTTTGTCATCATTTTGTTAATTTTATGTTTCTTGTTTTCTTTTAAATTTTATTAAAGTGTCAAATAGTAAAATAGAGTATAATACCACAGCTTTTTAAAAAAAAAAATTGACAATCCAAACTCATAATTTTAAAGATAAAAGGTGAAGCACATAAATATAAAGATTGTACTAACTATTGAACTAGTAAAAAAGAAACATTAGATTAAGATAATTATAGTTTAATAATATAAATTCAAATCTACCAATGAAATTGATCAGTTTCGATTCCCTTTCCTCTAAAGTTATATTGTGTGTATGTATTATTGGAAAGAGGAAAAGAAAAAGAAACAATGAAAGTTAAAGCTCAAGGAGATGTTCTTCTAATGAGATAATATAATTTAAAGTTCATAGTTACCATAATAAATTATAGTTTTGATATTTTTCAAGTTTTGCTATTAAGTGCGCATTTTTTTTTCCCTTAAATTGCAACATACATAGACAAAACAGTTTTAAATACTAAAATATTTGTGTTGATCGGTGCTTAAAAACAATAGAAATAGGTCAATTTGATCAATGTAGTCCATGGTTACAAAATCTTATCATGCTTAGGAACATAAGAATCCGTGAAAGACCTATTCAAGAAAAATGTGACATACATTGCCCTCGTTTTCTGGAACCCGACCAGCTCTATGCCTCTACCTATGGATGGGCTTAGTGACCCGTAATGGATTTTGCCCCTAGTAAATTGTTTTATTATTATTATTATTGTGCAAAAATCCATATCATACTTACTTATTAATTTAAAAAATATATATTTAAATTATAAATATATGTATAATTTATTATAATATATAAAAATATATGATATATTATAGTTTTTATGAATGCATAATATTTTTTCCATTAAATGAGGCATTTATAAAAAATTAAAAAATTTTAAATATAGGAATAAAATACTACTTTTTTTTTTGCCAACTAGGAATAAAATATTACAAATGCAAAAATTTGCATTCTTTTACATTAAATTGTTCAAAGTTATAACTATTCTAAAACTATATCAATTATGTTGTAATAATATATCTCTTCAATGGGATTTTCCAAAATTATAAAGGTTAATGGGAGAGTTTCTTCTAAGGCCCCAAAAGCCAGAAGTGACCTTTGAAGGGCCAAAGTTGAGCTCTATTAGATCTTTTCAACCCATTTTGACCTATTGGATGAGAGTTTATGACTAAAGCTTGAAGAAGAAGCCCCTTGATTAAGTATCAAATCAAGGCCATTATGGGTAAGTTTCTAAGAAGAGTTTGGATTGTAAGGGAAGAGCTTAGAACAAGTCGGAATTGACATCACACGAGATAATTCATAAAGGTTAACTTTACAAAGCCTAACCTTATATTTAAAAATTTAAATTAAGACAATCAAACTCGTACGGTGCAACGATTATTATATAAGCAGTTGAGAGGGTAGTTCAACTGCCATGACCTAATGATTGTGACATTACACCTATGAATAGCTCAATCAATACCATGTAAAACTCTTTTTATTTCTCTATTATTATCACTTATATTTTCAAACACTTTACACATTCTTCTTTTACTAACTTAGGCATTAAATTGACTAGACTAAACAACCCTGGTTCGCTTGTAGTCTATTTTATTTACATTTTGCAGATTACAGATCTTCATGTGCAAATTCAAACCTATTACGAAGTTGGAAGATCAAAAATAAGGTTTTAAAACCAAAAGTAGCTTTCGACAAAATACTTGACGACGAAGATGTAATAGTTGAAGAAAACTTTCTAAATTATATATTGTGATATAACTGGGCTAAGCCCGCATCTGGGCTTTGGACCGTACCACGAATGGAGAAACCTGTGTTTACTACTTTCGTCTGATGATCTCATTGATACCAGCAAATTTAAGACCGATTGCACTATGAGTAGGTTCACTTCCATTTGAACTACTAAAGTTTTTGTTTGATATTCTATTTCTCCCACTACACACCAAAGTCAATTTCGTCTGTGGAAAGTAATAATCTAGACTTATTTGCTCCTTTGCCGAAATTAGGATAATGAAAGTGGAAAAACTCCCTCAAGCATGAAGTGATCTGAACCTTTCAATTAGTGGGACCCACTCAATCCTAAAGTGGACCCCACCGGATGTATGATCCAGATTTTTTCTTGCATGTTACACCGGGTTTTGAAAAATGAATTCCCTCATAAATGGGACTAGCTTAAGTTTGCAACAATCACCTGCTCCCAACTTCTAAAAGTAGCCTTTTGAGTATGGCTCTATTTGTTCGGCCAAATTAATCTTCATGTCTAGTTTAAAATGAAAAATTATAAAAGGATTTAATTATATTAATGCGTATATGAATTGATTAGTAATATATAAGTATCAATAAATTTTTAATATATAAATATATAATCAATATTTTTTTATTTTTAAATATTTAAATATTATTGATATTTATATATTATTTATAAATTATGAATTACGTGTTGTGTTAGTATAGTGCTACATGTCACTGTCAATCAATTCACAACGGTGCTGTGGCTTTACATTTAAGTCAAAGGATGATGTTTCTTATTTGAAAAATGTTTTCGTCACGCTGGTATTCAAGCACACGATAAAAACTGTATAAGGCAACTTTTCCTTTACTTATTTTATAAAACATTTTAAAAAGGTTCATCCCTGTATGATTATTGTTAGCACTGCTGTGAAACAATAAAGCAAGTAAACTTGTTAATATGTTGTTTTTACGGAATATTTCAGGACATACAATGTCAAAAGTGAAAAACTAAAGGAACAAAAAATTAAAATAAAATAAAATAAGTTATACAGTCTTATTATTGAATGCCACCACGAAAGATACCAAGGCTAATTAATTAGGTAACCTATCCAAGTCCATCTACTTACTGATTGCCATAGTTGCCAACTGGTCTATCTCGTACAAGAAATAGGAAACACGATTTAGGACTCTTTAGCACCTCAGCATTCATCAAAATGAACAACATCTTGTTAGTTTTTCTCTTCATAAAGCTTCTATGTCAGTTTAGTAGTTTGTCAATAGAGCTTGATTCAATTTCTCAATCTCAGTCACTAAGTCAGGGAAGTACCTTAGTATCCGAGGATGGAACATTTGAACTGGGGTTTTTTAATCCAGGAAGTTCCAATAGGTATTACTTAGGAATATGGTACAAGAAAATACCAGCAAAAACTTATGTTTGGGTGGCAAACAGGATCGATCCGATCAATGATACGTCCGGGGTGCTTTCAATCAATGATTCAGCCAATCTTGTTCTTCTCAGCAACAATGAAACTGTTGTTTGGTCCACGAACTTAACAAATCCAGCCAGGAGTCCAATTGTCCAGCTCATGGATACCGGAAACCTAATCCTGAGAGATGGAGACGATAACAACTCGGGTAACTACCTGTGGCAAAGTTTTGATTATCCATCTGATACAGTTTTAGCTCAAATGAAGATTGGATGGGATAAAAGAACGGGTATTGACAGGCGTTTGACAGCATGGAAAAGTCCGGACGATCCATCTCCGGGGGGTTTTAATTGGGGTCTAGAACATTACAATTTTCCTGAAGCAATGGCATATAAAGGAAACCAGAAGTATTTCAGCAGTGGACCTTGGAATGGACTTAGATATAGTGGTGCACCAGAGCAGAAACCGAACCCCATTTTCTGGTTCAATTTTGTAAATAATGAGGATGAAGCGTACTATGCTTACTACCTCAGGAATAAGTCTGTTCTCACTAGGACAGTTCTGAACCAAACTAATTATGCTTGGGAAAGATATACTTGGAGTGAGGCCACTAATGAATGGAAACTTTTCTCTTCTGTGCCAAAAGACTACTGTGACCAGTATGGCCTTTGCGGTGCTTATGGCAGTTGTAACATGAATAACTTGCCAGTCTGTCAATGTTTACACGGTTTCATACCAAAGTCGCCGGATAAATGGGCTGCTAACGATTGGTCTCAGGGATGTGTAAGGGCTAAGCCTATGGAATGTGGTGGTAAGCACGGATTTGTTAAGTTTTCAGGGTTGAAGCTGCCTGACACTGAACATTCTTGGGTTAACGCGAGTTTGAGCTTAAAGGAATGCAGGGTAAAGTGCTTGAGTAATTGTTCTTGTATGGCATATGCACCCTTTGATATTAGAGGGAAGGGAAGTGGCTGTGCTATTTGGTTTGGTGATCTTATGGATATCAGACGTTTTCCTGGTGGTGGGCAGGACCTCTTTATTAGGATGCCGGCTTCAGAATTAGGTATTATGCTCCTACCTGTGATCTGAAGTTTCATTTCAATGTAATAATTACATTATATCACTAGATTCATCTTCATTATTAACCCGGTATTTCATTTGGTCTTTTGTTGTGTTGTATAAACAAGGGATGGAATCTACACCTAAGGTGAAGATAGCAGTGGCTGTTGCTTGTAGCATTGCTGTTCTGCTCTTGATTGTTTTGGCTGGTTGCTATAGGCGCAGAAGTTGGGCTAATATCAAAGGTAAAATTAAGAAGCTGTAATTCTGTTTTTCATTCTTAAGAATAAGAACCTGAAATATCTTTTCACTGCTAATTGCCAGATTACTCATGTTGAAGCTTCTCTAATTGTCTGAATATAGAATCTAGCAATCATCAAGGAAGTGTGATCTCTTTTTTTTTTTTTTTTTCGGGTAACTTCAACTAGCGATGGATTATTCTAAGGCCTTGTAGTCCATGCAGCATAAACACTATTTTCCCACTAGAATAGAATAGGTTCGACCCCTCCCCTCAAACCCCAATACAAGTATGATCTACAGTTGATCAGAAAAAAAAAAAAAAAGAAAGAAAGAAAAGAAAAAAAAGAAGAAAAGGCAAAGAAAAAGCTAATAGATTACAGCAGAATAACTAGTTAACAGAGATGATTTCCATGATATTTCGCCTCATTTTACTTGTGTTTTATTTATTACCATAAACATTTCATCCTTTCAATTCTATTTTGGTGCTTCCTTGTGTCAAAAGCTTCACGAATTTAGATGTGCTCATCTTTATAACCCGTGTAAACTTCTCTAGTGCTATATGGTCTTTTGGTTAATCTTTTGCGGTTCTTGTTTCATGAATTATATTGGGTACAAAGTTCCTACCTAGCATGTCGTATATATTCAACAGATATCTTTCTATGCTCATATTGTTTCCCTTTTACTGGGCAATTTTATTGCAATCTAATAGGAGACTTTCTTTCAGCTGTTTCAGAGAAAGATGTAGAAGATAAAGATAAGGAACGGAACAATGAGATCTCCGATGAAGATCTAGAGCTACCAACCTTCGATCTTGCTACGGTTGCCAATGCCACCAAGAATTTTTCAGTGGACAACAAATTAGGAGAGGGAGGCTTTGGACCAGTATTCAAGGTATATCATTCTGAAAATAAATGAGATTGAGAGGAAACAAAAGAACTCCTACGCAGTACAATTAAGCGTCTGGACAATTTTCAGGGCATACTAGTGGATGGGAGGGAAATAGCAGTGAAGAGGCTCTCCACAAGTTCAGGGCAAGGATTGAAGGAGTTCAAGAATGAAGTCATACTCATTGCCAAACTTCAGCACCGCAATCTAGTAAAGCTTCTTGGATGTTGCATTCAAGGAGAAGAGAAAATGCTGATCTATGAATATATGCGAAACAGAAGCTTGGATGCCTTTATTTTTGGTATGCCCTTTCCCCAATTCTTAGACAATAATTTCCTCAAACAGGCAACACGATTTACTTCAATAAATTTTGCAGATAATAAAAAGTGTAAATTGTTGGACTGGCCTAAGCGGTTCAACATCATTTGCGGAGTTGCTCGAGGGCTTCTCTATCTTCATCAAGATTCAAGACTGAGAATAATACACAGAGATCTCAAAGCAAGTAATGTTCTTCTTGATGATGACATGAATCCTAAAATATCAGACTTTGGGATGGCTAGAACATTTGGAGGAGATCAATATGAAGGAAACACTAATAGAGTGGTCGGAACCTAGTAAGTTTTTCCTAACATAGTCAAATCATTCATCTTTTGGCAAATTGTAAATACACTTCTGTGGCTATTGGTTGAGAGCGGATGAGCCCACATGAACTATGAAAACTCGCCTTCACATTTCCATAAATTTTGAAAATAAAACCCAAAATTGTTGCTATTAGTGGGTCTTCTAGCGGCAATTTTGGTAGCTTTAGGGATTGCTAGGAAGGAAAGTGCGTATTTTCAAAAAGTTTTTGAGGAGGTGAAGCATGTTTTGAAAGTTTGGGGCAGTTCACCTGCACCTTATCAGCGGTTTCAGGTTTGTATTTGCAAAAATCCATCATTCTTTTGAGACATTTTTCCTATCTTGATTTTGTTGTGTTGGTTTGCAGTGGATATATGGCACCAGAATATGCAATCGACGGGCTATTCTCGGTCAAGTCCGATGTCTTCAGCTTTGGAATATTAGTCCTAGAAATCATCACCGGAAAGAGGAACAGAGGACTCTTTCATTCAAACCAGAACCTCATTGGGCATGTAAGTGAATGAAAACACACGGCAGCTTCTCAACACTATAAATTCCACAAACAGATCACTTATAAAACATTAATTTGCTACAGGCTTGGAGGCTATACATGGAAGGAAGGCCCTTGGAACTCATCGATGAACGATTGGAGGACGGATGCAACCTCTGCGAGGTAATGCGGTGCATCCACATCAGTTTCCTATGCCTACAACACCTTCCTGAAGACAGGCCGAGCATGGCTTCAGTAGTTGTCATGTTGGGGAGTGAGACTGAACTGCCTACACCAAAACAGCCAGGTTTTCTGATAGATAAGAATCCATATGAAGGAGATACTTCATCAAGCAAGCACGACTCACGGTCGGTGAATGAAATCACTGTTACATTGATCCAGGGTCGATGATACATTCTTGACTCTGATGGTTAGTCTTGGATGGAAATCAAATGTTTTTTTCTAACACAATCTGTGAACTTCAAGAATGCAATACAAAACTTTGACTCTTCAAATCAAGTGGCAGTACTAACTGAGGTGCTAGGATATGAGGAGAGTTTTACTGACTTTGAAATAACTACATGGACAGGAATTTTTAGAAACCATGGAAAATGTGATACAGGAAAGTACAAAATGGTTAAGGGGGGAAAGTAAACTTTAAACTGTCGATAAAAAAAAAAAAAAAAAACAAAAGAAGATATATACGTATGATCGATTCCTAAAAGATAATTGCATCAAGAGATTTGAAAATCCGAAAGATTATAATAGTTGGGACCTGATAAGAGACCTTGGGACTGGACGCGATAAAGACACGGAGAGTGATGGATCTGGTGGGAGTTGAAAGAACCTGGCAATCGAAAATGAGACCACGGAACAAGTTAGAGTATTGTTCAACTGATAATGGAGATATCTCGATCCCTTCTAGGAATTTTGAGAAACTATCTTTCAAGGACACGCTGCTAAATAACACCTCTGGAGCGTATGAAAAATTTTGTTTTACGAAAGCCACATCATCTGAGATGATGGATCATGACGTGGAATCTGATCAAGCCAAGGTAGAAGAGTATCAATTAAGTAGCCATGCCGAGGAAGGGATTTGTTACGTGAATTTTTCATCCATTAAAAAAGAAATGCTCTATACACTTTGGAGGTATGCTTTAATTGCTAAAATTATGGGACATAACCTAAGGCATAAAATTCTATATAGTCAATGGACTAAAATGTGGATGGAGATCTCTAATCTCAAAATCATAAATACAAGATTAGGTTGTTAGAAGGGATGGACTTAGAATCATATAATTGGAGGGATGGTAGATTTATTTTGATTAAGTTAATATTAGAATCATTTATAGGAAAATATTTACTTATTATTAAAATTATATTGCATCTTGCATGTGTGTGTATATATATATATATGTATATGTATTTATGATTTTTTAAATTATTGTACTCGGAATATATTTTAAACTTTATAGAACGCAAAAATTATTGTAAAAAATTATGAAGAGTAATTTGTATTTTTTGTAAGAGGTTAAAAAAATAAAATCTTTATCTTTTCTTTTAAAATATGTATTAACTGAAATATAATTATTAATTTATTGAGAAAAATAAAATTAATGTATAAAACTTGTATAAATTTTGATTTCAATAAAAATATATTTAAAAAAATATGAATATTGAATTGCAAATAGAGCAAAAAGAGCAAATAGAAATATCTATTAAAATTTCTTCAATTTCTTTTCATGATAATATTATAAAATTATTTTATTGGTTATACTAAAAAAATCCTTTTGATTATAAATTATCACATAATCAATCATTTAATACTACATATTCATTTTCATAATATTACTTATAAAAGAAATGTTATTAAACTAATTTATAATTAGTATTATTTGCTAATAATTTATGCAATAAGCTTGGAACAATTATAATATGAATAAAGTAATAATTTTTTATGGTATACTGTTTATAAAAAAGTACAATTCAAGATAATTTATGTAGTTAGATATAGTTTTGTAATAATGAATTTAATATTATTAGTTATTGTGGAAAAAGTATGTTAGAGGTAAACAAAAAGAGAATGTCATTTAAGTAATAAATATATATTGAAAAAATAAAATCTATTATGAATAGGATTTGAACTAATAACCTCTTACTTAGAAAACATACGTTCAACCAATTAACTACACTTGATATTGCAAAATAAATTGCTTTTTGAAAAATTCATGTATACTTTTTTTCTTTTAGAAAATTGGATAAATATCGTATTTAGTACCTAAACTTTATCAAAATATGTAATTTAGTACCTATATTTTCAAAAGTTCAATTTAATACCTAATTGAAACTTTCACTGTTATTTTTACTACCTCACCTAACTTTGTTAATATCTATTTGTTAGTATGCTAACATGGTATAAAGTACTAATTGACAATTAGAAGGAAAAGCAATGAAAATCATTTCATGTAAATTGTATCCTAATGTTTATGGCTACAATCACCAAGTATTTCAAGTGACTCTGCTCCTTAAATTAATATATAGAAGACAACTGCTTGTGATTTTATTTATGTGAAACTTGCAAACTAAAACCCAAAGCAAACTCTGCATGAAAACCAACCAATCCCACTTATACGATTTTTCTTCACTTTTCTTATTTTGTATCACTTCCAAATTAAAAAGAAAAGAAAAGAAAAGAAAAAGCCTCTTAATTCTAATCTACTCTATGAGATCTTTAACATCTTACAAATTTTTTTTCAAAACTCTTCCAAAAATGCATTTAAAATAGTGATCAAAATAGGCTCACAAGAGTGATTTTTTTTTTTTTTTAAATGCAGTAAGTGTATGCTTGCATATTTCCATTTTAATTCATTTTCATGATGTTATAAAAGAGAAAACATGGTACTTTTGTAATCTATGTTAAATGGAAATCATGAATATGTGCATGTTTTACTATGGAAATAAACGAACACAAAGAAAATGGATCAAGAAAAAGGTGTTTCACGCATAATTAACTACAAAATAGTGACTTCTATATTTACCAGTCTCATATTGCCCAAATTGCAAAAAGCTATCTTCTATATATTAAATTAGGTGCATCGACTAGTTGAGATTAGTATGAGTAATAGCCACTTAAGTGAGCATGTGGTATATGATGGTTCATAAAATTAAAAATTGTAGGGTAATTTTATGCAGCATCAGCATACTAATAAAGTGTCATGCCACGTGTCAGTCTATGCTATTACCATATATTGATTTGTACCATATCTGCTAACGGATACTAATAAAGTTAGGTGAGGTAGTAAAAATGACAGTGAAAGTTTCAATTAGGTATTAAATTGAATTTTTAAAAGTATAGATACTAAATTGCATATTTCAATAAAATTCAGATACCAAATATGACATTAACCTTAGAAATTTTGAAAAAAAATTAACTTTTTTCCTAAGATTAGTGGGGTAGAGGTATGGCCCTGGTTTTTTTAATGAGTTAATGTTATATTTTGTACCTAAATTTTATCAAATTATTCAATTTACTACCTCAACTTTGAAACATTCAATTTACCACCAAATTTACCACCTAATTACACTTTTCGTGATCATTTATACTACTCAACATAACTCCGTAAGTTTTCATTTACTGACATAAATGTAGTAGACACGTGGCATAATTAGGAATTGACACGTGACATCCACTAACATGACATGAAATACAACGTGGTGCCACTACGAATTGCCACGTGTTTTTATACATAACACTTGTTGATGTGGCAACAATCACGTAGGAATGACTTTTTTTTTAAGTGAAAAATTATTTTTTTATTTGAATTGAGGAAAATGTCAAACGGAGTACATGTTATGCACATGAGTACAATTCTTCAAACATTACTTAAAATAACCCATATATATACAAGATTCTTTCCATGCAAATATTCTATGTAGGACTTATGAGAGAAGGATGTGGGTCTTGAGGTGCAACTTCCAATTTTTTATAAGAGAAAGTACCAACTTTAACTCGATTTTTCTCATATGATTCGACTTTCAATTTAAAAAAAAAATTGCTCCATCTTAATTTACTCTATGATTTCTTTTAAATCATATAAAAATTTTTACAAAAGACCTTCTAAAACATTATTTAAATTTATGTCAAAGTTGGTGGTTCAAACATGTGTTATATTTGAAAGATCGACTTTGACATGAATTTTAAGTACGTTTTAAAAGCATTTTTCTAAAAATTTTTATATTATTCAAAAGTAATTATAGAATAAGTTAAGAATTAAGCATTTTTTTCTAAATTAAAAATTGAATCAAGTGAAAAATTTGAGTAAAAGTTAGCTATTTCTCTAACGAAAAACTACAAGTTATACTTCATAAACCTTCTTTTCTCTTTTAGGAGTCTCACATGGAATCTCTCATAGAAAAAACCTTATATATATATATGAGTTGTCTTGAGTTATTAATTAAATAAGTTCTCTTAAGCTTGATGTAGTGTATCTTACACTTGAATTTATGATGAGTTTAATTGACATAAAAAGGTATGCTTTTTTCCCTTAAAAAAAATTATACCTTTATAAGTTGACACATAGCGATATGTGGCATTTGGATTTGATGCCACATGTCAAATAATGCCACATCAGTGAATAATATAAAATTGTAAGAAAAAAAAAGGGTGTCACGTAGTATACACATGGCGATTGCAACTACTACCACGTGGCAACAAGTGTCACATCAAAAGTATATATATTTTATTATTTTCATCAAACATAAATATATTCAAATGTAACATAAATTATACTAAGGTCATGAGTACTTATTCAATTAATAACTTAAGACAACTCATATATATACAAAACTTTTTCTGTGAGAGATTCCATGTAGGACTCTTAAAAGAGGAAAGAAGGTTCATGAGATGCAATTTACAGTTGTTCGCTAGAGAAAAAGCCAATTTTCACTCAAATTTTTTCGCTTGATTCAACTTTTAATTTAGAAGAAAATACTCAATTCTTAACACATTTCATGATTACTTTTGAATAATATAAAAATTTTTAGAAAAATACTTTTAAAACATGCTTGAAATCCATGTCAAAGTTAACCCTTCGAATATAACATACACTTGAACCACCAATTTTGACATAAATTTAAATCATGTTTTAGAAAGTTTTTGTGGAAATTTTTATATGATTTAAAAGATATCATGGAGTAAATTAAGATTGAACAATTCATTTTTTTATATTGAAAGTTGAATCATATAAAAAAATTGAGTTAAAGTCAATACTTTCTCTTATAAAAAATTGCAAATTACACCTCAAGACCTATATCCCTCTTTCATAAGTCCCATATAGAATATTTGTATGAAAAGAGTTATATATATATGGGTTATCTTAAATGGTGTTCGAAGAATTATACTCATGTGTATGACATCTACTTCATTTAACTCTTTCCTTGGTTCAAATGAAAAAATAAATTTTCACTTACAAAAAACAAAAAAAAGTCATTCTTACATGGCGTTAGTTGACATGTGGTGTCATATATAACTGGAGTTGCTATCACGAGTCTACTCTCGCCACGTCAATGAGTGTTATATGTAAAAACACGTAACAATTAGCAGTAGCTTTTATGTCATGTCAACAGATATCATGTGTTAATTCTTAATTGTGCCATGTAGGCAATTAGTAGTGATATCACATGGTATTTCAAGCCATGCCATATGTTGATATGTCACGTATTAATTACTAATTATGCCATGTGTTTATTATATCAGGCAATTGGTAGTGATATCACATAGTATTTCAAGCCATGCCATATGTTGATATGTCACGTATTAATTATTAATTATGCCATGTGTTTATTATATCCATGTTAGCAAATAGAAACTTAGAAAGTTACGGAGTTATATTGAGTAGTATAAATAATCACAAAAAGTTATGGAGCTATGTTGAGTAGATAATTCATAACGGCTATTATGTGGTGCTCAAACGATGGCAACCAAATTTTAGACTTGAGGTGTCGGCTTTTTATTCAATGGTAGTCTGGATCGGGATATCTAATTAACCAATCGAATTGTTTTCTACAATGGCCATTAGACGCATTGAAGAAAAAATTGGACTCATGCTATGCTTTGATTCTTTCACTACCAACATGGAATGAGGTCGATTTGATAGGATTTGTGTCCAAGTGGACATGGAGAAACCTCTTAAGCATACGGTGATAGTAAATTAGATCGCGTATAAAATTTCCTCCGAAGGCCTTCTGGGAATTTGTGTAAGCTGTGGTTGTATTAACCATGTTAAATCTAAATGACAGAGAAATTGTGCCGCAACCGATATTGTTAGGAACAATGACATAGCAACCCAACTCGAGGATGGGAAAGATAAGACACCAGAGTTGTGTGATATAGGGGAGACTGGTGACGCTAATGATCACTACATGGAACTTAGGGGCACTTAGGGCACGGATCAGAGCAAGATGTCAAAGGCTATGGGGGAAAGCAGCGATTGGACTGAGGTCAAACTCAAAAGATGAGGACGAGGTCAGACCAAATCTGTAAAGAGTAATATGAATCAAGAGAGAGAGGCTTCAGGTAGTAGACAAAAGTAGGCAAGAAATAATCCCAGCCGACGGTTAGGAATGATGCCAACGTTACTGAAAATGAGAATCATGAAGACATTGAAAACATTCCACCATTTAATGCTAATCTTAATATCGAGGCGGTACGAGGGAAGGAGAATCATCGAAGAGATTTAGTACCAGATGAAATAGCCAAATCCAACGTTTCCCGCACTGGTGCACCGTTGCAAGAATCTCAAATCTTGCGAGATAGGAAAGCGAATTTTCCTCCTACCAAAACCTTCACGTTTGGACAATCACAATTGTCTTCAGAAAAAACCATCTATCAAATAATTAGCAATGTATAGCCAGCGTAGTAGAAGTCGAGATCATCCTTCTGTTGCTTATGAATCAGGGTCCTCTACCCGAAATGCACGAGGATTCGAGACTGTGGCAAGTGTAGAACGAGAGGGACACACTTCGTATATATGCGGAGATCATTCGGCTATATGTCACCCTGACCCGGTAAGAGAAAAAGTCCCCGAGGTCACTTTCAAGCCAAACTTCCACAATCAATCGGTCTACATTGTGCTGTTCAAGATACCCATGCTCAAGCAACTCATGACGAACATGGAATTTCTCACCTAGGTGGAGATGACTTGCAAGGAGGCAGCCAAATTCTTGATGGTGCTGAGAGCAAGAGGCTAGAGATTCAAAGAGTGCCATTCTTCGTTCCAGCCATAGAGGAGATCCGCAACTCAGTGTTGATTCTAGCAACAGCAACAGCGATGGTCCTAGTCCGGACAGCGTTTCGGCCATGCAAGTAGAATTTGCAGATTCAATGAGAAGGGAATTAATCACCCACTACCAAGTGGTACAAACTACAGTGCAAACTAGCCAACTTGGAGTTCATGGACACTCTATCCTCCAATATGAGACCACACCCCTTCAGAGTTTTTGCATAGAATGTGAGTGGCATGTCCTCAAGGGCGCAGCAACATGTGCTGCGCAATTTGATAAGAAGATGTGAGCCCCAAGTTGTTATCGTTATGGAGACGAAGTTGGACCAAGATGGAGCAAATAATTTACGTAAGTTTCTTGGCTTTGGTGAAATGATTTGTGCGAAAGCTAACGGTCAAAGTGGTGGTATTGTGATGTTTTGGCAACAACAAATAGTTCGTGTGAGAAACCATCGTATCTCCCGTCAGTAGATCCTAGCACAGGTTAAGGTAATTTCATCCAACCATCATTAGTACATTTACTGTATTTATGTGCATACTAATGTCATAGTACGACAAGATCTGTGGCATGGGCTGTCTAATTTAGCTAATATTATTAAAGGCCCTTGGTTGCTTATTAGTGAATTTAATGAGTTTTGTCGAATGATGAGAAATGGGGTAGGAAGAATATTGATCAGGCGAGAGCTAATAGATATCAGGATTGTATGAACACATGTGCCATGGTTGACCTAGGATATGTGGGTCATAGATACACCTAGTCTAAGCATTCTAAGCATCTAGCTAACCTCATTCAAACTAGGATTAACAAAGCATGGGCCAATTATGAGTGGTGCATTATGTATTCGAACACCAAAGTATTTTGACTCTTAAGTACAAGTTCGAATCACTGCCCGCTTCTCCTAGCAACTCACTCTCAAGTTAGGTTGGGGTTGAAAGACGACTGACCATTTAGGTTTCAATCAATTTGAGTGTACTACCCCAGTTTCAAATCTTTTGTCTCTACACATTGGTCCCTTAACAAGGATAATATATAGAAGGACCTAAAGAATTTTACTAATAAGTTGTGGGAATGGAATGGGGATGTCATACACGTTAAAAAGAGACTTCTACAGCAAAAGATTGAAAGGATACAAAACATATGGAATCAACTGACACAGAGATTACTGGATAGGGAACAGTTTTTACAAGAAGAGTTGAAACTTGTCTTAGACTAAGAGGAGAAGTTTTGGGCAATGAAATCAAGAGTAAAATGGTTTATTGATGGTGACCGCAACACTAAATTTTTCCATGCATCTACCATGGCTGAGAGAGCCAAGGGATGTGTCATTGGAACTTACTCAATATGGAAGACCAGTTATGTCTAATCAAAGATGTTACATAGGAGGAAACCCAGAAAGCCATCTGGAGCATTGCTAACCATAAAGCACCTGGGGTGGATGGACTACATTCACAGTAATTTAAAGAATATTGGGATACAATTAGCAAGTCAATTTTTCGAATTATTGAGAATATTTGGAAAATGGAAGTGGTGTCAAAAGAAATAAAGCAAAATTTTTGTTGGCTTTGATTTTGAAAAAGGAAAGGGCAAATAGGCTTAAAGATTTTTGACCAATAAGTTTATGCATAACTCTTTATAAAGTACTAGAGAAAATTTTGGTGCATCGACTGAAACCGTTACTTCCTAAACTTATCAGTTTGGAATAGTTGAGCTTTGTGCTAAGCAGATTGAATAAGGACAATGTGATTGTTTTTTAGGAACTCCTCTATTCCCTAAAGCAGAAAAAAGGCAATTCCACTTGGATGATGATCAAATTGGATCTAGAAAAGGCATATGATAGGCTTGAGTAGGATTATATCCGATACGCCTTGATGTGCTTTTGATTCCCAGAAAAGTGGCTCAACATTGTTGGATCATGCCTAGCAACTAGCTCCTCTCGTATGCTCTTCAATGAGGTGATGTTGAAGGAATTCTATCTTAGCAGGGGGTTTAGATAAGGAGATCTTATATCGCTGTACTTATTCATAATAGCCATGGAAGTTTTAAGCCAATGTATCAAAGAATTTGTGGAGGTAGGTTTATGGAAGCCCATCAGAATAAGGGGTGTCTAATGTTAAGCTTTCATATATGTTTTTTGCAAATGACCTAATCCTTATGGGAGAGGCGACGGTGAGTAATGCACAAACAATGTATCAAGCTATGAGAACGTTAGGCATTATGTACAGACAAAAAGTTAAATATGGCAAATCATGTGCACTATTCTCTGGCAATACTCCAGAATCATGTAAGCAGCAAATTTGTGTTGTTTTTGGCATCAATCCTAATGCCAAACTGGGAAAATACCTGGGTGTCTCAATCACTATTGGGGAGAAATTGAAATTGTCAAATTTTGAATTCCTTTTAGAGAAAACGAAAAGGAAGTTGTAGAGGTGGAAGGCGAAGGTTCTTAATGTACCTACAAGAAAAATCCTAGTTTCCTCAACATTAGGAAGCATTTGTAATTACTACTCTCAAATGTTACCAATGCCAAGGAAAATCTATGCTCAACTAGAAAGAATCTACAAGTAGTTTTTATGGGGTGGCATTGATGGTTGTTGAAAAATGCACTAGATATCATGGGATCTTATCAAGAGGTTAAAAGAGGAGCGGCCTTGGACTTCTAGACATACATAGATGGAATAGGGCCAATTTTACCAAACTAGCTTGGCATATCCAGACGAAAAAGCTCCCATGGGCGAGGGTAGTAAAGTCTAAATATGAGTGGAAGGCCAGACGGTTTAAGAAGAAGAATGGGTCAAGCTTCTTTAATATGATAAATAAGTAGGTAGCATGGTTAGAGGACAAGATGATTACTCCTCTATGGAGAGCGTGATTTGAAAGCTTTTGGAATGGGACATGGGGGAAAGCTGGTAAGGTTAGTAGCTGGATGTTTGGTCCATTATCTAGGGATATTGGTTCAATATTAGTTGTGGAAGTTCGGCATGAGTCAGGATGATGGGATGAAGAAAGATTAGCTACCCAATAGACAATTTCATTATGTCTAAGCTAGTTATCTATGACCCTCTACTCCAATACAAGAATAAGGTCTACGGTGGGGAAGAAAGAGTTTTCCCGCATGATGCAAATGGCGAAGTTCAAATGAGGACAGTGTATAAGATGATGTATAGTGAGGAGACATGCTTGCCAAGTGAAGAGAACTGGGCACGGATATGTCGCACACTTACGACACCAAGTATTCAACATTTCCTCTACCGTATTGTCCAAAATGGGTTACCAACTAAGGAGAATCTGGGGAAGAGAGGAATTCCTATTAACTAGCTGTGTGCGTTCTACTTAAAGGAAGTGGAATCGGTTCAACACCATTTTATGGACTGTCCTTGTATTAGAAGAGCTTGATAGAGCTTAGGATGGAATCCTCCTCAAGGGAATGACCAAGCCCTCTGCTTTTTGAATTGGATCAGAGATAATGCAAGGGTTAAAAACATTCCATGGGGTAGTGTGGCTTGCCTACGCACTACTCTTTTCCTCTTTGCTCTTCGAGGCATTTGGCAAGAACAGAGTGAAAGAACTTTTCAAGACCAACGAGAGAATTCTGAATGGAGTCTCTTGATCCAGAAGGATGCCTATGAATAGTGGGCAATAAACAAATGAAAAAAGACAACCAAATGTTGTCAACCAGCCTATATCTTGGACCAAACCCTGTTAGTGTAATTAAGATAAATTGCGATGCAACGGTAGAGTGGAAAGGCACCAAAGCTATTATTGTAACAGTCAAATGAGACTCCAATGGTATAGTTCTAGGAGGATTTTGGAAAAAACTAACTGGTCTTACTCCAGTACTCCACTAGAAGTTGAAATCTAAGCCATAATACACACACTTCGTTTCATACACGACAAGGGTTGGGACAATTTAATGATGGAATTAGATAATGCTCATGCCATTGATCTTGTTGGAGAGGGACATAGAACTAACAAGTATAATTCTCCTATTGTTCAATCTTCCCTCGATTTGTTAACAAAAATTTCTGATCTGATAATTTTTAGGATTGCCCGTAATGGGAACCGGTTAGATAATGCGTTTGCAAAGGAGGGACTCAAGGTGGATGCTAATTATGAATTTTCTTTCTACTTTCCTATGAGTGTTTTTGATTTTGTAGTATTGCACTTCGGCATTGCGATCAAGCTATGATGTAAGACAGCTGGGTTAATTTCCCTTTTTCTGTTGCGATACTTAGATGAACGTTGTACTTTGTTACTTGATGTTTTAGCAATGGAAGATGTTTCCTACATGAAAAAACGAAAAAAAAAAAAAAATTGTCGATAAAATAACAAACATACTTGTGAAAGATAATTGATGGAATTTATTAATAAAAAATTAATATGTGAGTGGTGTCACATTAAAATGAATCTTTTACATTTTAATATTGTAGATAATTTGGAAAGAGAAAGAGGAGGAGAGGGTGAAAATAATGTTTATTCTAAAAATAATTTTTGAAAAACAATAGCCACCTTTGCAAATTCCATGTTTTTGCCACCATACGAAGTAAGCTCAAGAAAAAAATCTATAAGATATATCAAAATAAGAGTACTATAAAACTACTTGATTTTTCCTTTTTATATTTTTTATTTTTTGCATGTCCGTGTTATTTATTTATTTATTCTCAATTATACAAGAATATTTTACGATGTTTGGTACAAATTTCCATGCTAAGCAACTTCAACTTTTTAAAGTTGCTTGAGGTTTTTCTTTTTAAATTTTATTTCATACATAAGAGTTTGATATGGGAGCCATGAAAGCTTTTCAAAATTGTCAAGTAGCTCTCTTTAAGATAACCAATTAAATATTGATAAAGTGAAAAGTTTCTTAAGAGAAGAGTTCATTAAGATACTAGCATCTTATCCTAAGTAACTCTCTAAACAACGAGAAAGGATTCAATGGATATTACACACAACGTGTAATACTCATATAATATATAAATATCAATAAAATATTGTTATATATAACGGGTATAAATCATGAATAGTAATTGATTTAAAAACTACTTATATAGAAACAGTTGGGAGGGTAGAGATGAGATTTATTCTCATTAAATCAATATTAGAATTATTTATAGGAAAATATTCGCTTGTTATTACAATTATAATAATCGTTTATAAAGGATTGTACTCAGAATATATTCTAAACTTTATAAAATGCAAAAATTCTTTTAAAAAATTATGAAGAGTAATCTATATATTTTGTAAGAAATTAAAAAAAAATTACATTTTCATTTAACATATTTATTAATTGAAATATAATTATCAATTTATTGAGAAAATAAAATTAATGTATAAAACTTGTATAAATTTTTATTTTAATAAAAATATATTCAAAAAATATATGAATATTAAATTGCAAGTAAAGCAAAAAGAGCAAATAAACATATCTATAAGTTTTTTTTATTTCTTTTCATGATAACTTTGTAAAAGTGTTTTGTTGGTTATACTAAAAAAATTCTTTTGATTATAAGTTATCACATAATTAATCATTCAACACTACATATTCATTTCCATAATATTAGTTATAAAAGAAATGTTACTAAACTAATTTATAATTAGCATTATTTGCTAATAATTTATGCTATTAGATTGGAACAATTTTAATATGAGTAAAGTAATAATTATTTATGGTGTATTATTTATAAAAAATTACAATTCAAGAGAATTTATGTAGTATATATAGTTTTGTAATAATAAATTTAATACTATTAGTTATTATGAAAAAAGTAGGTTAGAAGAAAACAAAAACAAAATGTCTTAAGTAATAAACGCATATTGAAAAAATAAAATTTGCTATGAATGCAATTTGAACCCATGAACTCTTACTTAAAAAACATGCATTCAACCACTTAACTATACTTTATATTACCAAAATAATTATATTTTTAAAATATATATTATATACTTTTTTCTTTAAAAAAAATTGATAAAAATTAACATTTTCCTAAGATTAGGGAGGTTAAAGCCCCTTTTAACCCCCCCCCAAAACATGTCCATGTACCTATACAATTATTATATATGCTAATATTTTATTAGTATTTACACACCATATACGTATACTTACGGTTATGTAATACCCAATGAAACATTTTTCCTAAGAAACCCATAGATGTTCAACACATGATGAGTTTTCTTGCTTTTCACTGCATGTTCAGTATGTATAGTTGTCAAATTATATAATATGAGTTTGCATGCATTTTTACTTTCGAAACCTATATTTGTTATTTTTTTTATTATATAAGTGCTATGAAATTGAAATTTTTGTGCACTTATTGTGTTTTTATAATCTTTATCAAACACTCTTCTATTTTTAATGCTGAAGTAATATGTTTATGATGAAACTGACCATAAATAATATAGATAATAAAAAATTTATGAACATGAGTTAACAAAATGAGAAAACACAAAATTCAAGTTTGAAGCTAAGGGTAAAAAACGAATAACACAAATAACTTAAACTGGAAAAAAAAAAACATAAAAATTCAATTACATCTTTTTAATGAAAATGATAAATGGTAAGAAACCTTATTGAGAATTATGTTTTTTATAAAGACTCGACCATTTGTCTCTACCTTGTTGGACTAATAAAATCTAGCAAATATTATTGATTCGTTTTAAATTCTCAACAAATTTTTCCATGATTTATTGATATGTTTTTTTCAATTAAACCTCAAGATAAGTGTTAGAGAAGAGTGTTAAACCTAGAACTAAAAAAGTGTGTTGAGTTCAAATAATGCATTCTTGTAATAGACTATAATTGTTTAGCTATCAAAAACAAACCGCAAAACAAAAATGCCGATGTAGTCTTTCTTGGCCAAAAAAGTTGGTGGTATATTTGTAAGTTTCTCTCTACATGTTAAGCATCAAGATATTTAGACTAGATGCATGTGCAAAAATTAAATAGCCAATGTCTACCCCAAAATCAAAGGTTGTGAACACTCCATTATATACTCATATAGCAACATAAGCATGCAAGACTTACAACCTACATTTATTACACAATATTTATGCTTAACAATATATAGATCTTCCAGCACTCAAAGTAGTATCTTCTATCTTAACAATATTACATCCTTCTAATGCATTAGCATCAATCCCTTTACCAAGTGCAAAGTCATAACTGGTATTAATATTTAATAAAACATTCACTACAAACGTACCTGAAAAGAAAAGTCCACAGAAGGGTGAGTTGGAGTTTGTACATAATCATCATACACATATTTGTAGGCCATGCATACACAAAGCACATAACTTAATCTAATGCAATATCTATAAGCTACTATCTTAATTTAGGCACATAATATAACATGATTTCAATGACTTAAAACTTTACGGGCAACTATGGGCCAACCTTATGGGAAGCTCGGCTAAGAACTGTAGGACCTCAGCGACCCTTACTTGAACTAAGACATTCAACTACCAACTTCACTCGATTTGGATCCTACTCATTCCAGGATAGCTTAGATGACCCACATGCCGACTTCCCTATTAAGTGCACAATTTTGTACAATTGTAAATATTTTCCTTAACTTTAGTTGTGAGTCTACTTTAAGGTTTAAAGCTTTGTATTTTATTTACATTTTTATCACCAAGATTTTAGTATGTAGTATAAATAGTACATTTGTAATTAACAAAGCATCAATGAATCAACAAAAGAGTATTATTTTCTCAAGAAAACTTCTCTCATAAGTTTGCTACAAGCTTGTCTCCTTTTTTTTTTTCTGTGATTATTGGGTGTGCTATTCCTCTTTAATCCTTCTGTGTTCTTCTCAAGATTGTAGTTATCCTTCATTTGAGTGAGTTAGTGAGTCACATCTAACCTTCATTTGAAACTTTTAGTATTGGTTTCGTTTTCATGAATCGTATCGAAATTTATTTCAAGCTCAACCTCTAATTATGTTTGTGTCTTAATGTGTGATATTCATTTACATTTACAATTCAAATCCCCATTCCATTTACTCATTTCTCACTCTTATTGAACTCCGAATAATCGTTCGTGATTCATATTCACTACGTACACTCTAAGCAGTATCATCACCTAATCTACCTCATCATCATAGATCATTACTACCAAAGAGACAACATTGCCACCATTCTAGGCCATCATATCCAATTAACCTAGGAGCCATAGCTACCAAACAAGGTAATCACATTGCTCGATTGTACTCAAAACTTAAACCAATTGATCCAATTGTCAACTCTTAGTATAAACATAACTCCATTAACTAAATGCATAATTGTATAATAGATTGATAAAGCTACATCTAAGAATTGAATATAAACTTAATTAATATTATGAGTAATACTGCAACTATTTTATCTAAAAGTTTAAGTTGTATATATAGTTTGTACTATTATATTAATTAACTTTCCCACTCACTTGTGGCTTAATATTAGATAGAGGTCTAATAAGTAAATAACTTAATTAGATGGTAGGGCTAAATTGAGCACCATGGATGTGCATTCAAACAACTATGTTTGTCTCCAACTACTTTTGCTATTTATTTTCTATTATTACTATTATTATTATTAATAATAGTAGTAGAAACTCATATGCATTAATGACAATTTTTCTTGTCTTTTTTGAGAGGTTTTTGCAACAAAGAGCTTTCATAAAAAATCGTAGCTTGAATCTTTTTTTCTCTTTTTCCAAAATTATATTATGGAGAAGTTGCTATGTTGTTGACAAAATGATTCATCTCGATTCAAAGTTGGAGCAAGAAGGGGTAGGTGGATTCTAGTAAAAGGAAAGGAGAAATGATGGAGATCAGGCGACTTTTTTCACAAACATTTCACCAATTGCTAAAATATTAATAAAATAACATAGAAAATATACATACCTAACTAGCTAAACATGTGGCTAAAGATGGCAATAGCAAGTCAACTTCCATACATTTTATTGTGTAATCCTCCGCAATGAAAAAACATTTCCGAAAGGAAAGTTTACAAATTTTATTAAATATATTTAATAGCATTATATAATAAAAATATTACTAAATAAATTTAATTATATAATATGATAAAAAAAATTAAAAAGTTACATCAAAATAATTAAAAATAGGAAAATTGGTTGGAAAAGTTTGTGTCAAATCCCATCCACATTATCCAATCATCCTAAGCCTAGTGAGAAGCTAACATATATTTACAATACACAGAAAATTTAATGGATGTAGTGGAAATTTTACTTTTGTGAGGTTTTGAAAATAAAAAGGACTTAAATAGAAAAAAAAAAAGTTCAATGCTCAAATATAAAAGTAAAAGAACATCGAGAATTAAAAATATACTTTTCCCTATTTCAAATATACTATTATCTACCCACACCAAAAAAAAAAAAGATTTAATTGAATTTGGATGCTTGAAATTACCATATCAAGCTATCTATCTCTCAGGCATAACTCTCCAGATTTCCATTTTCAATTTGATTATGGATAAGCTATATTATAGTTTTCAAATCGTTAATAAGAATTCTTAAGTCCATCAATTTTTATACACGAACAAAAGGACCACATGATGATTAATATATCAGTTACTATAGATAGTGTTTAGTTAGCAAAGCTCAACAGTACAAGGGAAACTAGATAGGACGATATAAGAAAAAGAAGACAACATGAACCTCTTCTATTACGTTTGATGTATGCAAAACTGAACATAGATTTTTATAGTTGTAAAAATTTTAAAAATTAAAAGAATCAATTATTTATATTATAAATTATAATAAAGTTTAACATTTCGATATGAGAACTTCATATAGAGTTATTTTTGAAAATTTAAATATATATTTATTTTGTATTATATGAAATAATTTTTTATACCACTATATATTTATGATACAAAATTTCCAGTTTTTGTCCAATGCCCTAAAGTTCTTTTGTCTAGTAATATTAACCAATATGCAAACCAAATACTACAGAATTTGTCAAATATTGTTGCATAAAAATATGACAATTAAATAATGCATATTCGACTCATGAACTAGAGCACATGCATAATGTGTTGATCACATAGACGCAGGCATAAACCTTCAATGTATTTGATATAGCTTATTTTATGGTTCCATGAATGAAACCATCCAATTTATTATTGACCATTAAAATCTCCAATATATTTAGGTATGTTATCGAGGTGGTTTTGGAACAAACTTTACAAAACCTGAATTCAACCAATTACCTTGTAAGGCTTCCCAAAGCCTATTCTAAAACTTTAAGATTTTTACCTTGTACTTAGAATTCACCCCTTAGAGTGCTTTTGAACTGCTAATTGATCTAACTTAACCATGCAAGTTTCAATTTCTTGTAAAAGTTGAAAAATGTTCTTTTTTCACATTCTTAATTTCATATAATGCATTAAAAAATTGTATGCTAGATAACAATATCAAAATGGATTATCAATTGAATATGGGCACTATTAATTAAGTATAGAAAAGAGAGTAAGTATAGGTCACCAATTTGGATATGGAACTCTAATTATTTTCAAAGATCACTAGATAATACTCATAGTCATACCATCTTGACTTAATAGCTTCATCAAATTACAACCCATCCAATTCGTTAAATGAAATAAATAAGGAATGAAATTGGGATTCATAAAGAATGGAATAAAGGGAATATGTATATTATATTATTTAATTGAAAAATAATAATAATAATAAATCAGTAATAGAGTAAAAGTACATATTTGTCCTCATAAAAAAAAAAAAAAATCCTACTTCTTACACTTAAGTGACGAAGAGCATGGTTAAGGAAATGTGATGGAAGAAGCCTTAGCTATAACAGAGAATTGATTTGATGGAAGCAGTCTTAGCATAGTAGATATGGTTTGCTTCATAGAATCGATAGCGAAACCTAAAAACTCCTTTCAAGATTATTGAATAGTCTAAAGGCTCACCAATTCATTTAAATATATTCATGATTATTGAAAACCCTCGGTTAAGAGAGGATTTTCACATAGAAACAAAATCATTGAAGACACTGCCATTGGGGCAATTGATGGTGGAGGTGACACTATAGAATGGCGGATAGTAGAGTAGGTGAGAGGTAGTGGCAAAGGAGGATGGTACGAGTTAACGAGGGAAGGGAAGCAATGTGAGAGAGTATATAAGGTAAAGAAGACAGTGTCATGTAAAGATTTTGAGGATTGAGAGAAAAAAATAATCTCTCTCTTTATATATATATATTGGAGAAGGAGTTCAATTAGATTTTGTTAGATTCTAGTAGATTTATAATTAGTGTTATGGTGTGTAAATAAGGTTCTCAAAAGTAGGCTTGAGTGAGTAGGTTTGACGAGTGGTGCGAATATGTTTGTAGTGGTAGAGATAACAATGGTGGGTGGTGAATAATGGTCATAGGTATTATGTGGTGCTGTGTTGAGAAGTACAAAGAGTAGTGAGACTAAAATGTTCACTAAATCCTAATTTAAAGGTTAAGCTAATGAATCCTAATCTCTAATTTTTATTGAAATTAGATTTCATGGAATTGCAATTCAATGAAGTGAACAAAGGAATGAGGATGAGGTAAGAGATTGGGGGGGGTGGTAGGGGGGTGTGCCGGGGGCCATCGCGGCAGCCGGAGAGTAATGGCATTATTCTCCTCAAGTCAGCATACCCTTAATGCCTTCATTATTCTTCTTCATCTTTTTCATTAAGGATGATGAATGGCATGCTAAACCAAAGTATTTAAGTTCTATTAAATTGTGAGAGGCTAGAGACATGAGAGAAAAGAATGGTGAGAGCAAAACTGGCAAGAGTAGAAAGTTCACAATGAGTTCATGTGTGGATGGTGAGTATAACTTGCGAAAGCCTAGAGATGAAAGATAATGGAGGAGAGCAGTTAGAGCTTCTTTTCAAAATATCATTTTTAATTATTATTTTTGTTTACTTTAGGTATAGTAGACACTAGATAGTAGCATGTAATATAGCCACTAAAAATATATATATATATATATATAATTTATTTTCTTATCAAGTTTGAGCTTCCTATTGAAAGTTTTTTTAAAAAAGAAAATCCTAAAACTGACATAAAATTCTATAGGGTCTTAAAATTTGTTTCAGAGCCTGTCCAAAATCCTATATATGTTAAACCTTATAATGTAATTATCAGATCGTATCCTATAATGTGACGACCCTAATTATATAAACTTTTACAGACGAGAACATAGCACAGGCAGTGGTGGGCTAATGCTGCATGAATATGGGCGCAGCGTGAATGAGCATAAATATACAGCGAGCGGGATAAGGTTGGAGTTGGACAGCTATCCTAACGAAACAAATGGCCAAACGAAAGGGCTGGTGCGGAATGATGGCATCCGTGGAATTAAACTAACTGCCGGCTTCTAGAATCTAGGTAGCAATACCGTTCGGAACTGGACCATCCTGTGACAGCAACATACCATCGCACACGCATAAGTAGTTCCTCATACGGTATTGTTTTCGATTTTAATGCAATTTATTTATCTATTTATTTGCATGGAGCACACGGTGGAGATGGAATTGAAAACCCATTCATTTCACATTGAAAGATTAATCTTCGTATACTACCAAGCTAAAAGGCTACTCGTTTAATATAACATTGTGTCTGATATATACAAATAGATTTGGCATAATAAAAGATGGAATTGTTAGTTTAAAAACTTTAATTTTACTTTAAAGGCAAGAAATATGATTTAAGTTCCAACTCATTAACTTTTTTTGTCAGTACCTCATTAATTTCAAATTACTCATTTAACCCTTTAATTTAAAATACAATATCAACATTTAACTATTAAGAATATTTTTTACATTTGTATTCAGTTTGATTTTAAATATATTATAACCAAATAAAATATTAGGATAGAATCAACCATATTATAAGTATTTCTAGATATATGAATTAATTTTTTATTCCATTCCTAATTTTATCTAATTACAATTTATCCCATTTCTAATCCGTCTCTACATATTAAACATTGTTTCTTAAAAAATTTAATATTGTTAAATCTGAATTGATTTTTTTCCAAAGAATTCAGTTTTCTTCTTAATTTTTGATCCATTTATATACTTAAATCAACCATTTAATTCGAATCTAATAGCATTGAAAAAATACTCTCCCGGGATATATAATATGCAATATTAATAGAACACTCAGTTAGGAAAAAAAAAACTTCTCTACCTGATATTTTGACAAATTCATTGTCCATGAAATTTTAAAAAGCAAGTATATAAAAAATAGAAAAAGTTGTTTACGGAAAAATAATTTCATGAAGAAAAACTAAACACTTTCGTTGTTCTAATCCGCAGCTATAAAGTACTCGCTCTCCAATTTTCGTTTCAACCACCGTTTACCAACCCCCAAACAACACGCCATTGCAGAGTAGAGAGAGAGAAACTATCATAGGTTCGTATCGATGGTTACGAAAGTGTATATAGTGTAAGTATTTTTCACCTCATGTACTTGTGAACCGATCGATCTGTTATTTTATACTTTTTCTGATAATAATCCACTGATGCTATTACTCTATATATAAGCTGGGTTCATTGATGTTTATTCGATTTGTCATCTAAATGTATTATTTGTTTTGTATTTTGATTCCATGGATATGATGGTAATCTGTGCTCGTCGAGATTCTATTGTGAAGGTATAGGGTTTTACTTTGGTCGGTTTAACCTCGATTGATCAATAATAGCTAGATCAAATGTTGGTTTTTCTAGTATTTGATTCCATGATTCCGTGCGGAATTAACTTGATAGGATTCAGATGCCGCGTGCTCATTTTATGGCACCGAAGCCGTTTTCTTTTGGAGCATGGAATTCTTTGACTGGGGAATATGGTTTGAGAAGAGCGTTATGAATTTAGGTTATAGTGTCTGAGCTTCAGTCTATGTTCTGCATTTGCTGGTTATGAATGCAGTCTAAATTTTTGTTCTTGAATTGAGAATCAGGTTAAATGGGATGAACCAGGTCCAGCGTTTTATTTTATTAATCTTTCAGAAATTGAGATAGTTTGAATATGTATACTTTTGCATTGAGTTGCCATTAGAATTGGACCTTAGGGTTGAAAATAATTTGAGTATGGCAGGGTAAGTTGTTTGGACAACCAGTCTGGAGCTTAAAGTGAGAATCAGGAATTCTGAACAAAAGTTTGCGATTTATCCGAGTATTTATATATTCTTTTAGACCATCATTTTGGTTAAAATTGATAGCTTGGCATTGTATGGTCCACAAAGGTGTGAGTGTTGTAATGTTGTTTATTTATTTATTTTTTTTTTGGGGTAAATTGTAATGTTGTTTATTGGCTGCTTTTGAGTCCTAAACTACGATATAGTTGGAAGGTACAGTTGTTTATTCTCATGTAATGACTTATAATAGCAAAGATGAAAGAATTCCTCAGAATAACACTACCAAATGAGATGGATCAGTACTAAAAATTATAGCACAAGAGGAAAAATAAATAACTGTTTGAGTTTTGCAGATTTCAGAGTGAACTGAGGGAGTCAACCATTTGTTGGATCAGTCATTTCTCACTTGTAGCTTGTCTATTCAGGGAATAGAAAGGGAAAAGAAACTTTAGAAAGTTTCATTAAGGGAAAAAAGGAAAC
The DNA here is from genome assembly GCA_024138015.1 of Lumnitzera littorea. Lineage (NCBI taxonomy): Eukaryota > Viridiplantae > Streptophyta > Magnoliopsida > Myrtales > Combretaceae > Lumnitzera > Lumnitzera littorea. The sequence continues at coordinate 116,068,480 of JAMXBB010000001.1, forward strand.
ACATAGAGACACATATCTTAGTGGAAATTGGCTTCACCAACTGAATGATCATTGAAACTTGGCCTTGGGTGATTGTGAATGTGATTGATTCATTTGCTTCATTTAAGCATACATTGCTTGAAATAAGTAACGCACATTCATTTTCCAGTGTCTCTGGTTTTCCATATCTTATTACAAGATATACGATTTAGTGTTGGAGGAGCAGCAATCCAGGTTATGCAATTCTCCTAGTGTGCAAGTTGGAAGTTTATTATGGACAGATAATACTGTACTTTGAAAGATTGACTTGCTGATGCTGTTTGACCTCTACAAAGATAAGAGCAGAAGAAAAACTGAAAAGAAGTTTCATTTGTTGCAAGCATGATTATTGAGGGATAGAATATTATTCTATATTGTCCGAATCATATATCAATCTCAGGCATGGTTGATTGTGAAAATCTTATTTGGAGTTGGCACTGAAATATCCATTGTTGCAAATTCTCTTCTTTTGAGTGACAGGTCTTGACAAAAGCTGTTGCTTAGTTAGAGCTTTAAACATACTGCTTTGTTAGATTTGTTTCTTGAAAAATGCCTATGGATATGAGGAGCCTATTCTTTTGGAGGCAATTGAAGATTGTCTACCTAGCTTTCTTAGTGAAGTTTTCAATGATTCAATTAGCTTCTTTCATTTAGAGTCATCTATGTTGGTGCTGTTGCTACTAGTTGAATGGTGATGAGTGCCAGAATTTTCTGGTCTACTTTTATTTATTGTTTGATGCATCCATCAATGTTCATAATTCATGAGGAACCATGAAGAAATAGACTAATCTTTGTATAGTGTTTCCAACTACATCTGCTGTTGTACATTGTTTGCCTATGAAGGAAATAGGTTGATTTAGCTCACTGCATCGACAAAAAAAGCTTCATTTAGTAAAATATATAGCAAAGGGGCTCTGATGGAAATACCTTTTTACAATCACTTAAATTGACTTGTCCCTGCATTATGTGCTGCTGATATAGATATTATGCTACTAAAACTTTAGCAACTAACCTTCTTTTTTTTCCTTTTTGGGAATCTAAATCTAGACATATGAATGAAGAGCATGTTATTTGTATCCTACATTTTGTGAAACGAGGAGTCAAGAGTGTAAACCGCTTTATATGAATTACTTTTGTGAAATGAGGATTTGAGATTGCAAACTGTTTTGTGTGGATTTAGACTTTGGACTCCTAATTGCAATAATAATGATCTGCAGAATTACTACAAATGGCCAACCTGATCTTAAGCAGTTCTTTTTCACTAATATGAGTTGTTAAAAGTTTGACATCCTCAGTCACATGTTAGCAAAAATGAAGCAGTTAAATAATACACAGAACATAGAAAAGCTTTTTCCTTTTATAATTTCTGCTTTCTGTATCATTTGAAGTTAACCAACCAAAAAAAACTCCAACCAAGGCCCTTATGGTGTAGAATTCACGCATAATCAGTAGGCTGAGGTCACTGAAGAAATGTATATATTAGAGTTCTCTCAACAAATATTAGAAATAAACTTTCTGCTATGTTTTATTGGTGAAAAATGTTGATGATTGAAGCAATTAATTGATTGCAGGCATCCTTCGTTTTTGTGCCTTTTAAAATCGTTAGCATTCTGATAGTACTTCTCAAGAACCCTGTTCCCGTTCACATGACAACATAATGTTTACATTAGATTTATAGATTGCAGGGGATCAAGAATTATCTCATGAACTGAACTGATGGTATCATGATCCTCTTCTGTCCTTCAGTCGGTAATAGATTTAATACATGAATGAGAGTGCCATGGTTTGATGCCAAGACCTTCAGTTCTCATATTATTTGCTGCATTTATTTTTACTTTTATTATTTTGCTAGACTATGTAATTGTCTTGAAGACTAATTAGATTTATAGTCTGTAATAACTGTCTCCTCTCCACTGTGGTAGGTACTATTCCATGTATGGACATGTAGAGAGTTTAGCTGAAGAGATACAGAAAGGCGCTGCTTCTGTTGAAGGTGTTGAAGCAAAACTATGGCAGGTATCCTGATCTTCCTTTCTTCTTATTTTCCTTGAACCAAATCCAGCTTTTAACTTTAAGCTTGGAGGCAGGTTCCCTCTCTTGGTATTCAAAATGCTGGTGATGTTGCAGTCCGGAATAATCTTATGGGCTTTGTTACATGGTAACAATGGGTCAAAAGCAGTTAAAGTATTTGTTTTACCATCTATTGATCAATTAGTTTGTTGCTCTTAGTTTGAGTTACCCTCTTTCTCCATCATGTCTTTTAAGACTTCGCTGGCTCCTTGGAGATCATCAATTTTTCAAGGCTTTGATATATCTTTTGCAAGTTATCCTCACTTCTTCATGTCACATCTTAAAGCTGAACATGTAATTATAAAGTTCTGTTTTAGAATTTTGATCTAACTCAACGAAAAGATGTCTTTTCTGGTGGTCTCTGCTTTGTACAATGGAATATGCAAATAGACCCTTCTTGGATTGTTGTAACAGGTTCCTGAGACACTACCTGATGAGGTGCTCACAAAAATGAGCGCACCTCCTAAGAGCGATGTTCCTATCATTACACCCCATGACCTTGCTGAGGCTGATGGGTTCGTCTTTGGGTTCCCTACAAGATTTGGCATGATGGCAGCTCAATTTAAAGCCTTTTTAGATGCAACTGGAGGTTTGTGGAGAACACAACAGCTTGCTGGCAAGCCTGCTGGGATATTCTATAGCACTGGATCTCAAGGTGGTGGACAGGAGACTACAGCGTGAGTTGCTTGTTATATTTGATATCTAATTGAATATCTTTGTGTGTTATCTGAAGAACAAAACCTGATTGCAGGCTGACTGCCATTACGCAACTAGTCCATCATGGGATGGTATTTGTTCCAATTGGATACACATTTGGAGCTGGAATGTTTGAGATGGAAGATGTCAAAGGAGGAAGTCCTTATGGTGCTGGAACTTATGCTGGGGATGGGTCAAGGCAGCCATCCAAGCTTGAGATGGAGCAGGCGTTCCATCAAGGGAAATACATAGCTGGCATTACAAATAAGCTAAAGGGGTCTGCTTGAAGAATTGCTTGATTTGATACCGTAAACTTTAGTCTCTTCTCATTCTTTTTCCTTATGATTTCTATACCTTTCTCTCTGTTGCAAAAATGTATGCTGCTCTGCCTAATGATGTTTCGTATCTGTAATTGAGAAATACATAGTCAGTGATAAAGGACCAGATATGCTTGTTGATGTATGGTCAATTTGTGAATTGGTATCACTATTATCATTCCAAATGTAAATTTAAAGTCTCTAAAGTTCAAATCCCCCTAATGCCCGTAGTTGGTTTCTCATTAAGGAGTTTGTTGGTTGCCTAAGTAGAAACGATTGATTTAGGGGAAGTAAATTATGTTGTCGAGTCATTTTTAGTTAATATTAAAAGTTATATAACATCAACTAGATGTCACTAATAACGCACTTGTGCAGCCATAATTAGGTTAGTTACAAAGCATTTGAATGAATGTTTAAGTGTTTATTTCGGTACTCATACTGGAATCTAATTTGAGTTTGAGTTCGGTTTTCATGTTGCTGTGTCCAGGGTTTATGCACTAGAAAGCATAACGAATCTTATCACATGGCAATGAGAGTGCTTGAGTAGGCTCTCTGTTTTCGGTATTGCATCGTTACTAGGTCCACATCCATACACACAAGATCTTGTCCAATTTTGCAAGCGAATCGAGATAACATTGTTAACAATATTCCAATTGATTGGTATGAAGAAGATCGATAGGATTTTAGGGCTGTCGTAAACGCTAGAATACAAGCTAAGTTCTCAACTTATTAGAACATATCTAGTTGGTGGAGTAGGATTAGATGAGAATGGAATTGCTATCTCTTGGGAATAGAATTGAAAAATAATAGCTATTCCATTATTTAGTTGCATTAAACATGTTAAAAGATCTGAATAAGACCACATAAAATGTTCCAAATGCCTAATCTTATCTCTCTTCAACTTAGCACATCTATTCTCTTTTCCTTGCTCCATCGTGACAGCCCTCTGCCACTAAACTTAAGGAAGTCACAACCTGGTGGCTGCATGGGTTGGTAAATGCAACCTTGATGTCCACTGAGGAGATTGGTTGCCTAGGTGACTAGGGATGGATGCAATCCGTTCAGCATGGTTCACCATTTCAAGTCAAACCTAACTGTGTGTTATTGTTCTTCTTTGGATGTCGAGCCGAACCAATGTCTTGGTTTATTATCATTTTGAATAAAAATGCGGTAAGGCTCATGGTTGACACATAATTGCAAAATTAATGAGAAAGTTAAAATTACGGTATTTTTTTAGTATTTTTGCATGGTCATTTATCCCAAGACATTCAACCTGTTCATATTTCAGTTTTTCACAAATTCGTTATTTCTTCTTTTTCAATTTCAGCACTTGGAATTTTACCTAGTCTTTGCAATCCAAGAATTATAAAAACAAAATCAGGATCCTAGGCTTCTTCAAAATACAAAACTAAGATCCACAAACCCTTTTATTTATTCAAGTATAACTGGTGTATTCAACCTGTACATTTCAAAACCAGTTTTATTTTGCAGTTTCAACAATAGTTGTACAATCAACAAGCATCATACCTGATCATTCAACAATCAACATGACGATTTTAACCTATTCCTTCAAGCCTATTTATTAATCATTGAACATATTACATTCCATCTGATTCTTTTTTGTTTTTTTTTGGACCAACAAAACGATGGATTTCATTACTTAATTTGGTCCAAAAGTGCAAGAAGATGAAAGATCAGCAGCAAGTAGTCTTAGGAGTTTAGATGGGGGGTTAGACTGCCAATTACGAGGACACATCTAAATCCTAGTAGACTTAGCTAACTAGTCGGCAACACAATTTGTCTTTCTAGAAATATATATTAGAGACATACCCTAAACACTACTAATAGACTCCCTCAACTCAAAAATAAAAGGATGTACAGCCTAATTAACTTGGTCCATATCACCTTCCGATGCCTTCACTACATTCCCTACATTTGATTCCAAAGTGATGTAAGCCCACCTATTCTTTCTAATCAAATCCAAAGCCTCTCTAATAGCAAGGCCTTCTGCATGTTCAACATTTCTAGCCGTTATTTATCTCGACGTACCACCTATTACAACATCATACTTGCAATGAGCAATCATAACAACAACCACTATGTAGTCACTATAGGAAAATGACCTATTGATAATTAATTTGATTTCTTCACCCTATGGTCTTGACCAAGCACTATGCACTCCAACTATTCCTTTTCCTTCAATAGGAGACTCTACCCTTCTAACCCTAGAGTTCTCCCACCCATTAGCCACCCATAGCACCCCATTAACCATTGTATCAGGCCTCAACACTTTCTCTTCATAAATTGCCTCACGTTACGCCTTCTAAATCATCCAAGCTGTCCAAGCTATCAACTTTCTAAAATATAGATTATCTTCTCCTACTCAATGACCTCTTAACTCTAGCTCCATAACCCAGTCACAAAATTCATCACAATTGAGCTCTTCTAAACGAACAGCTAACACACCAAACTAAAGCACTTTTGTTCATGGGTACACAAGAACTATATGATTTGTCCTCTCACGATTTGGACAGAAAGGGCACTTCCTACTTGTCAAGATCTTCCTCTTCTCCAGTTTTACATAAATAAGGAGTTTGTATAAAGGTGCCAAAGAAAGTGTTCACTTTTGGTTGTATGTCTAATTTCTAAAGGTTTTTCCATTCTTTTTTAGCAACACGCATAGAAGATGATGAGGAGTCATTAAATTCCTACCCCTATTGCTTATATAGGAAAAAGTAAGCCAATTTCGAAGAGTAATAACTCGTCTTACAATATGACCACACCAATTTTGTCCTCCCCTTTCCTAATAGGCAAATCCACATTTCTTTTGCCTTTCTTTTCAAAATCTGAAAATGTATGTGAAAAATTCCTTAAATCCCAATATCTAACCTCCTAACTAATTAGGTCATCTATTGTTAAGTCTTCATGGCCATGCAAATCAAGACTAGCAAGTATGCCATTTAGAGGAGAAGGTACCCACTTATTACCTTAAATCTTTATTAATTTGCCATTATAGATCTGTTAAGAGCCCCCTTCAAATAGAACCTTACTACCTTCTAGAATACTTGATATGAACTCGTGGATGAATAAACGAACCCAATATTATGTGTAACCAAAGGGGTTGGGTTCAAACCGCAAGATGACCTGAAAAGTAAATGATAGTCAAGGGAAAGTAGGGGTTCCTATGCATCGACATTGAATATGATGCACTGACAAGCTCAGGTTGCACTTAATATGATGCACAAATGTAGTCAAAGGTCACTTACCACTAGTCCACACTCAAATAGACTAAATAAGAGTAGCTCAAGAGTAAGAGGACACTTAGCTCAAGAAAAGGTAAAAAGTCTAGTGTATTCTTCTGTATATCTTCTTGTAGCTGTTACATTATGTGACTAGTTATAGTATCCTATTAAGGAAAGTTCTATGTTACAGATAATTACAAAAAAGGAATTCCTATTTGCTAAATAAAAAGGGAATTACTATACAGGGAGGCATAAAATCATGCGTAGTGAACACCTTTTGTCAAAAAAGATAGTATGGTTGTCAGTAAGGATAGCGCATGCACGTTTTTATCGTAATTCTGACAGTATTATGGTTCGAGCAAGAATAGGCCTCTATTCAAGCCTGTTCAGCGTTAGAAGGGGGCTAGACTATGGTTAGTTCAAGGATGGCTCACCTTGGGTTAGCCTCAGAGGGTTGGCTCCTGAGAGTCTTGGTTGGCTTTGGCACAATGGAGATTGTTGTACTCAAATTTAGCGCTTGGACAATGGTTTAGTAGAAGGTTCAACTCAGCTCGGCATGCTGGTCAATCACCTTGGCAACATCTTGGATAGCATGGAGAGCAAAGTAGCTTGGCAAATTGAACTGAGGTAAGTACTACTCCTGGGCGCTTAACTCACTTCGGACAGCTCAGCAAACCACTTGAGAGAGCCTTTAAGCTTGAGAGCATATAATCGATCCTTGATCCCTATTAATACTAATGCACCCCTTTGATGCTCTCCCTCCTTTTTTTCACCAATCTAAAATTTGTATTGGAAAGTAGAGTCCTTTAAGCAACCTAACCCAAATAGCATTGGTATTATTTTGTAGTCTCCAAGCTAATTCGGTTAAGAGCACAAGATTATATAAGTGTAGATCTTTGAATCTCAAACCACCTTTTTCCTTAAGTAAAGACAACTTTGACCAACTAATCCAGTGAACCTTAAACTAGTCTTTCTGTTGTCCCCACCAAAAGTTTGCAATCAAAGAGTTTACTTGGTTGTACCATTTCAATAGATACCTAAAGCATCCCATTGAATAAGTCAGTATAGCAAAAGCTACCGCTTCAATAAATGTTTCTCTACCTATTAGAGCTAAAGCACTCTACTTCCATCCTTAGAATTTTGCTTTAATTTTTTCCTTAACAAACTTCAAAGCTTAGGTTGGATCACCTCATAGGGTAGGTAATTACAAATAATTTCTTGGGTCCTCTATTACTACAATATATAGTAATTTAGCAATGCTTCTCTGGACATCTAGTGAAGTGTTTTTGCTAAAGAATAGGATTGATTTTTCATGATTCACCATTTCTCTTGAAGCTTCACAATAATCCTTCAGAGTTCTTTGAAACATCTCCAAATTCCTATGTAAAATATTAATAAAAAAACAAAAAAATCATCAATGAATAACAAATGTGTAATCACGGGACAGCATAGAGTAGATTGGACTCCCTACAACTGGTCACTAACACCCAGTTAGCTCAACCTTTTTGAAAGACCATCCATTACCAGTATAAAAAGGTAGGGAGACAATGTATCCCCTTCTTTGAAACCTCTCTTGGGTGTAACTTTGCCCACCACATGTCCATTCACTACATTATTGAACTCTACCCTTATCGCACAAAATATAACATAGTCCACTCACCTGTGATTCAACCTTAGTCTTTCTAAAACACCTTTAAGGAAGTTCTACTCGATTTGGTCATGAGCTTTATTCATATCCAACTTAAGAGCATAACTAAAATTTTTTTCCATTTTTTTATTCCTTAAATGGTAAAAAAATTCATAAGCTACTAATATACAATCTTATATCAACCTTCTTAAAATGAACATGCTTTAATTTTCTAACACATGATTTTGAAGAAAGGTTTCAATTTATTAACTAAAATTCTGGAGATAATCTTATAAAGAAAACTACATAAACTAATAGGCCTATATTGATTGATTGAGTTTGGAATGGGAACTTTTGGTATTAAGACTAGATCAATAATGTTTAGAGATTTAGGAAATATACCTAGAGCAAAGAACTGTTTAACCACTCTAACAATAGTGTTTTTAGTAACTGTCTAGTATGATTGATATAAGACTCCAAGAAAACCATTTGGACCAAGAGCCTTGAGAGCTCCCATTTGCTATACTACCCTCTTAATCTCTTCATCAATTACAGTCTAATTAAGAATCATATTATCTTCTTCGATAAAAACTAGTTTAATCCAATCCAATACATGCTACCAATTATTGGTACTTCTACTCCCAAAGAGATTCTAAAAGTGAACCACAAATACATCAACAATGTCCTCTTCCTTTTCTAGCCAATACCCCCTCCCATCTATAACCCTTGTAATACTATCCCTACTTCTTCTATTCAATGTCGTTTTATAAAACAAGGATGTATTACAGTCTCCATAGTTTAACCAATTGACTTAAGGCCTTTAATGCCAAAAGATTCCCTCCCTCTCCCAAAGCACTTTAATCTTCTTTGGATTAGCTTCTTCTTCTTCATACGAATCTTTCACATCTCGATTTTGAATATTACCTAACCATTGAGTCAATTTTTCAATTTAAGCTCTATTACTAGGTACTACCTTTCTACTCTTATTTATTAAATTTTCCTTACAACAAGATAGGTTTCCATGCTATTTCTACATCTAAATTCTAACCAACTTTTCTCTATAACATCTTCACACCCTTTAATACTTCTCCACATGTTCTCAAATTGGAATTTTATCGTGACACCAACCCCCCTCCCTCTTATCATAAAGACTCACTAACAAAGGTAAGTGATCCGAACTAATAGTTGAAAGATTAAGTGCTTTTGTTTTTGGATAAGTGAACATCTAATCACCAAAACTAAGGCCTTATCAATCCTTTCTTTCACAAGAATACCATCAAATATCTTATTATGCCGTGTAAATTTTTTTCCCACAAAGCCTACATCTATCAAATTTTCTTTTGACATCATTTCTGTAAATCCTTTAAGCTGTTTTCTACACCTCGATCTACCTCTACTCTTCTTATGCTCGTGTAGGATTTCATTAAAATCACGCGCACAAATTCAAGGGCCTTTTACCCATGCCGCAACTTGTAATAGGTTATTCTAAAAGAGTTTTTTCTCCCTAAATTCCATTGGAGAGTAACCCAAGTGAAAGTACTAACACCATTACCATTTTCAACTTGCAATTCATTGTTCTACCAAAAAGAAAGACCTCTTGTAATTCCTTTAGGCAGCAAATGGTGGAAACCACCATATTGGAGTTGTCTTCTTAAATGATCTACTAACTTCTTTTTATTCATGGTTTTCTTAGTTTCCATCAAGAAAACCATGCATGGATCGTACCTATTGATAAGCCCAAAGAAATAGTCAACTATCAAGGAGGGCCCTAATCCTTGATAGTTCTAACACAAGAACTTCATGGCCCCTTTGTGGCTATTTAGGGTTAGCCACCACTACCTAATTATAAATTATCAGCAGCCACTTGAATAAGAACTTCAACCAAAGAACCCTTTACAGTATCTTTTACCATCTTCTTAACATTACTCTTCCTATATGCTTTTTTCCTTCCTCTCTAGGACTCTCCTCTTCCCAAAGAAAAATTGATAGCACTTAAAAGGTGCTTAGGACCAATCTATTTTCGCAATGCAAGTTCACTAAAGATATTTCCAAACAAAGCTTCTTAGCATACACCATCTCCTCCTATTATCTACCCCTTTTAATAGAAAGATTTTTCAAAACTTTCACAACTAGACTTTGACCTACATAACTAGCTTCCAATTTTTTCACTTCTGGACTCTTCATAGAATCTTGTGCTTGAAATGCTAAGTAGATCATTTTCCTTTAAAAGAAGCTCAACTATGTAACAAGGGTTATAGTTGACTAGATTAAGGTTGGAAGATAAATGCAATGCTTAAAGTACTATTTTTTAGAATGATTTTCTATGGAAATGGACTAATTGATGAGTTAACTTTAAAACTTGGCTATGATTTTATTGGAGAAGAAGTTTTTAAAGTGGGAAAAGTAAAAGTCGTGTCTACTATTACAATTAAGTTAGATTGTGGAGCAACAAAATTAAGCTCAAGGTTGTCATTTGCAAGTTAGTTTGTTTGTCTTTTTTTTTTTTTTTTTTTTTTTGGGATGAGATGAGGGTAGAGTAACTTTTAGTGGTTAACTACTATTCATCTCAGGTTTTTTCAATTTTTTTAGGGATGAGATGATGGGTGAAGAGGTATTTCCTAGAGGGGTTATGGGTTTCGTATATAGATTAAAACTGTAACTAAGGGTTTTACTCCCGCTCAATCACAAGTGTATTATTCTTTGGTGATAAACTACTTCCTTCTTTCCTCAATGAACTTATTTCCTCTTCCTTAGCATTCAATATAGCCCAAAATTCATTTCAAACAAGTTGTGCCCTCAATTATGGTTCATGTTTTAAACCTTTTGATGGCCTCATCAAGTAACCATGCATTACATGCCCTAATTTACCACAAAGAAAGAAGAAGCAAAAATCCAACAATCGCTAGTACTTGAAAAATATCTTATAGCTCTCAATTAAAGAATGACTAATCCATTTTTCTTTCCTCAAAGGTTTGTTGCAATTAATTTTTACACTCACTCGCAAGAAATTGTTCCTAACTCCATATTCACATCTAATTGGCTCACAATCTATATACTGACCAAGTGTTACACTACACATTTTTGCATTTAAAAGATTCATCTGAACTAATTTTAAACCATGTATTTAGATCCCGAAGCCTACTAAATCCAAAGGAATCTCCTCAATGTTAAGGCTAGCTTGCCAAACTTCCATTATCAATACATGTCCCAAAGTTGACCAAGGACCCTCTTCAAAGACTTTCCTCAACATGTTTAACGAATTAAAGAATATTAAAAATCGATTAGGGCCAACTAGGCTAAGAAACACTTTACCAAATTCCTCATAAGCTTTCTTTAAGATGCTCATTACCACTACTCCACTAAGTGTTTTCTCATCAAAAACTCTACCAATAACCAAAAGTTCTTTTACACTTAAGCTTGCACCATCCATATCTAAGATTAAGTTATCCTCAAATTCACTATAATCATAAAGGACAATCACCTCAACTTTCCCTTTGTGTTTGCGATCCATAACTAACAAGAAGTTACAAATAAATAACACTAGTATTAACAATGATACTGATAGTATTTAAACAAATGTAGGAAACAAGAACAAGCAAAACACAAGATGGAAGCATAAAACAATGAGAAGCAAAAATATGAGACAAATTATTGAGTAGAGAAGAATCAAACCAAGGAACTAAGATGTTTAGAAAACTAAACAAAAAGGAGAATTAAGCTAGCATTTTGTCTTACTAGAAAAGATCACTTAAGTTAGTTGATACAAATTTAATACTATAGCTATGAATGCTAGAAATGTGAGCAACAAAAAGTAATAAAAACTACTAAGTAAATATGTTAGAAATAGAATGCAAAATGTGAAAATTGTGGATAGAATGACATAACAAAAAACCAATTACCACATAGGTGAGAGTGGCTCCCATTTAGAGAGAATATTCTCCTTCTAAAAGAAGAGAGAGAAGCACATTGTTATCCTGTACATTCCATTTGATTCAATGTGTTAATTCAAAACTTTCATGACCATTTAGATTTAAAAACAGAACTTATTCATTCTTTCAAAATGTAGAAGGGACAGTGTCATTCTTATAGCGGACAATATGCAAAATAGAGTAACAATTAGGGATGCCTAGTAATAGACACAAACTAATACACCAACATACTAATAGAATAATATAAATGCTTATTATATCAGCAAGGTATTATACCCATACAAGAAAGCATTTCAACAAAACAATAAATGCAAATAGTAGGTCTTACTAGAACTTCCTTCTCCCCAAATTAGTCATTAATCATACTGATAAAAATTGAGGAATTTCCTCTGGAGTGGTAGACCTAACATCTACATAAAGGTGAAAGTGAAATGGGATATAGTTTGCAATGCTTTCGATAGAGGAGGTCTTAGTATCTCTAGGTTAGATTTTTGGAACAAAGCCATCTAAGTAATACACATATGACATCTATGTAAGGGTGGTTTTTTGGCACTAAGGATGAGGGATATATAGGTAGAGTAGATCCATTCAACTTATCTTAAAGGTCAAAGTTTTTGGAAGGTTAAGACTCCTACAGTTTACTCTTGGTCTTGGAAGAAACTTCTAAAACTAAGATCCTTGATTCTAAATGCTTTCTCTTAGTAAGTCGATGATGAGTTATCTATTTCTTTATGGTAAGATTTTTTGCTCCCGATAGGTACGCTTGACTAGGTATATAACTTAAGAGAAATAACATAATCTAGCTTACCTTACGAATCTCTCCTTTGCTCCATTATTGATGATCAAAAGTGGCTTTTCCCACAAGGAAAATTTTGGTTGAATTTCACCATCCCCAAATCTATCCAACCTTCTCTATACCTAGTTGATTCCTTCTTGTGGAAGCACTCCTCTTCAAGGGATTATACTATTAAATTAGGCTACAAATTTGTAGATCCTCACCAACTACTTGTTCCTTAGGCATTTCATTATTTGGAACAAGAAAACTATTCCTTAACACTCCTTTTACCTTTCACTTGCTTAGCAAAGGAAATTGCAAACTCTAGATAAGCTAATAGTATGGGGTATCATTAACTCGAGCACATGCTTTTTTTGTAACCAAAATGTGGAGGACCATAGCCATTTTTCCTTTATCCACACTCTAACTAGGTTTGGAATCATGTAAGCAACTTGCTTAATTGTCTTAATCCTTTTAGAACTTCAAATGGTGTTATTACTAGTCTTACTACCTTTAAGAACTGCTTACAGGCGAATGACTAATGCCCTGCTGTTGCTACTGCAATGTATTGTCTTTGGAGAACATGAAACTTGCTCCGTTTGAGGAAAGATTGTGTTCTTACATCCTCAATCTCTTGCCAATGTTAGGCTATGATAGATGTCTTAGTCTAGTTTTTCCTTTTTTTTTTTTCTCATAGCTTTTTTGTACTCCTTTTTGTATAAAATTGAGTAATTGTGCTCACCATCCCATCCTTAATGGTTGCCTATGTTGTATTAATGAAATTACTTATCTATCTAACAAAAAAAAAAAAAAAAAAAGTTAACTAAGACCATATTTGTCAAAATCGCGATTTTATCTATACAATTTTACAAGTTTACGATTTTAAGAAGCTCTTTCAAGTTAACTCGTGTATAAACTATTTTTCATGTAAAAACTTACGTTTTTAATTTAATTTACATGTAAACTAGGTGAAAACTTACCTTTTTAACCAAGTTTATCAATTCTAAATATCTAAGTTAAATGGGCTAAAAATTTAAAAAATACAACTAAGCTTTTACAAGTCATCAACTATTACAGTATTACATCATCTTTCATATCCGATTTTATTTATTTTTTCTTTTTTTCTCTCTCTTAGTTCCTTATTTTATGTTTACAAACTTTACTCAAGTTTCAACTCTAATAATAAAGGTTACAAGAAAAATTATATAATTCAGTTTGTACCATCAATAATTTTAAATGAGTTGAAATATTTAGTTCTCTTTAGTTCATTACTTTTTCAAAAAAAGAAAATAATGGAAAAAGTTTAATTTCGACTTTGTTTATCCTTATTCTACACATGTTTAATTATATATTATTAAGAATTTTTTATAAAAAAAAAGAACTTGATCTTTTTATTTTTGTATATCCATCTTGTATTTCAAGTTTTGAATAATTACTATAAGTATTTCCATAGTTTTTTAAAGTTATTTTACATAGATGGTAAAAACTTACGTTTCTATGTTTCGATTTCATGTTCCGATTCTACTATCCCTTTAGCGATTCTACACAGAATTGTAAGTTGGACAACCTTAACTAAGACAACAAAAATTATTACCAACCAAATAAAGTAAATTACATGGTATAGAGTAGATAATTAGAGAAACTTTCTCCTAAGTCACTCAATAAAATAGCATTAGGAGGTAGCTTCTCTATAAAAATAAAGGTAGCTTTTCTTTACTAAGCTTTAGTAACCCCAATCTAAGAGAGTAAAGATTTATACACTGTTTTCTTAGAGTTTCTCCTATTTAATGGAGATATATTCTTCTATCTTAACAAAGAGTGTAACTATTCTTTCTTTATATTTAGAGAGAAGTTGTAATATTATCCCACTTAACGGAAGTTCTCAACTTTATTTTAATTGCTTGATATTACTCTATAATTTTGATGTTTAACAATGGTATTAGAGTCATAGGTCGTCAAAGGTTGTCGATCATTATATATGTTGAAGGTACTATTCATGTTGAAATTGAGATCGTCAATTCAATTATGTTTCTATATATATGTGTATGTATGTGTCACACATGTACCCAATTACGTTTGTGCACTTGTTGCGTATCTCTCTCTCTCTCTCTATGTGCGTCTGTGTATGTATGTATGTATGTATGTGTATCCGTGTACACACATGCGCATATGTACATATGTACATGTACGCATACATATATATATATATATATATATATATCTATTGTATCTCTATGCATATCTATATCAAATCAATATTAAAACCATGATAGCAAAATTTGAGATTAAGAAATTTCTTGGGAATAGTTTCTCCTTATAGCAATTAAAGATTAAAACACTTTTAAAGAATGACATTTGCTTAGTAGTAACTGACGGGAGACCCATAGAAATAATTAATGATAAATTAAAGCATATTGATTTTTTTTTGTATATACATCCGTATGCACATGTTAGTACATGAGTAAGCATGCATTTGTGTGCTTGGGTGCATATCACCCTACATGCCTACATATGTGTGTATCTCTTTATGTGTATGTGTATGTATGTGTGTATATTTCTATATTAGATTAGTATCAAAACCATGGCAATAAATTTGAGATTGAAAAGTTTGATGGGAATAATTCTCCTTATGGAAATTAAAGACAAAAACACTTTTTAATAATGACAATTACTTAGTAATAATTGAAGGAAGACCTATAAATATAGTTGTTGATAAATTGAAGGAGATTGATAACAATGCTGTTGTTAATTTGCATTTAGCAATAGCAGATTTAGTCTTATCAAGTATTGTAAAGAAGAAGACAGCAAAGGAAATTTGTGATGCACAAATCAAATTGTATGAGGTCAAGTCACTTCATACTAGAATATTTTTAAAGAGGAGATTCTATACTCTTCAAATGAGTAAATCTACATTAGAGACAAATCACATCAACAATATAAATATGTTATCTACTAAACACATAGCATTAAATTTCAAATTAGTAGAAAATGAACATGGAAAGGTTCTACATTAGAGTTTACCAGATTCATATGATCAACTCATCAGCAATATAACAAATAATAATATTACTAATTCTCTATCTTTTGATAATGTTGTTGGAGCCATTCTTAAAGAAGGATCTAAATAAGAAAGATAAATCAAAATGCTCAAAGTGAGCAAAGACTTTAACTGTGACAAGAAGTAAATCAACTTAACGTTGCTTCAATGAGAATCAAAATCATGGTAGATTGATATCTCGAATTAAAAAGTACTTTAAATGCTACCATCGTGGTAAGATAAGACACTTAAAGAAAGATTGTTGGCTAGCATGAAGAATACAGAAAAGACTCCTATAATAACATCTTCAACCTAAGGATGTCTTGCAAATATCTTAAATGATGGAGAAATTTTATATAGCAAATCAATAATTACTTCTAAAGATGGAAAACAATTCACTAATGTTTGGATAATGGATTCGGGTGCAACATGGATGTCAAGCTCTTTTTAGGTTTTCCTTAATTTAACATATGTTAAGTTCAGCCCATTTAATATAAATTACTCGACAGAAAATTAAGGAAAAACAATTTTAAAAAAAATGATTAGAAAAAACTTATTTTGAAAAAATAATTTAGAGTCACCAACTAGTTAAACTGGTAAAAAATTCAAATTAAGATTTTTGAGTAGAAAATCCCTAATTTAGTCATTAGTCTATGGATATTCTAAAAAAATAATTTTTTAGAAAATTTAACTAAAAAATCAAGATTCAAAGACTAACTTATTAAGACTAAGTCATCATATAAAAAAAATTAATGGACTTTTATTTTTTATAATTTTTCTAAAAAATGTGAAAACATTTAAAAATGAGAAAATGCATGAAAGTGAATTTTTTTCTTATTTTTATTACGAATTTTTCCGAAAAATATAAAAAAAAAATAAAAATATTTTACCAATTTTATGATTACCCTAAAGGTACCTATATACAGGCCAGTTGGGATCAAATCAACGTAACTCTGTTTTTTTTTTTAAGAAAATATTTAATAGGTTGATTTTTTTTAATTTAAAAATTAAGCCAAAATTACATTATTTAACAATTTATTATTTTAAAAAAATCTAATTACATGAATCTATAAAAAACAAACCTAACTAACTAAATTTTTTGAAAAGACTCTAATTAAGACTTTTTATTTAAAAAAAAAAAAACACTATGTACCAAAAATTTGTTTTTTCTAAACCCTAAATGCAAGATTTATATGAATCTACAAAGATATGAGATTTAAATACATATTTTCACTAAAGATATAAATCTTAGAAAAATATGCAACTATATCTAAAAATGCAATTTTGTAAAAAATGTAATTTAAATACATATCTTTAAAGATATGAATCTTGGAAAAATATGTAACTATATCTAAAAATGCAAATTTTGTGAAAATATGTGATTTTTTTTAAAGTGAAATTTTTATTTAACATGCCTAGAAAGTTCTCATGATAAATATGTAAAAAATGTAAAAAATTATTAATACATGATGAATAATAGAGACCTGCAAAAGAACTCATGTTAGTACTCTTTACGTAAAAATTCTAGTTATGTAATTTTAAACTAATTTCACATATCAATGAAAAATAAAGCCATAATAAAACAAGCAAAAAGAAAAAAAAAAGCCTACTACAAAAATAAACTAAGTATGGATCAATATTAATAACAAAAAAAAAAAAAAATAAAGTAACTAAAGAAACAAACAAAAAAGAAAACGAAAAAACAAACCAAACCTAGGTATCTTCAATTCTTTGCGCAAGTCAAAGTAGGCAGTTGGGTACACATGTTAGTTAGATCCAGGTTGGGTATTAGAGCTCTATGGGTCGCACTTTAGATCTTAGTCTTTCTTCAATAGCAAGGATTGAATCAACTTCCCTAAGCCAATTCTGATAACTCAATCAAGCGGGAAATGAAAGATTCATGTAATTTTAATTACCAAAACTTAGATTAGTGAAGGTGTTTTGATAGGAGGCGGTTGTTTTGGTGATTTGGGAACTTTGGTGGTAGTGGTGGTGATAGTGATAGTGGTTGTGATAGTGATAGTGGTTATAATAGTGGTTAGGGTTGGATAGCGATGACTAAGTATGTCTAAGTAAGAGTAGAGTTGGTTATGGGGTTATTGAAGGTAGGGAATACAATAGCGGTATTGGTTTTGCATTTAAAAGTAATGGCGATAGTATTTCAAGAGGTGGCTAATGGTTTTGGGGTCGTTAGGTTGATGATTAGGTATAGGTTTGATGTGTATAGGTTCAATGATGGGGTTAGGTGGTCTATGTCTATCATGGCTATGTTAGGTTATGTCAAGGGATTAATGTTGCACTTATGGGGCATATTTGGGTCGCTACTGGGTGTATGTGTGGTTAAGTGGCCTAGGTTGTTTAGATTCGTACGTTACAATGGGTTATCATAAAGTAGCATCTAGGTAATTAGGGTTTGGTTGTGTTATGGTTCACCGATGCTAGAGAAATCGAAGGTTGGGGTTCCAGTCATACCATGGTTGTAATTAGTGATGGGAAGAAGTTGGCTCATGCAAGACAGTAAGAGAGGAAGGGTGTTGCATGTGTAGGCTATACATGGAGTGGGAGAAAGAGTAGAAAATGCATGTGTACTACTGTGAAGTGTAAAGCTAATGTGATCGCGTGGGATGTGCTGGGGAGCGAAGGAGCAAGGATTGGATTATGTGCAAAGCTTGGAATTCTCTACTATTTATAAACGGTGAACTTGAATCTTTTAGATATCTTTGATGAGGATTCAAATCTTAATAAGATTTAACAAATATAATTTTTATAAAATATGACAATACATTCTTTAGATTTATTAATGTCTCTAATAATTCCTTTATGATTTGATCTAATCCACTCTTAAGATCAAGTTTCTAAAAGCTTCACATTTTGTTTAGGTTTTCTATCTTGAGCTTGACTTAGTTCAACTTGTTTTAATATAGCCCAAAATACACATGCTAATCATTTAATCCTATCCCGAGTCTATTTTAATTAGTCCAATTAAGATATTTTCAAATTAGATAAAAATTCACTTTATACTTTATCGGACTATTTTCAAAAAATATTTTTCTAATAAAGTGCAATTATTTAAAGATTCCAAATTTATTAAATCGCATATATACTTTAAACTATTATTTGATCCGATTCCAAATTGACTAACAAACTCGACTTAAACACTTTATTTTTTTACTTTTTCAATTTTTAATTTTTATACTTTTTCATTTTTTAATTTTTAAGTTTTCAATTTTTTTTTTATAAACCTAGCCTAAAATGAAAAAATGAAATAAAAATAAAAATAAAAACCTAATATAAAAGGAATGTAAAAATGGGATGTCTACAATGGCACATAACTCCACATCCAAATTGGTTTTACACTTACAAGTCTATCTCAAAAGGATTCATATTCATAGTTAATACCGTCAAATTAGAAATGCACAATGGTACTATTTGTAAAATACAAGGGGTGCAACATGTGAAGGACTTAAAGAAGAATTTATTATCCATTGGGCAATTAGATGATTGTAGATGCAAGTCCCATATTGAAGGTAGTAAGCACACTATACCGATGAGAGCAAAAAAGATCACAACTAATCTATACATACTCTTGGGAAATACATTGCAAGAGGCATATGCATCAATTGCAACAACTAGCTAAGAAGAAACAACAATGATATGGCAATACAAATTAAGCCATATGTTGGAATAAGCTTTAAAAGTCCTTATAGAACGTAATCTCTTACTTGGACGTAACTTAGTAAATTTATCTTTCTACAAGCAATGTATGATAAGTAAGTAGCATAGATGAAAGTTTGATAGACTAATTAGTAGAAGCAAATACATATTACACTTGATTCATTCTGATGCGTGAGAATCACTATAAATGTCTATGGGAAGAGCAAAATACTTTATATCATTTATAGGTGGTGCCAATTTCTACAAAAATTTCCTTTTAAAATGAAGCATAAATTTGGTTTTAGAATAGATTTGCTGATGCTTTGAGCAAAAGAGCTTCTTTATTGCTCACCTTGAGTAAAGAAATCATTGTGTTTGAAGAACTCAAGGGATAGTATATGTAAGATAAGGATTTTGCTGAAATTTAGAGAGAAGTCTCTCAAAATCAACTTTTGGAAGGATTCCATATACATCATGGGTTTCTAATGTGTGAGAATTAGTTGTGCTTACCTAAAGCTTCACTTCGAGAGTAACTAATTCAAGGACTACATAACAAAGGATTAGTAGAAACTTAGAAAGAGAAGAAACAACACACTTACCACTATGAACGAGAGATTTTACTAGCTACATTTGAGAAGGAATGTGTATAAATTTATTGAAAGATGTATTATGTGCTAGAAGGCTAAGGGGAAATCAAAGAATACTAGGTTATACGAAGAATTCAAAGGGGAGTTGATTCTGCATTTGTGGTGGTAGATAGATTTTTCAAAATGACTTATTTTATTCCATATAGAAAGACTTCTGATGCAATAGAATTACCATATTATTCTTTAAAGAGGTTGTTAGATTGCATCATGTTTTGAAATCTATCACTTATGACCGTGATATAAAGTTTTTGAGTCACTTTTGGAAGTCCTTAAGGAACATATATGATTCTCCTTTCAATTTTAGCAACATTGCTCACCTATAGATTGATGGGAAAATAGAAGTTGTTAATAGAAGCATAAGAAATCTAATTTGAAGTATTTGTGGAGACAAGTCAAGATAACAAGATGTTGCAGTAGCTCAAGCACAATTTGTGTACATTAATGTTGTTCATAGTGCTATTGGAAGATCACTATTTTCGATTGTATACACAAAAATACAATAACATACGCTTGTGATTCGGTTGTCTAAAGGCAAAGGAAAGAATATTCAAGCTAAGAACATGGCTAAGTAAATTGTGGAATTGCATAAGGATGTGAAACAAAAGCTTAAATATGCTAATAAAAAATACAAGACATTTGTTGATAAGCACCAGCAAGTAAAGACATTTAATGAAGAGACAAAGTTATGGTGTATCTTTGTAAAGAGAGGTTTTCAGTGGCTACTTATAATATATGCAAAAAAAGAAATATGGTCCTTATAGGACATTTTAGAAGTTGAATGACAATACTTATGTCATTGACCTTTGATGCAAACGAAATAGCATTGCATGTCATGGATCAATTAGGTCATCAAAAGAGGAAAAAGAAGAAGTCAGAAGTTAGTTAGTCTCATCCAAAAGTAAATCCTAGAATGCTCCAAAGCATAGTTAGTAGAAAGCCATAGACATCAAAAGTAGATGAGAACCTTGAGTTCAAAAGTCTATTTCTTATTTAGCATGTCAATAAAGATTTATTTGAGCCTACTTCAATTGAGACCAAACCGCTTCACCATTTGGTAAACTTAGGAGGTCGAATTTTTTAGTTTTAGCATGATATCATAATGCTTAAGATTTTTTTACTAGTTTAGAAAGTTTATCTTTATCTTGTCTTCTTTCCTTATTTTGTGGCATGTGGATTTTATTCACCTTCCTTATTTTATCTTAGAGTTATAGGATTATAAATACCTTATCATCGGTTATAGTTTGAGCCTTTGGCAATAATACAATTTTTATTCTCTCATGATTGTGTCTATCACACACTACATGCTGCGTCAAGAATATGCATCGTACACCGACTTATTATCTTCATTAGGTCATGCAGTTGTTAATCTTTGTCGATTTAAAGTGAATCATAGGTCCTCTTTGTTTTGGACCATTTGAATAATTGTTATAACCAAATCCCAAGCTTGCCTTGTACTTTCATCCCTCTTGCAATCTAATTTAGAATAATCGAAGTAGATCTTGATGACCGTTAACACCAATTAACACGCCTCTTGAATTTGAGAAAGGGTAGAAATGTGGCTATTCCGAAGAACACAATGATTTCCTAATGGAATAGTTCGGGTCAAATTCTCCCTTTCAACAGTTACAATGTAGAGGAAGATAACCCGTCGGGTATGTCCTATTTTCCGAGTTATAATCGTATGGTTGACGTAGATTTTATGCTAATTCACAACTGAAAACAGCAATTACACTTGACTTACAGTTTTCTATTAAGAGCTGATGCCTAGACCTCTTGAAGAAATATTAAAGAGGAATTTACTCTTTTGGAATTGCTTATATACTTATGCTAAAAGTATAAAGCAATGTCGGAAAAAGAATCTTAACTTCTTATATGATTCGTTTGGCTGGTAACGGGCAGCACGAGCCTTGTCCCGCAAGATTTTTCTTTTATTCCGAATTGCCTCATATGATTAGACCAAACTTGAATGCCGAAAGGGACAACTCCTTGAGGTATCTTGATTTTGTTAGTTTCTTTTCTTTTTCCTTTTTTTTAAATCAGACTTTGTTGATTTCATATATATCACCGAGGAAAGATGGTTTAGGGACATGGAATTGATCCGAAAATCATCATGAATTATTGGAAAGTGTTAAAGACAGTAACGTGGCTAATTTCTGCGTGACCTACGGGAAATTTGACAAATTGTTAGCCGTTTGATCCGTAAATTTCGTACTAAAGACTCGATCCTTGCATCATTGTGCATTAGTTTCTCAGTAGTATATTTTCTATGATAAGTGCTTTTTTTTTTCTTTTTTTTTGTGTTTTTTATTTTTCTTTTACCTTTTTTTTTATTCCTAATTTAGAATTATGTTATCCATTTGGTAAGATTTGTTGCAGTCGTCATTCGGATCAGTTTTATCCTTCTAGGAGGAAAATTGCTACCTCACATTTTAACGCTCGAGGAAATGTTCCTATTCAACGAGATTTGAGTTACACAAGTAGGAGGGGAACTCATCGTACCGACACCGTAAAAGTATGAAAAGGAGTTAATAAGATTGTTTAAAATTTTTATATTATATAAGGCATAAATTGTAAAACTTCAAATAATTAATCACTAAAATTTTTTATTTTTAATTAATTAACTTACTGTAAAATATAAATAACTATGGATATTCGAAATTATACAGTCCCTCATAACAGTAGAGAATCGATATTTCTTACCATATAATAAGACAAGGTAAACCAACTTTGTAAAATTACAAAAAATACTAAATTATACTGAACTCTAGTATATAAATATTTCCTACAAAACATATTTTTGTACCATCTCAACTAATTCTAACATTATTATATTTATCTTCACTCTACATTCCATACTTGAGAATTATCCCAATCTCAGCTAAATGAACTTGCAAAGGAAACTATAGAGGAATGAGCAATCACTACTTAATAAGTTCATTCCTCACCACTACTGTTCAAACAAGTTATGAAACATTATTAACACACATATAATCTATTTATATGCGAAATGAATGTATACGTATTGAATGCAAGTAATATATTCATAGGAGTTCGGAACTATTGAAGGTGTAAATTTACATTGTTTACAAATTGATTTTTCCTCCAGACATATCTATGCAATGTACCTCACCTTAACTGCATAAGACTCCCTGAGAGCATCATCCCTCTAGATGACACTCGATTATTATCCATGTCGAGAAAAAAATATCAATCAAAATAGGTAAACCCTAATTAAGGACATCTACCATCAATAAATTATATCCAAGGCCACTTGAGTACACAAAGCAAGTTCTCTCACTATCAAAACATATCTAAAGCCTTACAGGCACAAATACACAAGTTTTCTTGCAATTAATTGGAGACACCATGCTAATTTTGCCTCAACAATAAAAATATCATTCACAGCCACTACGAGGTCTCACAGAAATCATTTAACAATATATATAAAAAAAATGTTTTTCAAAAATACTTTTCTTAAAAATATGCAAAGTTAGTATTCTCCATCAATATACCAGTTGAATCATAAACATACGACAAATATAAACAATTATTTTAGCCAGATATTTATTTTTACCAATTTAAGAAAATGACCACATGGATGATAGCACACAAAGCATTCAGCCATTCAACAAATAATTGATATCAACTAACAAGCAGCATACAAACATCAAACAGCAAGTAGATAGCAAATCATCAAAATTCTCTCACCTAGATTAATGCTCACTCTTTAAGCCTTTGAGATTTCCAAAACTTTATAATCAAGTACCTAAAAGATAATAAATCTTATAAGTATTATGAAAACTAAGTTCCTTAATTAACTAATTATCTATTATTATTTGCCTCATTTTCCACCATAACCCAAGTATGGTATAAATATAATTTAACTTAAATCTTTTATCTTTTTTTTTTATCTTAAATTTTCAATTGCGTATAACTTTTTCATTTCATTTCAATTCCTATTTTTATGATCTTATAATCGATGTTTATCGTTTTTAAACATACTCTGACGTAACGAGGTTCATTTTGAACATTAAAACCTGCATTTTTCATTATGACCTAAAAATATTACAAATTTTATTATTTTGACTTAAATATTAATAAATCATTATTTTAAGATTTTCTTTACGGATTTATGATTTAATAACTTTCTAAATTATATATTTTTTTGCAATTTTCTTATTTTTAAGTCTATTTTATAATTAATCACTTATTTTACTATATTAAGGTTAAATGCTTATTTAATTCACTTTTTACTACTTTTATAATTTCCTAATTAATTAATTATTTTATTATTATTATTTACAATTTCAATTATAAGTACAAGGTGTTAACATAGCAACACTAGATTGGTCCACGTGTCTTTTTATGAATTATTTTAATTTTTGCAATTTTTCTAATTTTGGAATATTAATTGCTATTATATGTATATATATATATATATATATACTATAATTTATTAAAATTTGGAAATTAATTATATTTTTTCCTTTTATGGTCACAACCTCATATGTACATATATATATGTTATCTTATTTAAGAATTTAGTATTTTTGTATATTTATACATGTATTATTTAGACATATATGTATACTTATATTTATACTATATTAATATTATACATATATTTATACTTATACATATACTTTTATACTTATGTTTTCCTACTCTCTTTTTACATGAACTTATTTATAACTCTTATACTATACTTCACATATATGTATTACAACTTAAGTATACCAAGTATTATATGTATGTATACATACTATATACACCTATATACATATTAATGTGTACCATACGTATACATAAATAAAGCATATGTGTACATATAATGATATATAATTACATATACGAGTACATAACCGTGAAGATGAAAAACTATATATATAATTCAATATATGAACATGGATTTTAATTACAAAGCAGAGAAATACATATCATCCTAATTACATACTCCTAAAGTATATGAAACTTTACAATATATATATATATATATAACAAAAGTAAATGTAAGTTAATATGAAAAAAATAAACTAAATACAACAAAAATACTACTTAACTACTCATTTTCGTATCTTAGAGAGTGGTTGAATCAAGAGCTCATCTTCTTCTTGAATTTATTGATAAAAAATAAAAGAAAAATTAAAAGGATAAAAATAAGAAGAAGATGGGATAGGGGTAGGTTAGAAAAGAGGAGGATTTGTCTATTTTTCTTGCGTTTGATTTTTAAAAAATAAAACAAAGTAGTTTCACATTCAATACATGCAGCTGGACATAAAAAGTAAGGGAAAGAAAGCAAAAAAAATTAAAAAGAAAAGAAAAACAAGATAAGATCTATCATAAAAATCTAGTTATCCTTGTCTTCTAATTAGTCACATAGGAAAAAGAATTCCAACAAGTGGCAGCTACAACATGGAAATGATGCGGGCCAATTAGAGAGGGAAAAGAAAGAAAAGAGGAAAAAGGAAAAGAACAAAAAAAGTAGTGTATCAAATAATTTTTTTTTAAAGTATACCTCACTTTTATAGGATATTTGAAATAATTTATAATGTAGTTATAGAAAAAAAAAATATGAAATATAAAATTAATGTATATCATTTAGTACATAAACATGAAATATATAGCTAAGTTAATTCAAAATAATTAAATCGACACAAAATTAGCATATATATATTTAAATATGATATTATAAATAATCACAAATTAATATTCATAATTTTATCAATTTTATTAATTAAGTTGTTACTTTTTACATTTGTGAATATTTAGAAGTTATCTCTATTCGTTTGTTAATAATTGCATGCGATTACACGTGTTAATAAGTAATCGTACTCAATTAGGGTTTTATTACTTTTAAAGTAAATTTATACATTTTATAAGTTTATGGTTATAGTTTTAAGATTTTTATTGAGTTCAAGTTCAATCTCTTGTATTTATGTATATAAATAATTTAGGATTTTTATACACAATTAAAGTTTTGGTTAATAAATTAGGGTTTTTCATATTTATTTTAAGTTTCGAATTTAAAATTTTAATCAGCCTTAAGTTTATCAACTCTGTTGATTTAGGAGAGTTATCTACGGTATTTGAGTTTAATTTTATACTCAATTAGCCAAATTTACAAGGTTTACAATTTGTGATTTAAATTTCTCCTTTTTCAATACGATATTTTCTGCTTTAGCTAATCGCAAGTTAGAAGATGTGATGGTATAAAGTCCATCATGTGCTAATGAATGGAGCCAACTTAAAAAACTACATGAGCTTGTCCAATTAATTGAATTCAAGAGTAGAATTTGAGTTATTTAAATAGATAATTAAGCATAATTTAATGCATTGATTTACATAATCAGGAGATGAAGATATAATGTAAAATCGACTCAATAGTCAATTGATCTGGTTTTTGGATTTTTAAGAATGGTTTTAGTATGAACTCTTGAGAATATAATATGCTGTAAGAATTAACACTCATTAGATTAAATAAACGTTATGATGTATGATGAAATAATCTAGTTTACTCGGTACAATTATGGACATTAATAAAGATTAGGAAAAAGAGAGTTTAAAACTCAACGAAAATATTCTATTCATTGATAATGAAGTTGAAACAATATTACAATACTTAAGCTAAGGTTAATGGTAATCTCTTAATTAAAATATTGGTAGACCGCATACCTGTGATGCACATGCTAGAAATAAAGAAAAAATAAATAAAAAGCCTGTTACAATTATATTTTGATTTTTCAATCAAATTGTAAAACATTTAGTTTCAACAATAAATTCTTAAAAGTTCTAAAAAAAGCTAAGTTTGTCAATGTGATTACTGCATTCATTTATATAGTAAATATAGTTATAATGTGACAAATGTAAGATTGCTGCATATAAAAGTAACTATTTTTGGTATAGAAACTAATTGGGTTAATTGATATTTCTAGCCTCATTAAAGTATTATGAAAGATATATATTGTATGATTACAAATAACAAATTAGATTAATATTAATATTATGAAAGATAATTTCAGAATATAGAAAAAGATACCAAAATTCTCTCCTTTTTTGCTTTAATAATATAGATAAAATAAAAACATGGAAGGAAAAGACATGGCCAGCAGTTCGTAGGGATATAAACGGGGCGGGTCTAAGACTTATTATAGGAGCATAGAACTTGTTTAATAGGATTTTTACTATATCCTAAAACCCATCTTAGAACCCATCCGAAAACCCTATCAAATAGTACCTTATAGGATTTTTAACGAAATAGATAAATTGGATACTCTATTATGATCCGTCCTATCCGATGATATTCTATAGGATTTTTAACGGATTAAACAGATCGAGTATCTTATTATGATCTATCCGTTTACATCCCTAGCCATCCAACATGATAGGGAAACGTCCGGCTAGTATAGCTACTAGGTTTGAAAGTTGCAAAACTTTCTATTCTTGGTACTTTTGTGCTGTTATGAATTAGAGCCAGCAAGATGGTCGGTACCAGCTTAACAGTAAGAAAAACGAACTAGCTTAGTGGTGGTTCTGTTGTGCTTCGTCTTTCCTATTTTACTAAGTCCAATCCCGCAATATAACATTTGGACACTGTGCTTGGCCTATTACAACAAATCAAAATATACGAAAAACTATTATAAAATGAAATGAAAGGACAACAATGGATCAAAATCCTTTTGAGGCTGGATAAATTATCAATAATTCCTTAAGCGAAATCTTGTAATCTTCTAGTTCTCACTATGCTGATGGGATCTGAAACTTGGTCAAATCGCAAATACACTCAATAATCTTACGAGCTTAATCAAATTTTAAAAAAATGTTTATTCCCTTGTTCACCACCATCTTTGATACCTGGCCTTTAGTATTACCTTCATTAAGGGCTATACATGTTGGTATTTAAAATTAGAATCTTAGTGTTTGATGATTTATAAATAATATATATTAATAAATATTAACAAATTCAACGAGAAGAAACTTTTTGCAAAACTAAAGCACCCTAAAGGAAAAATCTTGGAGCCAATTACATTGATAAGACTAGAAAGTTTTAAAATTGAACACATTTATTTCTTAAAATTTTTATTGTGTATCACCCCTTCCTATTTTACATTCATTCGTCGCGATACGACTTGATTCCGACATGAAATCAAATGGAAATTCAAATGGTCAAGGAACTTAGCACGATAATGAAATTTGAGTATAGCCCAAATCTGTAATCTGAAATATAAGTTCTTCTAAGTTTCTCAATACATTAATAGCCATATCATAGCCAACAATTGCAAGGGACAGGGAGTCGGTATTTCTGAGTTATGACCATGAAAGTAACCGTACGGTAATAAAAATACGACGTATCTTAATTAAAAATCTTATGAATTTGCAATCCAATAACCTCAAGATTATATACATATCAATGAATGAAAACTCTTATAGCTAAGTAGCATGAATTACGTTTCTTAACGTAATAGACTAGCATGTAAGAATACATTAATAGCCATATCATAGCCAATAATTGCAAAAGATGTGAATAGATACTTCTGTGTTTTAATTATAGAGATAACTGTACAATAAAAAAAAGTATGATGTGTCTTAATAGAAAAATCTTATCAAGTTATTCTAATAATCTTAGGATTAGATAAATAGCAAAATGCACTAAAACTTTTATAGTAAAGTAATATGAACACTAATGAGTTGGGTACTATTTTCTCACCATATATATATATATATATATAATTGCGAAAGAAATATGCATATGATTCAAAAAAATATATTAAGAAAAGACTGATGCATGCGCATCATTAGTTTAATTTTTCTTTTCTTTTTTTTTGTTTCTCCACAAATTAAAGTTGATGTTGCTAGAAATACTTGAAAAGTCATGGAAGTCGTAAAGCACTTTTTTTTCATGTCTTCTTTTTTTTTTTTTCGTGGATAAAAGTCATAAAGAGCTGACGAGGTGCTGAATGCTGATGATCCCCATGGCCAAAAAGATATCTTGCTTAATATTCTTTCACGGATTGGTACGTATAAAAGTGGTGAAGAAGAAAGAAGGTACCACATATATACACTATTATAAAGTACATTTTAGCATAAAAGATAGTCCACTTTTTAATTATTCAACTTAATTTCTTTTTTCTTTTATAATTTCGTAACTTCATTTAAACCTACAACCGAATAAAGCTAATCTTGTTTAATTAAATTCTTAGGATTTTTCTGGTTGTATTATTAAATTTGTGTGGGTAATAAGACTCCACCGATTAATTTTTTTTTTTTAAAAAAAAAGAAACTTTTGAGACTATCCCGGAGATTCTTGATATCTTTTGAATTTTTATTTTCACAATAAATTTGAAAGAGGAAGTCGTCAGGATTTCTCGTTCTCAATCTTTTTAGATATCTAGATATATACTGAAGTAGTGGACAATTACACTTATATTTTTCAATAAGCTATATTTTTAAGATGTATTAAGAGTTTTCGTTTTATATTTTACGTTAATTATTTATGTATCGTGCGTCGAGGTGATTGAATGTAATATTTATGCCGAATACAATAATACAGGTTAGCAAAGTGAACATTTTGGAAATTTCGGATAATGTTAATGAAAAAAAAAAATTAATATAAGTATACGAAGTTGAGGGAAAAAAAGAGAGAGAGAGAGAGAGAGAGAGAGAGAACCGTGAGAACTCAAAATTAAGTAATTGAAAAATGAAAACTGTAACATAGGAATGTGAAGTAAAACAAAGCAGAAATTCCGGGTGCATTTTTTTGAAACCAACCCTTTTATTTATGTGTGCCTATTCATATTTTGTTACTATAATGTCCTAAATAGATACGAAAAACTAAATTTTACTGAAAGCGTATTGAAGTTAAGTAGATTAGAAGAACCGATACAAATGAGTTCTATGAATTCATAAGTTAAAAAAGAAAAAGAAAAAGAAGAATGTAGAATAGCAAGAATCTAGTTTAGTATTAAAAGAAATATATAAATCCAATTAATCAATATCAGCAATTCGGACCTCCTCAACATGCTCGTTAATGTCAGTATGTGAAACAAATTTGTCACTTGTTTCAAATTTCATGATATGATGGCGTGATAATGTATAGAGAATACTGAACTGAGTGGAGTGTAATGCCCTAGTTAAAATAAACTGATGGTTAAGCCAACAGGTAACTAGTGGATCCTTTCAAGATAGATCCAAAAGTTTTTTTTTTTTTTTTTTTAATTTTAGTATTCACTTTATTATTAAGTTTGACTTTATGAACCACTATTAATTCTTTCCTTTAACTCATGCATGACTTTGGTTATTTAGTGTATCAAAATTTTTCATTACTTTAAATATGTGATTTCCTCATTGCGTTGCTTTATAGTTCAGTTCAGTTTTTCTCCATTCTAGACCAGTATGATATGTTCGGTTAGCATGATTCTCGTACGTTTTTCGCCTTAATTACCCTAATCCCCTTTCCTTTAAACATGCAATATCCTTCCGTGCTAACTTATAGTCGGGTTAGATTTTCCCCATTTTCGGATGGATACGATGTGTTGGTTTGATATAATTCTACTAGCTTCTACCTCAGTTCATCCTGGAATTGTGCATCGATGTACCATTTGTAAAGACTTAATTTAAAGCAATCAATGAACAAGTTAATAGGTAAATTATAGGCTTTTTTAACCACTTAAATTAAAAATTTCTAACTAATATTGATTCTATATAATTCTTATAAATTAGTATTAATTCTTTTCCATAATGCATATAGGAATTATTCACAGGGTATCACATGGAGGATGGATGAGAGAGTGGGACTACAAGTTTTGAGCTTTAAATTTTCCGATAATAGAACTAATATAAGGGAAGGAGCTAACTGCGTGTAGAAGTACTGGTGTATCATAAGGTGGGCACAAATCCCCTGGTGTTGTTTTTGGCAACTCTTTCTGCGAGAAAATATAATAAAACGAAAATTTTGGAAAAATGAAACATATTCTTTTTCTTCCTAATCTCTCCGCAAATATTTTGTTTGTTTCTTTACATTTTAAGGACACCTATATTGATGCTTCTTGGAAACATATTAGAACATTATATTAATTTTCATTAGTGTAAAACTATTATAACATATCACATATGTTCACACACTCATAACTAATTTCACGTAAATTTACATTTTGGTATAATTCCTTCGAAACAGTATAATGTTGATATATTTTATCTATTTACTATTTATTTAAAGGAATAGAAGTAGAAAGACTTTAATTTGAAAGAATTTATTATCATTTTGACTTAGATAATCCTATTCCCAATTATATCCACCTTATACCTTAAAAATTATTGCATCATGATTGCTCAAGCTTGATTCCACCATTGTGGTGAGATATTTTGCTATATTATATAGAAGCAATAAAGCATTTAAATTTAATAACTTCTATAAAGCATTTAAATTTAATAAATAGAGGAATTTCATAATCTAGATTATCCTCGAACTTCCGTTAATGATAGATTGGAGGAAGGGAGAGAGGAGACCAAATCTTTCTCACTTGTTTTGTGTTGTCATTATACCAGTATATTGTTAATGATATTATTGCATAATCCTTTTTTTTTTTTTTGTCAACTAGGAACTACTATTCATATTAGAGTTGATGAGAGAGGATAGATTCAAATTTAATTTATTTCGTTAAGAAAATAGTATTTATATTACTAAATTATTCTAGTCTTAACTATTATTAAGCAACTAGCTATTTCGAAAAGCCATGATTATCACTAACCCTATACTTTTTGCTCCAAAAATATGGACCTAAACTAATATAATGGGAAATGGCCGTTTGAAGGTGGGGGCAGAAGCACAGATAAAAAGAGGGGTTGAGCTTGTCCCTGGGTTTTCCAATGGAACCCCACCAATGTGACCATTAGACTAAAAGCACAAAAAGCATGTCTGATGGCATCAATACATTGACAACTATTCATTAAAAAAACCCATCCTAAAATAATTAATAAGAATGAAAAAAAAAAAAAAATCTGAAAGAAGGAGGGCCCCACGGACCACCCTCTGACTTCCACTAACATATTCCAAAAACGTAAACAAATCAAAAGTGAGATTTCCTATCAAATGACATCCCCCGCACAATCACTCACTTCTATCTACAATTCATTTATTCCCTTTCATATATTTATAATAGAATTTCTAACGACTTCCGTACTCTCAATTTTTATTTTGGAAATAATCGCACATACATCCCAAAGAAAACCTAGTGGTTCGATTTTAGGGTTTTAGCATAATCCTAAAAATGTATGTATATCTTTAAAAATTATAAGAACGTAAAATGACATTTTGAAATTCATATAATCTATTATCACCTTATTGTAGTTTTAAAGAATATTTATAATTACCCATTTATTTTATATATCATTGGTTAACATCCGTCGTATATCTTTTATAGACAAAAAAATTTGAGCAATTTGTAAATTACATTAAATTAATAAAGTACTACTAAGGTATCCGGTAGATAAATGCATACATAAATTTACATAAAAGTTAAAGACTATAATATCATAGTGCCCCCTTCTGCCTAGCTAAAGATATACATATTCTATTCACAGCCAGGCAAGAAGAATAATAATAAATTACAAAAGATCCTTTCTTCATCTGCTCACTCCCTCCCCCCCCTCTCTCTCTCTAATCAATCCCATTCAATTAATGACAAAACAAATGTCTTCCCTATTTACTAGTGCCCCTAGATCATAATTCTTCAATTATTAGCTTCACTGTGCGCCTTCATCTCCTCTCTTTTATGCCCAAATTAGCAACATTTGGCCTTATTAGGTGACCCAACAATTGCATGCCTTTTGTACAGTCATTGCCCTTCAACTTTGGCACTTCTTTCCCCCTGTTTTTTTTTTCCTTTCCCTTCCCTTCCTTCAGAAAAATGCCCCCGGCAATTGTGCCTTACTTGTCAAGATAACTTTGTTGGGAAAAATACACGATTATGCTCAGATAAAATTTCCTTATCTTCATATAATAACTATAACCGTATTCTCATAAATCACATTTTGCCATATATCAAGATTATCTAATATGTGCACCACCTTTTGCTTTCAATGATTCATGGCAACACGTGATTTAAGAGGAATGTAAACATGGGCTTGAACACCATATGAAGTAGCTGAATCCTTTAAATCTAATGATTCGAGTATTTCGATATCTCATATATGGTATATAGATAAGGAACTTTCATGGGTTAGGCTAAGATAGTGTTGAACATCAGGCAAATTTATATAAGAGCTTGTACAGGGAATGGGTACCTTTGGCTACATGTCAAATATGTTTTTTCTGACAAGGTAAAATGGAATAGGTAATTATCTGAATGTCCCTCCAAAAGTAGGTGCCCAAAAATCGACAGCTGTCTCATGAGCCACTGGATAGATGCTTGAAATTGGGACTAAACATAGTCCTCGTGTCTTTAAATCTTGTTTTGGCCCTTCACTGTCCTTGGATTTATCAGGGTTCTGTATTTGATATCAAAGATCAAAATTCACTTAATTAATATACTTATATATTAATTCATGTGAGTAATTATATATATACACATATGAAGTCTTCATAGTTTATATATGTATACCTGCTGATGTTGAAAGGTTGCTCCAGTTTTCAAGTATTGAGTTGCTAGGGCCTGAAAAGAAATAGCAAAATGTTATGCTTTCCAACTAAATTTTATCAAACAGCCAGCTTGTTTATGAGGTTTAAATTGATAATGATATTTAAGTAACTATATTGTTCCCAGTTTATTTAACAGTTTGTGCAAATAAATGCAGATTTTCTCTTTAGCCAATTATCTATAGTTTGAAAAGGACGATAGAAATCCAACCCACTCCATCATAATGGAATAATATTTGTATAAGGTGCAAAGCCTTAGTGTTATTATTCCTTTATGATCCTAAGCATAAAATTAAGCAATTTCGATAGTATTAGATTAGTGTATTGAGAAATTAAAAGAGAAACTATATTGTTATTTGTAGCACATCAACTTCTTGTCAAGTAATTAGTTAGGAAGCATAACAAATTAAATAGACTATTAGAGAGCAATTAGGTCATTAACAAACTGTATAAATAGGTTGTTATTGTAATGTAGGGAATTCTTGAAGGTTATAAATGGTGAATTTTCGAGCTTCTACCATCTCATCTTTTGTTTTGATTAGATCAATACAACCATCTATTTCACGTTTAATTTATATTTATTACATCCAGACCGTTGAAAAAATAGTTATGCAATATTCATATCTAATAGATATAAAATTAAAAATTAGATCGGTTCCATAAAAAATTATAAACCGGACCATAAAAAATTTCCCCTATTCGAATTCTCTCTACCCTTGCAAATTCCATGGAATCCGCCTTTCTCCAACTAAGCACAATTGGTCCTTTTTTACATATTTATATAATGTATAAGGTTCTTATATGCTTATGACTAATGAAATTCAATTAAACGAAAACGATAGGTATAAATTCACTGTCGTCCAAGCATACACGTCAATAAGTAAAATTCATCTTTACAGGCTTGTTAAGTATTTTATATGAATGACTCGGAATTTTAGAGAAACTTAGATTCTTATTACTTTTCTATGTTTTTATCAAGCCACCAGTGTAGAGAATCTTTACCAGCGATTTTATTGCAAATTAAACTTTCTGAAAGCAATAAAATTATCACAATGGCAGAAGAGAGTACTAATAAAAATGTTACTTGGCAAAGTGTCTATAGGACTTACATCGACTTGTTGATGGAGGAACTTGATGTATTCAATCACCTCAGAGAGCACCGATGCTGTATCCGTCTAAACAAACAAACAAATAAATAAAAATCATATATAATGATTAAATATGTTAGAGTGAAGCTTCTTTTTTATTTATTTTTTTTTCCTTCCTGTACATAATTTCAAATGGAGAAATTATATAACTAGGAATAATGAGACGAAAGTGAGAGAATTCCATCATCACATAAGATATCGTATATAGATGTGCATATATATATATATATGTGAAATCACCTTTCCAAAAGGTGCAACCAATTGTTGGAGTGCAGTGATTCTGTCCCCCATCTTTTCTTTCCTCACCTGATCAGAAGAAAACCAGCATTATTAATCAACAAAATTAGCACACCCACATAATTAGGAAAAAAAAAAAAACACCTATCACGAATTAATGATCAATGTCTCAATTTAATTTCTCATGTTTTGGTTAATGAAGCTTATTTTGAGGATAACATAATCATCTCACACACGTACGTTTAAAACAAACAACAATACTCGGTATCAAACTTTATTTTGTATGATTCCTACATCTTAAAAAAGTTTAAAATATTTGAATGTATCTATCATGAGGTTCAGCAAAATATGAAATTTCAGGAAATTAATTAACGACGCAGTCATACTAGCTGCATTTTTTTCAATTTTCAATTTTACATCCAAGGTTTAAGGTTGTTAAACGATATGTTCAATCAAATTTTTACCTATTAAATTTACTATTTTACTTCTAAACCTTTACACCTATACCATTTGACCAGCTGTTATTCTAATCGAAAAGTATAAGAGTAAATAATAATAAATAGAATAGTAAATTTGATAAATAAAAATTCAATTTAGTACGAAGAATAACAACTTTATAAACTTCAAGTATTAAATTTGACAAGTGGAACCTTGATACAAACAACATCCATTTTATAAGAATAAATATGATATATGAAATTTGAAAAAAAAAGAATACACCAAAATAAAATTATTCCATAACGAGTCGATGAACAGCATCCGCTGAACAAGAGAGAACTTCCTTTATATTTGAAATATGAAATGTACCTTAAAAGCTGGTAAAGGTGTTGGGGTTTCATTTCTAGCTCTTTTGCCGGTCGTTTCATTTCCACTTTTCTTCAGTACTGTCCCCGCAGGATCACTAGGGGCTTCCGCTAAATTTTGCTGTGACCACCCAAATATTATATTTTCAATACTACAATTCCACTTTCATATGTTTAATTCATATTCATATTCATATTAAAACCCTAACTTTAAAAATACCATCTTATACTCATATAATTAATTATCTTACTTCTTCACGGAAATTTTTATTGTAGACCCGATCCACATAATCTCTATTAAAGCATAATACTCAAAAATATACGGACGTTATACTCTAATAGAGGAAAAGATAGATTCAGTAGTTCCCAGAAAAATATAACTATGGCCAATCATGGGCTACTCCACAACAACATTTTAAATTAATTCACACGAGGAATAATATCAGTCGATTAATTTAGGAGATTTTTTTAACTATGGCATCATGAAATTAATCAATTCATTAGTATATTACAATTTATATGAAATTGTTACCTACCTTTGGCTTTTCTTCAAAAGTTGGCGTTGCGAATTGATGCATTTGAGAGGAGGGGAAAAAGCTTGGCCGGACATCGCTCACAGTGGCAGCGGAGGCGGCATTCCAAAAGGGCGCATTATTTGCAAAGTGTAACTGGTGGCCATGAGGCTGATGCTTGGGAGGTGAAATTCTTAAGAACTGGGGTGCCTTATTACTCGACCAAGAAGGTAAAAATTCATTTGTATTTAGCCCGTAAGTCGTCGCGAAACCGGGATAATTCACAGAAGACGATGACGATGTCGATGATAATGATCTATTGTCGTACGTAGAATGTTGTTGTTGATGATGATGAGCATGAGGATGATGACTTTCGGATGATGACGACCCTAATATGCCTTGTAGTACGTTGGCAGGAGTACTATACATGGTTGAATCCATTTGATCGAAACCATGGCTGAATTGCTTAAATTCGCTACTTGATGCCTGATCTCCAATCCTTTGGTCTCTCCATTGAATTAGTGATGAAGAACCCGTCGCGGATTCTTCTTGAAAGCTCGGATTCGAGTTTAAATTTTCTTGAGGTATTGATCGAAAACCGCCCTCGGTCTTATCACCGCGACTGTATATAACCAAAAAAAAAAAAACAAAGAAGAAGAAGAAAAATTAAATTAGGTCATCAACATACTACATGGTCTCCAAATCAATAATAATTTCATAACAATTATAACTACCTAACTAGATAATTTTACATACTCATGATGTAGTTCCAACGAGTTTAGTTGGCTTCAAAAACCCACAAACTCATTGGAATAACCCTTTTGCGGTAAGCTAACTCGCCGCAGACCGTTAAAAAGCCTTGTTGTGAAATATTACTATAGTATTTAATAGTACATGAAATAAAATTCCTCATTTATATATTATACTTACAGTAAGGATTGGTTCCAATCCATGGCTTGTGAGGAAAGGCCTAAGTTCATCATATGCAAATTAGGATCAGCCAAAGAGCCACCACCACTTTCACCACCTAAGCTTCCAGTGCTAGCTGAGACCGAAACGGGCTCGGTCAGCCACGCCGCTAAGCTCCCCATGGAGTTCTGCGTGGAGGAGGAGGAGGAGGACGTTCCGCTTTCGAACCGGCTTCTTGATGAATCCCACCAATTGCCGGTCGCATGGAATTCATCAGCCATGGCCAGACGATCAATTTTATTCACTATGTTTGTTGACTCTTCTTGACCTTGTTGGTCACTTGTGTGTTTTAGGAGCTAGTGTTCTCTATTACATAAAATGATAAGAGGGGTCCTTTGGTATCACTATATATATATATATCGAGGATAAGAAACTGTTAGGAGTCATGTTGTTATGTGTACGAGTGTTAGTGGTAACTCGAATGTGGTTGACATTTCAGGGAATTGATTAGACAAAAGCGAAGGTCAATTTCAAATTGAATTTCTTTCTTCTTGTCCTATAATCACTCATATGATTTTTCATTTTTATTTATTAAAATTACCTTAAATATTTTCAACAATGACAATGAAATACGGATTGTTCTCTATATCAAAAATGTTAATAAGTAACTCGAGATACTTATTAAGTATTAAAAAATATATATATATATATATATATTATATATACCTTTCAATATATTTAATTTTTCGTAAGATGTAGATTCAATATTGGAAAGATAAAAATGTAGTAAGCGGTTCACTCAAAAGGTCCGTCGCCTGGCAACCGAGCTTTTAAAGCCGAGAGGATTCGGTTCAACGTGTCAAGTAAAGTTAGGCCAACACATGGAGAAGTTACTAGACGAGCTGTACACTTACCAAGAGGGTTTTTTCTTGGCCCCTGCAGGGTCTATTAATCCGTCGCTTCTTCGGCAAGATGCAACTTCCAAGCGACAAAGGTGACCTCCAAAGTGGATTGGTGTATGGGCACATGCGGGTATAAATGTGGAGTAAACACCTCTATTAATTCCATTGTGACTAGTTTAATGGTGTGTTCATTTGAGGGGAACTAGTCATTCTTTTTTATTTTTTACGAATTCCTATTACAAAGTTCACTTTATTTTTTATCCCGTTATAAAGATTCCATGAGAAATCCCAATTCTCCATTTTGTTGAATTAGGATTCTTAACTTAGTCTCCGGAATCCCGATTCAACCAAAAAAAAAAACTTGCTTTGCCCTTCTATTCCATGAACTATTTATCACAACATGACACACCACCTCACAAACACTAGCACACTTCACCAACACATACCAACACCATACACTAACATCACATAAACACCACCATGCACTACAGCTACACCTTAAGGGTATCCCAATCCGTGAAGAACTAAAGGATGTTCATTCAGAGAAATAGGGCTTGCAATTACATGAAAAGAAGAACTAAGGGTATCTAAATCTATAAAGAATTACAAGGGTTATTTATCCAAGTTTATTAGCAAGTCTAAAAGAAAAGTACCAAGGGTGTCCAAATCTATGAAAAATTAAAGGGAGGCTACAATCAAATTGAAGATGATTACGCATTAGCATTAGGGGCAACAAGGGCACTATACTAGGCACTCATTCAACCTCCATTGACAGCACTCATTTAAGGCGCTCTTATTGTCAATGAGGACGTTCATCTATTAAGTGGCGTACATGGACTTGGGTTTAATGGTTGTATGCATTAGCATTTATGGACTGTGATGTTCATGTAGTAGTGAGTATGTTCAATTCTATTGCAATTTACAAGTCAAAGTTGAAGTTGAAGGTGGTTATTAAAATTGAAACTAAAAGATTTGTTAATGGAGAAATAAGTGGACTCAATGAGGAGAGAAAGAGAAAAAGGGAAAAAAAAAAGCTGAAGGTAGAAGATGGGAGCGATATGATCATTTTAGTTGTATTACATGTTTGTTCTTATATGCCTTTTTCTTTTTTCTTTTTTCTTTTTTCTTTTTGGCAAGTGAGTAATGAATAGCCATTACAGGTTATTCAATTTTAATGAATTAGAATTCTATTAAAGACCTCTTCCAATCAGTGAAGTGAATAGACCATAAAAGTTTGAAACTTGAATTTATCCTTTCACTTACTAAAACTACAATGATTTTAATGATCAAACAACATTTACCAAATGATCTTGTGTATAATCTAATTTAAGAAGTTGAATCTTGATATCAAGAGACTATAGTTGAAGATCTTTTAGTACATAACAAAATGTTCAAAGTGGTTTCTAGTTCACTTATGTAGAATTTTGTTGAATGGCTATCTTTCCTTAAATCCATCAAACTATATGAATGAGTTAAATTTTCCTTAGTTATAACATGAGTTTATTAGCAGGGCATCCAAATCATATTTAGTCAAATAAACTATGTTGAGAAGATCAATTAATCAAAAGGTTTTAACCTAATAAGCTAGGATTAGTCAACCAAAACTTAGGTATAAATGAGCTAAATAGAGTTGAGGTTTTACCGTACTTGAAAATTATAGACTAGATGATGTGGATGGGGTAAACCTACAGTTTATGGAAGAGTAGAAAAGTTGGAAACAAAAGAAGAATTAGGTCAAAAATAGTATGGGTCAAAATTAGAAGAAGTTAGAAACTAATATGTAATGATATAATCAGAACTCTTTTCACTAAGGTATTGTTCACTTCAGCATAGAACACTGTACGATTTTGTCTCCTAGTGCAGTAGCTTTCCAAGAGGTTACCGATCCTAAAATTAACTTAGCTTAAGCACACTTAACTTTAGAGTTCTAACATATTCCAAGTGCCTACACCAAAAAGCGTCTTAATAATTAAAGTTTTGTCTTAATATTTAAGGGGAATTACAATCCAACCTCCCCCCTACCCTTAAGGAACCGACGTCCTCAATAATCTTGTTACATAAGTCTAACACTACACCAAGCAAGGACTCTGCTTGATAGGGATCATAACCTACCATGTGCTCCCGAACTCAAGGACTCACTCATGTGGTTCGTAGAGCAGTCCGAAGGGAGTTAAACTCAAAAGACTAATGTATTTTCTAGTCCGACCTGCTGAGTTACTCTACTCTTTACCTCATCCAAGAGATTGTTAAGGTAACTAACTTGTTGCTGAGCCCTCCACAATACATTAGTCCAAAGCCAATCACTAGACCCACATATTGTCAACCTACTACATTGTGAAGGCCTAGCTGACTCCAATCTTAAGCCAATTGGCCAAGGTCGATCTGACAATGGACCACCTCTTGAACTAGCCCTTCATCAATCTGGATCATCTATGCTACTAAGTCCAACCTGATTTGTTCTGAACCTGCTCTACTCAGTAAGCAGCATCATTGGGACCACATAATGTACAACTGATACACACCATATTTTATAACATTCGCATTGTCCTTTTATAACTAAATATTCTTTTTGTTTGATTACAACTCTACCATTATAAATTATTCATTTTCCTTTTCTAGTAGGAATCTTTTTATAACTTACACTATCTAAGAACTTATTGTAATTGAGTCATATAAATACATGTAATTTGTAATAGCTACAACATTAAATACCATTGATATTTAAACATACTCTCATAAGCTAAGTATCTTCTGCTTACTCTTGTTTACTCTTATCTAATCCATTGTGAGCATGGATTAGTAGCGAGTGCTCTCTAGCCACGCTTGTGTGTAATATCAATTGTGACTTGAGTTCATATGAAACGTTGGTGCGTCATATCTATCGTCGGTACATAAAGACCTAAGCTCAACCTTCGACTACTGTTTATCTTTCAAACCGTCTGAAGGTTCAAACCCATCCCAGAGGTTCGAGTGATAGCAGACGTCGTATGTTCATCCATGTTTGCCCATATCATTTTGGTTTCGGAGCTTGGCTATATTCGAGCAAGTTTCTGTTGCTTTATACTCTGAATGATTTATTATTACTTTCATGTGTCTTAGAAGTTTTGTTGTTGTTGTAAGATTTTGGAAGGTGAGTAGTGTTGAAGAATTTTATGCTCTATTTTCCGCTGTTTCTTACATACAAAACAGAGTTCAAGTGTCTACCTGTTTATCATATGTAGTTGATATAGCCGAAAGAGTACTAAGTGATGTTCTATTGTTGTTATACTTATGGAAATAATTTTGAGGTATTTTTAGCTATTAATCACTTGAAATAGACTATATTATCTTATTCTAATGTTCAAAGAACTCTAGGTAACTAAGAGAGTGGCACTTAAAATGGCTAAGTTCAATAAGGAAGCTTCGCACCTCAATCAGTAAGTGACCGACTAGATAGACTCATCGACCTAGTAGCTAGTCTGGTGACTGTCATAAATGAAGATAGATAGTGAGCTAATAATGGTCCAAAACAAAGGATAAGCCAATGAATAGCCTAAGAGAGGCAATGGTTAGTATGGTCGAGCTAATGCTTCAATTCGACCACCCTAAGTTGGAGGAGTAGATAGAGTTACTAGATGCGGTCTAGCACTCAATGAAATCGAAGAAGCAAATGAGGGAAAGGTGTTAAAGCGGAAGAGTAATATAAGCCAGAAGAGAAGAATGTCCAAGCTCCTACAGTAGAAGGGTTAAGAATGTATATCCTAAGTTTTTTTCTAAAAGTAGTGATGTAGAGAACTACCTAGATTAGGTAGATAGGATCGAGAAGTAGTTTGAATGTCATGAAGTTTTTGACAATACTAAGGTCAAACTTGATGTATTAGAGTTTATTGGCTATGCCGCTATATGGAGGAAGAATTTACAAGTCTCCCATAGAAGAGAAGGAGAACGTAAAGTTAGGAGTTGGGATGAGATCAAGAGAGTCTTAAGGAGGAGGTTTGTTCTGAGCTATTATTTGCAGGACGCTTTCAAGATATTACAAGAGTTGAGATAAGGTGGATCAAGTGCAGATGCGTATGTAAAGGAATTCCAAATGTTAATGATCTGATGTAAAGTTGTTAAGCTTGAAGACCAAACTGTATCTTAATTTATTAGTAGGTTAAAGTACGAGATTAGAGATATTCTAGAGACCATAGAAATTGGATCACTTGATGAAGCTATCTAAGCTACTTAAAGAATCGAGAGGTGCCGATCAAGGAGATTCCGAGCTCTTATCAATTAGCCTAGCCCTAACCGACCTACTCTAAGCGGACTTATGTGAACAAAACCAAGTAAAGTTGCTAAAATCGAACTTGCTCAAGATATCTGAGCAAAGGAGAAGGAGATCTTGAAGAAGTTTGAGAAAGGCTAAAGCCTAGGAAGGAAAAATAGTGACATCAAGTGCGTCAAGTGTTAAGGATTTGGATACATCATTGTTCGGTGTCCGAATAAAAGAACAATGGTGATCTAAAGTGGTGCACTAATTATTGAGGTAGATAGTACTAACGAGGAAGTAAAAGAGCTAAAAGAGATCGAATAGACCAAACAATCCAAGGAGGAGGAAGTCATTTATAGTGAGGAAGGTAATTTTGTGCATATAATAATGGTGTTGAAGAAAGCAATGAGTGAGTCCTGTGCCAGAAGACGAATAGTGAGAGAATTTATTTCGTATTGGCTATAAGGTGAATGGGTCATTGTATGCCTTAATTGTTGATAGCGACAGTTGCACTAATATAGCCTCCTTTTCATGGTTTAGTAACTAAAGTTGTCAACCAAGCCCCACCCCAAGCCTTGTAAACTTCACTAACTCAGTAACAAGGAAGCCCTACAGGTAACTAAGTAAGTGATTATGCCGATCAGTAATGGGAATTATCAAGATGAAGTGCTCCATGATGTACTGCCCATGAGTGCATCCCATATTCTACTTGGATGACCAAGGATGTTTGATAGAAATGTGATATATGATGGGAGGAAGAACACATGTTCCCTAGAGCACAAGGGCAGGAGAGTAAAGCTAAGCCATATGACTACTTGATAAATATCTGGGGTCAAACATACGAAGGAGTACCATAACATTAATGAACCAAAAGGAAAATGAAAAGCTAGCAAAGGTTCGAGCAGCTACCAACTAGATATAACACACCAATCGATCCTACTCAGCCTATAATCTACAGGATATAACTCACTAGTCTAAACTAAGGAGTCACTAGCCATTACTCCTTATTAAAAGGAATAGATAAGAGTTAAAAAATAATGAAAATACTAAGGTTACTTAAAGAGAAACTTAAATAAATTCTGATAAATGAAGTTGATGTCTACATGCAATTAAGTAGGGATTTATATACCTATCTACTAGAGTTACCTTCCATATATGAAAAAACAAAAAAGGTATTCTTACAATTAGGTTACATAATACACACTAAAAAAGGTAAAAGAGACAAAGAATATTCGGTACAAAAAGTAAATAATCATTTTAGAATGTCGTGCCAAAAGATACATGTTGTTCAGTAGTTGGACATCACAAATAAGGTGCAAAGTGGATGAAAAGAAGAAAAGAGAGAATTTGTAGTCAAGGGCCAACCTGATCTAGATTAGGTCGAAGCTCGATCAACCATTCGCTGTAGAGTAATCAACTTGGGCAGGGGTCGGACATCAATGGTTGGCAAGTTTAGCTCTAGAGTTCAATCAAGATAATCTTAGGGCTATCTATTCAGATATTCTATCAATTGTATAGTTGTTAGGCAAGCCCAGCGCAAGTGATAACTTAGTAATCAAGTCTACAAAGGAGGGAAACATAGAGGCCAGGATAAGAATTCTTGTCTTCAACGAGGCTTTAAACTAGTATTCTCCAAGTGAGTCCTTTGAGTCCTCTAGCTCGACTACATGTGATCAATCTAGGGGATTGATTCCTATCATCTGCCTTGGGGTTGAAAGTAAGGTTGTGAAATTTGCAATTTTAGGTAGAATCATTA
Source organism: Lumnitzera littorea (assembly GCA_024138015.1). NCBI lineage: Eukaryota > Viridiplantae > Streptophyta > Magnoliopsida > Myrtales > Combretaceae > Lumnitzera > Lumnitzera littorea. The sequence continues at coordinate 116,112,620 of JAMXBB010000001.1, forward strand.
AAAGGTTGTAAAATTGAAACATAAAAATATAAGTTTCTACAACTTATGTAAGATAGCTTTAAAAATGTATGGATACATTTATAGTAGTTATTCAAAACTTGAAATAAATAATGAAAATAAAAAAAAAAGAAGAAGAAGAAAAAAAGAAATTAAATTTTTTTTTCTCATACAAATTCTTAATATATAATCTTACATGTACAAAAGAAGGAAAAATAGAGCTAAAACTCTATAAATTAAAGTGAACCAAATATTTTAACTTATTTTAAGTTATTGACGGTATAAAATAAAACATATAATTTTCTTTGTAAACTTTACTATTGGAGTTAAAACTTGGTTAAAAATTATGAACATAAAATAAGAGGTTGGGAGAGAAAGAAAGAGGTAAAAAATTGGAATATAATAGGACAAATGTTGTAATATCTTAATAGTTGATGACTTGCAAAAGGCTAGTTATATTTTTTTTTTCTTTAATTTTTTAGTCCATTCAACTCAGATATATAGAATTAGTAAACTCAATAAAAAAATATAAGTTTCTACTAAGTTTATATGTAAACTCGATTAAAAACATAAGTTTCTATATGAAAAAAGATTCTATACCCGAGTTAACTCGAAAGAGCCACCTAAAATCATAAACTCATAAAATCGCATAAATAAAATCGCAATTTTGATAACTATGGTCGAAAAGATTTATCCTCAAATCTAAAGGGTTTCTAAATCTTGCTCTTCTAGGGCACTTATAGGGTCTTCTTCTGCTAATTGGTGGGGAATCAAGTTAGACACATTGAAAATGGAGGAAACACCATAAGCATATGGTAATACAATTTGGTAGGCATTGCGATTGACTTTCTTTAGGACCTTACATGGATGATTAACTTGGGGAGATAGCTTGATCTGTCTCAAGTGTGAGAATCATTCTTGGTTACAGTGTATCCATACTAAGTCTCCCTACTTAAAAGAAACAGTTCAGCAATCTTGACTATCAATCTCTTATTGTCTCTTATTGAACTTTGTGATCTTCCTAGTTATAAACTGGTGTAGCTCTTGTAATTCTTGAGCTCGATTAACTTTGGATCAACTCTCTTCAGCAACTGCAGGGGTGTCAATCAGGTCTAGGGGGTTAGTAGGATTGAGGCCATAGACGATCTCGAATGGAGTCTTTCTAGTAGTGTTGTAGACAATTTGGTTGTATGCAAATTCTATAACTGGTAGACACAAATCCCAGTCCCTCAAGTTCTTTCCAATGACAGCTCTAAGTAAGTTGCCTAGCGTCCTATTCACCACTTCAATCTGGCCATCAATTTCAAGGTGGCTACTAAAGCTAAACACAAGTTTGGTTTCAAGTCTTTTCTATATTCTTCTAAAAATAGCTTAAGAATTTTGTGTTCTAATTTAAAACAATGGTCTTCAGCACCCCATATAGGCGGATAACTTTTGGAAAAAACAAATCAACATTATATAAAGCATCATTAGTTTAATTATATGGAATGAAGTGTGCTATTTTGCTGAAGCAGTCCACCACAACAAATATAAAATCTTTTCTCCTAGATGTCCAAGGCAACCCTAAGACAAAGTCTATGCTAAGGTCATCCTAAGGTAAGGTTGATGTTGACATAGGCATATATTCTCCATAAGGCTCTCTCTTCCCCATAGCTTACTTGCACACTTTACAATTACCAACTATCTTATGGACATCATTGGCTAAACCAGGCCAGTAAAAATTTTCCTTCAACAAATTGGCTATCTTAGTCTCCGCAAGATGACTAGATAACCCACCACTATAAGCTCCCCCAATCAACAACACACGTATGGAATAGTTTAGTATGTACAACCTTCTTTTCTTAAAGAGATAGCCATCTCGGACATAATAGCTTCCAACACTAACTCCATCTCTGCATTGCCCTACAGTTGGACTAAAATGAGAATCATGAGCATACTGCTTGGTGATAAGCAAAAATTTCAATAATTTTGTCTACAAAGTGATCAATAAGGTTTGCTGATGTAATAGAGCATCGACGATAACATTTGCACTTCCTTTCTTGTATCGGATCACATACAAAATCTTTCCATAAACTCTAACCACTTGGCTTTTCTTTTTGAGAGTTTGTTTTGACTCTCAAGATGCTTCAATGATTCATAGTCAATGTAAATAACAAACTCTCGTGGCAGTAAATAGCATTGCCAAACAATAAGGGCTCAGAAAAGAGAGTATAACTCTTTCTCATACACAAAATAGTTTAGGGCAACACTACTAAATTTCTCACCATAGTAGGCAATGGGTTATCATTGTTACATCAAGACGATGTTAATTCCAATGCCTGACGCATTACATTCCAATTCAAAGGGCTTATCAAAATCTAGTTGTAATAGGACGAGAACGAAGGTAAGCTTCTCCTTGATCTCTCTAAAACTCTATTTAACTCGATCGTTCCATCTAAACCTATCCCTCTTCTTTATTAGCTCAATCAAGGGGGCAGCTATGGTACTGAAGTTTTGAATAAGTCGCCTATAGAAAGAAGCTAGGCTATAAAAACTTTGAATTTCAGTGACATTTCTAGGCGTCAGCCACTTCAAAACAGCTCGGATCTTTTCCTCATCTACTTACATTCCTTCCCCTAATACTATATACCCAAGAAAAACCACTTCACTCTAACAGAACATATACTTCTTCAAGTAACCAAATAACTTCTCAGCTTATAAGATTTCAAAAACAACTTAGAGATGTTGAACATGATTGTCCAAGTTGACACTATACACTAATATATCATCAAAGCACACAACCACACATCTTCTGATCAGAGGGCATATCACATGATTCATTAGTCTCATGAATGTGCTTGGTGCATTGGTAAGTCTGAACGGCATAACCAACCATTCATAGAGACTATGCCTAGTCTTGAAAGCAGTTTTCTACTCATCACCTAATCTCATGCGAATTTAGTAGTAACCATTTCACAAATCGATCTTAGAAAATACTTTGGTAACATGAAGCTCATCAAATACGTCATCAAGCCTTGGTATTAGGTATCTGTACTTAACTGTGATACGATTGATTGCTCGATTGTCAAAGCACATGCATCATGAACCATCTTTCTTTAAGATACGCAAAGCTAATACAACACAAGGGCTCATGCTCTTCCTCACATATCATCACTCTATGAGCTCATCCACCTGTCTTTTTAGCTTGCCAACCTGCTTAAGATTCATTTGGTATGCAGGTCAGTTCAGTAATGTGGGTATGACTACTTGATGTGTCTCTAGGGTCAAACATACAGAGGAGCACCACAACGTTAACGAACCAAAATGAAAAAGAAAAGCTAGCAAAGGTCCAAGTAGCTACCAACTGAATATGACATATTAATCAATCCTACTAGACCTATAATCTGTTAGATATGATTCACCAACCTAAACTAAAGGGTCACTTGTCATTACTCCTTACTAAAGGGAATAAATAAGAGTTAAAGAGTAATAACAACACTAGAGTTGCTAAAAGAGAAACTTGAATAAATTCTGCTAAATGAATTTGATGTCTACATACAATTAAGTAGGGGTTTATATACCCATCCACGAAAGTTACTTTACATGTACAAAAAGATAAGAAGGATATTCTTACAACTAGGTCATATAATATATACTAAAAATGGTAAAAGAGACAAAAAAAAATTAGTATGGAAAGTAAAGAATCCTTTTAAAATATCATGCCAAAAGATACGTGTCGTTTGGTGGCTGAACGCCAGGAATATGGTACAAAGTGGATGAAAAGAAGAAAATAGAAAGTTTATAGTCAAGGGCTAACCTGATCTAGATTAAGTCGGAGCTCGATCAACCATTCACTGTAGAGTAATCAACTTGGGTTAAGGTTGGACATTAGTAGTTGACGTAGTTGGCTCAAACAATCTTAGAGCTGTCTGTTCGGATATTCTATCATGGTATAGCTGTTCAACAAGCCTTACAGAGGTAATGGCTCAGTAGTCGAGTCGACAGAAGAGGGAAACATAAATGTCGGGATAAGAATTCCTGTCTTAAATGGGGCTTCAAACTAGTATTCTCTAAGTGAGTTTTTAGAGTCCTCTAGCACTACTATGTATGGTCAGTCCAAAGAGCTGATTCTTATCAACACTAGTCCTAGACCAAGCACCAAACCTACATATTACTAACCTGTTACATTGTCGAAGCAAGGTTGACTCCAATCTCGAACCAAACAACCGAAGCCAATATGATAATGGACTACCTCCTAATCCAGCCCTTCATCAATCCAAAACATTTTAGCAACCGAGTTTGACCTAATTCGTAAAACTACTCTGCTCAATAAGCAGCATCATTAGGACTACAAAATGTATAGCTGACATGGATCCTATTTTCTATCATCCGTACTATTACACCTCGAAGTCGTAGAGTCATAACAGCCCCGTCGTGTAAACCATTCTATGATAATAACTGGCCTTACATATCTACCATAGACATAATCTACACAAGGCGTCAACGACTCCTCGCTTTGAAGTAAACAGTCCAGTTACATATTTAGCTAAAATTACAGTAATTACCACAAAATTTTAATCAACATACATAATTATATGCAAAGTCTACAGAACTTCTCAGGAAACTCTACATAACAAAACGGTTCACTAATTTATATAACAACTATCAGTTTTTCATTTTTAAACTATAAAGGACACTTTAGCAACACATCCACTGCTAAGCGAATTAATCCTCACACCCCAGGCTTCAAAAGAACTAACCTCTGGATAATTGTAAAGCGACATAATACTCAAAGTATTCAGAAATTAGGACCTGCAAAAGGATCTATACGGGTATGAGCAACTACAACTCAGTAAGTTGAATTGGAGACTCATGAATGTATACAAACACAAACAAGATTATTAAGCAATTATTTTCATGCAGTGCAGCAAACAAGTGTCATCACACAAAGTAGTCTGGTCCGTTGTAAAATCAGAGAAATTTCGCCCGCTCTAATCCAAGTTGAGGAGTTTTCATGTTATGCAACAGCTCACAACCAAACCCAAGTTTGTGCAATGGAGACACTGCTCCTCCTAAGACTATCCTTCGAACTAATGCCCTCATCCTCATCGCAATCTCCTCTCCTATCACTTAGTTCAGTTAAAGATAAGAAAAAGACCAATTGCTATCCAACGCTATCTTTATCAAAGGTGTCAGTGTTTGGTTGGAGAACCCTAATAATCCCTTAAAAGGTTGCAATACATGACAATTTAGGTCATTATGATCAAATTAGATTAAATTCCATTTAAGGTGTTCAAACAATTTCACACCAATCCAATCATAACGCAAAATCAATCACATTACAAATTTCAACCCGAATTCAAATACTCAAACACATGCATAAACTACTTACAATCACAATCATATACAATCCTAAGTCTCCGAGTACCATAAAATAGTACTCTAATACAGTAAGTAATAGCACAACTTACTTAAAATTCTCAATCGCCCGATCATTTAATTGCAAGCCGATTTATCACTAGGTATCCTATAATACAAATAAGTCTTTTTAGTACTTATACTTTAATGATTCATATTCTAAGTTATAATTTAACTCATTTTTCCATGTATACCTATTATTTACTAATGATTCATCCTACTTTATTTCAAGGTTCGATTTCTAAATTAGATTCTAGTTTTGATTCTGGAATCTTAAATTTGCTCGAATCCTAATGTGAAATTAATCACATTAAGCTCGACTATTCTAATATCATAATTTAATATTCTAAACTGTTTAGTACACGCTAACCCTAACTGGGATACCGAATTTATTCCCGATGTGAGAAAATCTTACATTTTTTATATAATTACCTAAAATTAAATTTTATTTCAGATTTATTATATACTGATTTTTATTATTATATTATCTAAATAAACCTAATTTTTCATATTTATTAAATTTCCAATTCTACATATTCTTAATTTCCTACAATTACCACATAATTCCTTTATTAATTACACTTAATACTCTAAAGGCTATGATTAGGTTTCCACATCAGAAATTAACATTCATAAACATCTAATTACTATCTAATTCAATAATTAATCACTTAATCACCTAATTAACTCAAAATTACTCAATTTTTCCATCATTTTAGGGCTAAAAATTTCGAAAATTAAATTTAAAAAAATGGCTCCATAGCACTGTTCTATATCACTTAAGCATTCTACAAAAAAAATTTGAGCTCCAAACTACACTTCTAAGCCTATTTCTTTTTAGTCCTAATCATACTCGGTTTTGCTTAATTTGTTAAGAATCCTATATTTTCATACATGATTAAACTTAATCACTATTTTTTCCTTAATCTACATACAATAAAACCTTAGAATAATAAATTTTATAATTTTCTGAGAAAAATAAATAATTTTAAGAAATTATACAAAATCAGAACAGATAAGGGACCACCCGGTTGGATGACTTTTAGGTTTTCAACACCGGTTCAGGTATGTCGGCCGGTCTAGACGGTGAGTCTAGAGTGGGGTGGTGATAATGGTTCGGTCCCAAGTGGTGGTAGTGTATGAGTTTGGTTCATTAGCCTTCACTGTATAGTTTTCTTTTTTTTTTTTTTTTCCTAACCCAAATTTTTCTCTTCCAATTTCGATGCTCCCAGTTTTTTCTGACTTCTAACTATCCAAATGAGCTATGTAATTTTTTTCCCTATTTATAGAGCTTTATAGTAATTATTATACATTAAATTAGACAAGACATTGCCCAAATCCCTTAATTTTTTGCTTTTGTGTTGCTTGATTTTGATTGGTTAATTTTTCTTCTTTAATTTCTGACTTGCCATGACTAAATCCACATCATTCCCTATTTCTCTGATTTTTTCTTAATTAATTAATAATTTTCTTTAATTATTTAATAAGTTTTTAGCCAATTTAAGTAATTTTGCATATTTTTATCTACACGTAAATATATTTGGGATACATGTAAACATTCTTAATTATTATTTAAGTCATTCTATGATTTTTAGTATACATATAATCTATCTCTAGTAATTTATTAGTTTTTAAATTTCACTTTTCGCCTTTTCGATAATTAATAATTATTATACTTAAAATTTGAAAATTTTATAGTCTCCTATTTTATTACTTATTTTCTTAAATTCAAGTTTACGAGGTCATTTTTACTAATATTTCTATCTATAGTTTTGTAATTTAAATTTGATCGAATCCTATAACCGATCGTCCTAAACTTTATATACTAAGTTCAATCCTACCATCATTTAGCTTAGCTTTAGGGCTTACACGTACTATCCTTTTGTAACTGAATATTCTTTTTATTTGATTATAACTCCATCCTTATAAATTATTCCTTTTCCTTTTCTAATAGGAATCTTTTTTGTAATTTACACTAACCTAAGACTTATTTTAATTGAGTCATATAAATACTTGTAATTTATAATAATCACTACATTGAATGCCATTGATATTCAGACATACTCTTGTGAGTTAAGTGTCTTCTGCTTACTCTTGCTTACTCTTATCTGATCCATTATGAGCATGGATTAGTAGCGAGTTCCCTTCTTCAAATATACTTATGCGTAATATGAAGTGCAACCTGAGTTCATGTGAGGCATTAGTATATCATATCTACAGTCAGTGCATGAAGATCCCAGCTCAATTTTCAACTATCATTTGTCTTTTAGATCGTCTTAAGGTTCGGACCCATCCCCTTAGTTCAAGCAATACTGGACATTGTGTATTCATCCATGTCTACCTATATCACTGCCTTTCCAGCTAGTAAATTGCTCTTATACCACTTATAATGACCCATTAGGAATTCTTTCCACCTAGGTATTGTCTGCTTTAGCATTAAACGCCACGTTGTTTTGTCCCTTAGTGCAACAATTTCCTAAGAAGTCACTCATCTGAAGATTAACTTAGCCCAAGCATGCTTAACTTTGGAGTTCCATTGTATTCTAAGCTGCTACACCAAGAGGGGTTTTGATTATTAGAGTTCCATCACCTAGTATTTAGGGGACATTACATAATCAGAAGCCTCTCAAAGGTCATCACAACTTATCAAAAGCCACAAATTCATAAGCATTGTCCTGATATTTCAATTTTAGATCAGTCAACTTTTAATGGTCATAACTTTTTGCATATCGACAGTTACTGATATAACCCCTTTGAAACTCATTTCACTGAGGTATTGTCTGTTTTGACATTATGCGCCTTGCGGTTTTGTCTTTTGGTGTAGTTTCTTCGTAAGAGGTCATCCATCATTCCTCCCTAAGAATACTTATTCTTGAAGTTCTGGTGAACTCCAGGCTACTACATCAAATGAAACCTCACTTATTAGAGTTTCATTAGGTAAAGACATTGTCCTTCCAAATGGCAAACTCTTCTAATACCACCTTTAACGATCTAACTAGAGCTCCTCCCACCAAAGTATTGTTCGTTCCTTCATGGTACACTACATGATTTTATCCCTTAGTATAGCTATTTTCTAGGAGATCAATTACTATTCCTCTATAAATGTGCTTAATGTTGGAGTTTTGATTAACTCTAAGTAGCTATATCAAAATGCACATCAATGTTAATGATTAGAGAATTATTACCTTCTATTTAAAGGATATTACAGTTACAAAACTCATAATATGTCAATAAAAACTAATTTGAGTCTACTTTGACCTAAAGCAAACCGCTTTACTATTTAAAGTTATTTAGAAAGTCAAATTCACATGTTTTTATTGGATACTAAGCTATTAAAGGTATTATGTCAGTTTATGAAAGTTTATCTAGAATTTATTTGATTCGTAATTTTGTGGGATTTAGATTTTATTATATTTCCTTATTAATTTTAAGGTTTTAGAATTATAAATACTCTATGGCTTAGTTGTGTTTCAATATCTTTTGAAATAATACAATGTTTATTCCTCTCTATCATGCTACTCACCATATCACTAAAGCTCAACTTATTTAGATAAATGAAATTTATTTGGACTTTAAACTTAACTCATTTACAAATCGAGCTTAAGTGATTCGGAAGAAGCTTGGCTCGTTTGTAAGCCTATGGGTATAAGATAAAGTTAAACCAAAGAAGGTACATATATATGATGAATAATATATAAATAAATAGATGAATGAATATAATGATCATATTTGAGTGTGAGGAGTCCTAAATACTATAATTAGATTAAATCTATAATGGTATCTCGATTAAGCATAATATCCTCTTTACAAGCAAAGCAAAACTTGTCACACATATAGGGCATATGAGTTAGATGGACATGCTAACCTCATTTAGCAAAGGTCTAATATGAAAGAAGCTAGGTAGTTTAGAGTTTTATAAGCATTGCAACACTAGGAAATAGAAACACAAAGCTTTGAACAATAGTGCATACAAACAAGAGAATTTTCTCCGAGTTAATCAAAGAAAGTTTAACTCAACCATTTTAAAATCAGTTGATTAAACTATAGTATTCATTGATGAAGCCCTATGTAATTGGTCAAAACTCTACCTCCATGCTTCATTAGCTTTCTATTTTATCTTTATTTCTTTCTTGATATGCATATGTATGTACTTATCAAGTAATAAATATAAGATTTGCACCAAATTTATAAGTTTAGGCTTTTATATCAATGTTTTTAGAATTAAACTCAAGATGATATCAAAATGGAAGGTCTTGAGAGTGTCAAGTATGAAACCCATAATCAAATTGACAAATTTAAACTCCAAGAGCAATTGGTGTAGAGTTAAACTCAACATTTTGGGATGTGTAAAATATATATATATATATATATATAAAAGGATTTTGAGATGCATATAATTATATTGCTTATGAAATATTTCTTTGGTTGTCTCATGAGATTTAAACATCCTTTCTTACCTACCTTTTTTTGGTTATTAGAGGATCTTTCTCTATCTCATCTTATCATTTTTCCTTCACATACCATGTAAATATGTGTGCTCATTAAAACACATGATATCTTAGTGACGGTGAATCTTCTTTCATGTACTTGATGTCCTTTTTTCTTTTCTTCATATTCTTTTCTTATTATATCACATATATTGCTCTAGATATCAAAAATGCATGTAACAATTATAGGAATCTAGATCATTGCATATGATGGTATATATAGATAGGAACAAATTATTCTAAAATATTACTAGAAAGATATGTAATGTTGATGATATATCCATGTATAGAGGAAGATATTGAATATGTTATTCTACTTTGGTTTAATAATGTGATTATTGATAAGTGCCTCTTTGTGATTAATATTAGTTTATATAGAAGAAAAATCTCTCGTACGTTTCAATATACTAGACAATACTTTTTAGACATATCACAATGGCTTTGAAGATACAACAATAAAATCCTCATAAATGTAGTAATAGTACGAAGATTGAAGGGAATGTGGGTACTCAATGGAATTATACGAAATTCTATATACACACCCTAGCAGATTTCTTTGTAGACAATTAATGATCTCAACCCTCTTATGCCCCTATGATTGATTTTAAATGATAAACACCACTACCACGGTTACTTTTCAAATACCTCAACAACATGCTTGTGCTAATGTTGCCTTACATAAAGGAACACAATTGAAGACAATTATTTTTGTCCTTTATATCATGGAAATAATTTCTAATTGCTTGTATTTTAAGATTCAATGAATCATAGATCTCATTATTAGTGTATTTATGTGTTTCTTTCCCCTTTCTCCAACTACCGAAGAAAATTCCCTCACAAATGGATCATCGGTGTGCAGGTCCATGAAAAAGATCGATAACCGATTAATAAAAGGGAAAAGTGGTGTAATTACATTCACGCAAAATTTGGAAGGAAAATGGAAATGAGTACTACGGATATTATAGAGTTATGTAAATAAGGGGTGAGTAAAATATGAAATCCTATTTATATTTCATTTTAGTAGGGTTGGTAAAAAAAAATTGTGAACCGTAGGTCAACTTAACCAAATTAAAAAATCAGTTTTTTTATAAACAGTTTGATTTACAGTTTAATTCAATTATATATAAATGGTTTACGGTTTAGTTTAAGAAAACGAATCAAATCAAATCAAATTGTTTGGTTAAATAAAAAAAAATTCATGTAGTTATTTTATACTTTTTTAATTTTTTTTCCATCTATTTTGATAAATTTCATCAAATTTTTCATATTTTATTGTTTTTTATTTTATGTATAAGTTAATTATTAAGATTAAGTTGAGTAAGTTCTATAAGAAATTTCAAATTTAGAAATTTTTCTTTTTTAAATTTTTTTTTATATATTTTTTCAATTTAAGAGTTTGACATTGGTGCTTTTTATGTGTATCTTATCTTTTTTCCAATTTTTAGTATGTTTCTTTTATTTTTTTCATATCACTTTTAGACAAATAGCTCTACTTCTCCCTCCTCGTTCTTGTTCCTTGGAACAAATTCTCTTATCTCCATCCAATCAAGTTGGGTTTATTAAGATTTTATATAACTTTTTATTAAGTATCACTACACGTCATAAATGTATAAAAAATTAATTAAAAACATATGAAAGTTTAATGAAAAGAAAAATATAGTATTAGAAATAAAAATGTTTAACAAAAATTTGATATAAATGGTTCAAATCATTGTTTAAATCGAACCGAACAAATTTTAATTAAGTTCGGAAAATTAACCAACTAAAACATATGGTTATGTTCGATTTAAAAAAAAATATAACCTAACCGTTATATTAGGTTCAGTTTAATAAATAAGAGCAAATCATACCAAACCAAATTGTGCCTATCCTTACATTTTAGGCATCAACAATAAAATTTTGGAATTAGAACCTTATCTATAATATGCAGGAAAATTGTTCTACAACACGTATCCTTAAACCTATAAGTTACCTTATACCTTATGAACTTATCAATTTTTTTTATTTTCTTATAATATAAAATATTTTAAGTGAGTTTCTCAAGAAGCCATCATTTTTCTACATATTTACAATTAGTAATTTCATCAACACCATAAACCAACAAAAATATACCTTGCTTATTTTTGTGAAAATTTAGGAGGATCAACTTTTTTTCCTCCCTGTGTATGATTGAAAATTCTAAGCATTGCAAGGCTTTTGATTGTTGGGCAGCACTATATATTGACAAAGGAGTTTTTTATACACATCAATCACCAATCTTTAAAGTATTTGACAAGGCAAGACAACTTATGTTTACCTTATGTGCACTTAGCCATTTTACATTCAAAATCATGCTTTCAAACTCCCAAATCTTTGAAAACAAAGTGCATTTTTTAGTACTTTAGGATGTAAATGCACATTAAGAAAAAAAAATGGGGGTCTAACCACAAATTCAAAGATAAGGTGCAAATTACATATTAAGCAAACATAAGTGTGTATATTTGCAATTACTCATTCTTTTTAAAATTTAGGGAAGAAAGATGATAAATAAAATAAAAAACTTCAATGAATATATAATTAATTAATTAATTAAAAAATAGAATCCAAAGTTTATTTGAGATAATTAATGTTTGAGTAATTAAAGATTAGAAATTAATGTTGCACAATTCATACCCTTCAATCAAACTCAAATTAGCATAACTTTATGGTACGATATCATTTTCTCAGTAAAATGAGAAAAATATTCTCCCCCTTAATTTTTATAAAAGATATCATTGGTAAAAAATATTAAAATCAAAAAGTGAGAAAAATAAAAAAAATAAATCATTAAATTATTAAAAACTGATAAAAAAAATATAGTAGGATTTTGCTTCTTTTTTTAATTAACTAATAATTATTGATTTTTTTTTTCATCAACACTTTTTTTTTTAAAGGTTTCCATCTTTCCTTCCTAAAATTAAAAAAAAAAATGTTAAATTGTAAATATGCCCCTTTATATTTGATTCATATGCACTTAATCCCATTATCTTTGAAATAGTACACTTAGACCTCAATCTTTTTAAAATATGCATTTTGACTATTTTTAAGGATTTAAGTGCATGCATTTTAAAGTTTTAGGGATCTAAGCATATGATTTCAAAGGTAAGGACACTAAGTGCACATAAAGTAAATATAAGGAAAATAATTATAAATTACCCATTATTTTATGAATATTTTGCACCTAACTAACCACTTGTGAGCGAGGAGTAACTATAGATGGTTTCTACTTATTTAAGGGTTACTTGCTCAAATTAGGGAAGTTGTGTATTCTATTCCTATGGGAACTATAAGGGAATTGCTAGTAAAGAAAGCTCATGCTAGATTTAGCCAGTCATCTTGGCATCCAACAAACTTAGGAGAACTTAAAAGAACATTTTGTTAGCCCAGGATAACTGTAGTGGTAAAGGTGTTCGACGAACAAAATTTGTGTAAGAGAGCTAATGGACTTAATGCCTTTACTTATATCATACACCTTTATATTAATTTAAGTTAGATCTTGCTTTAGGTAAGTCTAGAACATAAAGAGGAAAAGACTACATAATGGTTGTAGTTTTTCCAAAATGATCCGTCTTGTGCATTGTTACAAACCTAATGATGTTTCATTAATAACCTTTTTCCTGTAGGAGATTGCACGACTTCATAGAATATCTCACAATATAGTTTCAGACCATGACAATAAGTACTTCAATTCTTTTAGAAGACCCTATGAATACAGTTTGGTACCAAACTTCTCTTCAACTCAACTTACCACCCCCAGGCAATGGTTAAATAGAGGTAGTTAATGGGATTTAAAGGATATTGCTAAGAGCCATAAAGGGAATTATCTTAAGGACTACGATTTATGACTTCCAATTGTGTAGTTCTTCTATAACTAATTGATGCATGATGCTATAGGCAAAATGCCCATTTGAGTAGACGGTTACAATGTTCGAACTCTTACTAAGATGTTGCTATACCCTACTTCTAAGTAGGATAGCATGAGTAAAGGTGAGACAACCAAAGAGGTTCAAGAACTTAATTAGAAAGTACAAGAGCAATCGGCTAAGCAATCAGAGAAGTATATGGTGCAAGGCATAAGGGGAAAAAGTTAGTGATTTTTTTAACTAAGAGATCAAATGTGGTCATGTTTGACAAGAGTGCAAGTTCTAAAGCAAAGAAGATTTAAGCTAGCCCACGAGCCTTGGATCATTCAAGATTCTAGCATGTATATCATTCAAGATTCAAGCTTTTGAGAGGTTATTATGTGTTAGCAACCATCAATGTTTCAAACATTTTACCTTATGTTCTTAAAGATGAGGACACATAAAATTTTTAGGGCAAATCTCTAAGACCCTTAAGGTGATGAGAGAAATCCTATAAATTTTGGTCTTGTGACTCAGCTAAAGCTTGAGGAACATCTAATTTAATTTCTAAAATTCTTGATGATTCTAGTTGTGAGTGTACAAATTTATATAGAGACCAATATATGATCCACATCATGGCTTTGTATTGTCCAAGTTTGCTTGGTTTAGAGGTTGAGATACTTTTTTTTTTTTAATTACGTTACAACTCAAAAGAAAGATGGATTTGAACCTTAATCTATCTTAATAGAAAATAAGTAATAAAAATCATACCAAATTAATATGCTTGAGTACATAAAAGTTGGTGGTCATTATTATTATTACCGTAATTTAGCATTAAATTAATACACTTGAGTACATAAAAGTTGGAATTCCACTACGCTAAGTAATCTTGTCTTTGAATGGGACAAAATAAACAAAAGATAAAATCCCAGCTCCTTTTGTTTTTTTTTTTTTTTCATTTTTAATCCTAAAAGTAGGTTTGTTTTGTCGCTCATCTCCGAGAAAAAAATATGTAACCTTAGAAAATAGCAACAAAATAATGGAATCCTGGACTTCATCAACCTGAGAATCAACGGGTTGTCATGAATGAAGTTGACTCTGGAGATGATGAGCTCATGTACCGAGGGCATCAGAAACACCAGGAGTGTCAAATTTGCAGTGAGTGGTGTACATGAATTGTGCTAAGAACCAACCATAACCTGACAAGACACCTTGAAAAACCAAAAAGGAAAATTATATAGACGACGCCATCCAGCCCTGGTCTACAATATACATGGAGTGAGAGATAAAACATTTGGTTGGACAGGTTCTGAGATTAATAATGGTAGGTTTTTTTTTTTTCCTTTTTTTTTTACCAGCAAATATAATAATAGATCGAAAGTGTGAAATGGATATGAAATTTAATTTTAAAAAATAATTATGATATCAGCAAATACGATCACATTGTAAATGAATTATTTATAATTTCTAAATTAATTTTATATATTTTTAGTGTTAATATAAATTTCAACACAGAACAAAATACATTTAAAAAATTGTTACCCCTAGCAGGAGCTCTAAATTGGTAATCCTTCCTTTCTTTCTTTTTTCTTTTCTTCCCCTTATTTTTTTCTCACAAAAGCATAAAAGAAACCATATATAAGTGAATTTTTTCTCAAGGAAGTTGTTTAAGCTGATGTAACTACATGTACTTCCCCTATTTTAACCTCAAACGTAATCTAATTGATAGACAAAAACAATTCATTATTGATTAATTAAAAAAAAAACAAACATACCTTATTCTTAATTCCAAACTGATGTAACTATATATTTAGATATATTTCGATCCTCCATATGTTTCTAATACGAACTATAGACAGAATTATTTTAGTTGCATATTTGACGTAAGCAAGTTAGAACTATAAACACTATTAAAAGAGAGAGAGAGAGAGAGAAAAGCTAATTTTCTTTTGTGATATTAAGGACAAACGGTTTCGTGAGTGACTTTAATTAGCTGTGACTATGTTGTTTGTAGAAAATTAATGGGGAGTTTGCGTGTATGACATGCGAATTAAAGCATAGTCAAATTAGATAAGCACCCGTTGACATGAGCTTAAAGTCAAGAATAATATCAACAAGCTAAGCAGACGAAACTAATCATAATTACGTCAACTTCATTTGTGCTCAAAGTTAATTTAATTGTGTTCAAATCGTAGACGGGAATAATTAGTGGAAATGAAGCTGAATTAGACACATGGCTAATCCAATGAGCTGGGTAATTCATCTTAATCATCGAAAAAAGCTGTAAGGGTCAAACTCTGTTGGATTATCATCATAAACAATTGTGTAAAATCTACTCCCAATTTAACCAAAATTTCTTATTCACATATGACCTTCGTCCTAACTAAATCCATTAGAGACGCAGGATAGACAAAAGAAAAAATGGTCAATATGTTATTACGCGTAGCCATATGTATTCGAAGAAGCATATAACAACATTAATTTCTATATCTTATCTTTTTTCTAATCCAAATTCATTTTTGTATCTGATATTTATAATACGTCCTTTTATACTTTCTTCTTCTCTTTTTTTTTTTTTTTTTTTTTGTCATCTTTGTTATCCAAACACCTATTTTTAAAATATAACAAGAACAAACTAAAATGACTAAGTCGAAAAGACTTAAAATGTGTTTTAATTATTTTTAATTTCTATCTTCTTTCTAAAGAATAAACTTGTTTTCTTTTGATGAATACAACAAGGAAAGAGAAATTTCAATACGATTCATCTTATTAGAAATTAACATTCATGATACTAAACTATAAGGCTTTAGGCATTTTTAATTTATAACTTGACATCCAAACCATTAGTGCCTTGATTTACACAAGATTCAAGCTTTATGTGTCAACATATAAAGAAATAAGCAAAATTGGTAATTGAATTTAGTTGTTTATTTATAAGTGTCCATTGATATTATGTTAATCTTTGAAAGGACCATGGTGGAGTGGATATTTTGAGATGATATGTACACAAGAAGAAATTATTGCATATGTTGATCTAATGTCATATTCAATAATCGATCAATTGAATTTGGAAAAAATACATGCGGGGCAATCCGAATAAATGTTAAATGTAAATGTAGTGGAAGAAGACAAATAAAAACACTCAATTTTGATATGAAATACTAAAAAGAAAAAAGAAAAAAAAAAAAAGACCCTAACGTTCTTTTTCTACATAACTCATGCCAACAGAAAATCCATTTTCATGAGCAACATCCTTTTAACTAGTAAGTTAATTTTATGCCAAAAGTCACGCATTTTTTTTAAACAAAAATTTATGCCCTTAGAGATTCTCTATCTGGTATGTCGATTTTAAGCCTAGAGGAATTTTTCTTTTTCTAAAAAGACAATTAAAATAATAATGGGGCAGAGTAAATACAAAAAGAGAAATTAGGTTTTGACTTAGAGAGAGAGAGAGAGAGAGAGAAACGCGCAAAACGAAAGCATCCTCTAAAAATCTAGAGGGGGGTGGTGAGTACTGAGTAGGGAGAAGACTAATGGCGTCATGCTTATAGGAAGCCGAAGCCACCCCATTTCCAAGTCAACGAATGGGGTCCACACGTCGTGCACGCGTGGGAAGACATATGGGTCCCACCTGAAAGTCCGTCCAGGCCTTCCTAAGAGTCAGAACCTGAAAATGACTTCTGAGACTGTGACTGATTTCTCGTATATTATAAAAAATTCTTCATTCCTAATCATATGGCCTACCCCTCACCCGTTTCCATCCATCCATCCATCTACAGCCCTACCCCTTTTCCGATCACTCTTCAGCCCTTCCACATTTAACTAACTTTCACCCACTTGCCCTGTGTCTTTGTTTCTTTCTAATCCTTCTTCTTTTCTTCTCTCTTCCACATGTTTTTATTTCTTATTTTTCTTCTATTATTTTTCCTAACAATTGTGCAAATTGGCTAACCTTGAAAGGTCATGAAGGGGAATGTGTGCACATGCATAATGATCTCAAATTCCCTATATATCTTATGATTTACTTACCTTTTATAGATTGAACTTTTAAACTATATTGAAGTTTAAAATTTTACTCTCACTACAATAGGACTTTGTTGTTTCAATATCATTGTAAATGTTTCTATAACCTTTTGGATAGTTGAAAAATCACAAGGAAAAAGAAAAGTAACATTATAGTGAATTGCACCAATCCTAAAAGATAAGTGGGGAAATATATGTTAATATCACAACTCCAAGTCCTCCCACTTGTAAAAAGAATAAAGAAAATGATAAATTATAATTGTTCCCTTTAAGCTTTGTAGATATAGCTCAAACTAAGGGAAAAAAATTTGTTGTCTTTCTAAGAATCCCAATGAATTTTCACTAGTTATAGAGTTGACAACTCATAAACATTAGGATGACATAAGAGGATTTAAAGGAAGATTATTTTTAAGTAATCGTGTTTCATATCTCAACAAGTCAAACTCTTTATAACATTATCAAATTATATGCCTTGTTCATATTTAAAGGATTAACCCTTTTACTAAATAGTTCATAATCATTTCTATCTACTTAGACACAATTGTTATCTGTTTCAAACATTTTAACTTACACCAACTATCGAGCTTTGAAAATGATTAGATAGAAATCATCTTATGCTATGAATTTATTATGAATTAGTTTTACATTATTTAGGTTTTTTTGGGGGGGAGTGTGTGGGGTGAGGGTGTGGAACTTCATTTAAAGTTTACTAAAATAATATGTGAAATTTGTAAATATTAAGCAAGTCGATATAGAGGTCAAAGCATTAGTATACAAATCAACCATATACTACATGTTAATTAATCATGTCATGCATGAACATGAAATTGAAAAATAGATAAAAAGAAAATGTTAAGTGATTGTTGCTAACAATCTAAGGGCAAGGGATATTCGGCAATTGCCACTATTTTTTTATAATTGCTACTCACTATTAAAAATGGATTGTATGACTCATCTATAATGGCAAACAATTGCCCATAATCTTACGAGGGTCACAAGACCCTTTAGGGTACACTTAATGACCTTAAAAGCCCTTTTTTTTCTTTTTTGAATGGGTGATGGCGTTAGCCCACCACAAAACAATGGTCATAGCCAACCACAGAAGAATAAGGGATGATAAGCAAACATAACAAAGAGGTTAAGCAATCCCCTCTAATGTAGCTGTTGACTAGTTTATTTATTTAGTTTTTTAATTTCTCTATCTTTTTTTTTTTTAAATTTATGGTCCTAAATTTTTTTTCAATATTTTTTTTTCTTTTATTTTTAACTTTAAATAATTAAATAAGTTAATAATTTTCCACATAAGTATAAATGGCAACCTACATTATATTTATATGTGGTAGCTTAGTTAGCAGTAAAATTAGGGCTACACATATTTCAAGAATGTTAAGTCTTGACTTTTAAAGGAAAAAAAAAAGGATGGGGGGTCCACCTAATTTTGAGAATATTTAGGGGGGGTATCGGTGACAACATGCCCTATTTTATATTTATCTTTACTTTTTTTTACCCTCTATGTTTTATAATAAAGATATATCTGTATCTTATGTCCTTACCTCTCTTTATGTCTTTGTTAGTGAAGTTTTCTATAATTAGAATTATCAAAGTACACGCAATTAAGTCATCTATTAATTATTTGAAACCATTGACCTTAGTACTTCCACACTCGAGTTACTTCTAATGCACTTTAGATCTACCAATCAATTATTTAAAACATTGAGAATGTTTTATTGGGTCATTTAGCAACTTATTTTTCATCTAACCTTAATTTAAAATACAATGATTTTAAACCAATCTATTATTTTTCTTTATCTAGATGATTACCTATGTAATCCTCCGAAACTTCAAACATCACATCTAGCTACATATTATTATTGTTAATGATACACTAGGCTCAATAAATACAAATAGGAAATTTTATTAGAGTCTATGCTCCTAACATTACTAATAAACTAACAAAGCATAAAGTTAAACTACTACTACAATTGGAGTCTATCTTCACAACACATTCAAACAAAACAAGAGTCTCATCTTCTAAATATATCCAGAACAAACTCAACTAAAACCAAGTCCAACAAATAATCATACTCTCCCATCTAATGATCATTATAGTAATACACATACTCAACATCATCTCCATCCTAATAATAATCAATTACTGTCTCACTATAAGCTAAATACTTGTCTAGCATATTTGCAGCTAAAAAGCAAAAGTCATACAATGGGTGAGCTATTACCTAGTATGTGAGTACCACAACCACACGTATGCCATGCAATAACATTACATAATCAATTATATGCAATAGTTTAATTTAGAAAACTAGCTAATTATCTTTATTAAAGTCCGATAAGCAACATTGCCTTGGGGAATACATATATATTATATATTAATACATAGGTATACGGTATTAGATACTACCACCTTTGGCTCCCTATACCTAAAAGTTCATGATTTGGACCAACCTAAATCTATCCATATCCTTTTGATGCAAAACTCCACAATGAATAATGCCATGCACTAATCATCGAGATGTTACCCTAAGGTTTACTATTTTTGGTCCTTAAGCCCAGCCACATACAATCAACAAACAATTTATAGGTTGAATATTAATTAAATTCATTTTCTTTTTATCCTAGCAAGTATATACAGCAAACAAGGTAAACATGTACTTAAAGTGATGGCCTCAACCTGCAATTGATTACAATCCACTCTAAATCCTAATGATCAAACATGATAAATACTCGTTGAAATATTCTTTAACTAATTACTATATACCTATTAAGTTGCGAAGGTTAAGATTATCAAATATTATAGTATTGTAGCCTCATAAGAAAATAGTTAATAAGTTAATTTGAAAAAGATTAATTAGCTAAAATATTCATGAAAAGAAAATAATAAAGCTTTGGGTTAATTCAAATTAGTGTCGTTAGGACGATACACGTACCATCATCCAAATGGTGAAACACATACAATAAGGGAACTTCTTGTTCCCTTTTTCAATAATGCTGTTGAGCCAATACTAGTTGTATGGTTTGGATGGTGGCTCACAAGTAGCTTCTATTATGTAATTTTTGTAAAACAAAATCATTCAATTACTAGTAAACTATCTTAAACTCTACCAAACAAACTTCCCTACAAGAATCATGTAAACCAACCCTAACATTCAACTACCTTCACTCCAAATATGTTTTCCAACTTCTAAGAAATCATAAGCAAAAATTGACAACAAGAAATCATTTCTTACTTGCATTTGTTTGAGCAAAACCAACACTTTCAACCCATTTTCAAACACTTCCTTCAACCACAAAGTATCCTCAAATCAAAGAACATGTTTAACCACACAAAGTACTTAATAAGATTATAACTTATTAGATTAAACACCCTAAGAACAAGATTCTAGGGTTGCTCTTCTTTCAAAGTATGTAAGGACACTAAAACTATAACTAAAACAACATCGAAACTCCTTCAAGATTAGAAAAGTGCAAAGAATCGCACTATTTAGCATCACTTACCTTAAGATTTTGACTCGTATTGCATTGAAAGTAGATGAGAAACTGCTGGAAAGGGAGAAAACATATTATGTATAAGAAGAGAGGAAGAGAAAAGAAAGACAGGAGAGAGAAATGTGGTATTTTAGGTAGAGTTATGGGTTTAAACCTCCTAATTTGCAAAAGTACCCTTCTTTTTAATATTTGTTATTGAACAAGCTATAGTGAGTTATACATCTTGAGAACAGTTAGATTTAGGTACTAAATTAGTTGTAATAACTTAATGAGTTATCGATATAAGGGGACTCATGTCCAACATAGTAAGTAAGAGGGAAAGATGTTATAATGGAGATACTAATTAATGGATTGGGACATCGATTAAACCATTATAATTAACTTGATCACTAATGTCTAGTTAATGGGTGATAAACTTAGTAAGAAAGTAGATATTAAGCTACAATTTAGGTTATGAGAAATTTTAGTAGATACTATCACACCTCGAAGCAACAAAGTCGTAATATTTCAATCGTGCAAACAATTCTATAATAGAAGCTGACCTTATAATCGCTATCTTAGACCTAATTTACACAAAACGTCCTCAACTAATCCACTTTAAAGTAAACAGTTCAATAATTAAACAAGTTATTTACCTAAGATTCAAATATTACAATCAATGTTTATATGATTTCATAGCATTATATTATCTAAGTAATACTTTATTAAATAATGGAAGATTCTAAAGTAAAAGGTACGACCTTAGAAATATATCCGTTCTTTAGTTTTAATACTTACTCCCCAAGATTCAGCAATTATTAACTTTAAGATAATTATAAGGCACTTCCTAGTAGCACCTACAACATCTATAGGAATATAAGAAACTAACAGCACAATAAGTTAGAACAAAGATATAAGACTATAAATCAAGCACAAACAGGGTTATCATCCAATTATTTTAACACAATGCAATAAGCAAATGCCGTTGCACCATGTTATCCAATTTATTGTGAAATTAGAGAAATTACAGTCGCTCTAATCCAAGTTAAAGAGTTTAACACATATTTCAACAGCTAATGACCAAACCCAAACTTATGCAATAAAAACACCGCTGCTACTATAACTACCATCAAATCATTAACTTCACCCTTACCACAACCTTTTTTCATGTCACTTAATCCGACTAAGGATGAAAAAATGACTAATTATGCTATCCAGCGTCGTCCCTTTCAAAGAGATTGGTATTTAGTTGAAAAATCCTAAATGTTTCCTCTAATGAGTTGAAATGCTTATCTAGTTAATTTTATAAACCATATATTATTAAAGCTGGTTAAAGTGATCAATCCATATCACACAATACATAACAATTGTAAACCAATATAGGAAGCCAATAATACACTATACAGTCAAGAACACACATAGGTATGCGTACAATTAAACTATCCATAAGCACAAACAAGTATAACTTTAAGCTACTTCGAAACATAGTAACGTATTAATCATAACTTATCTGAAATCTTCAATTTACTCACTCAACTAGCTATAGGTCAACTCGTTTCCACATGTCCTCTATCATAAATACTCTTTTAGTATTTTTATCCTTAAGACATATAGGCTGAAATTATGACTTTTCCCGATTATTCAAGTATGTACATATATATATATATATATATATATATATAACCAATCTATTTTAAGCTAGTTTCTAATTCAATTTCTGAATTTTTTTCTGATTTATACTCCAATTATTTTTTTTTTTTTATTATGAGTGTTATACATGAACTCTAGGAACTTATTCTAACTTATTATATGAAATTAATCACATTATAATTAGGTATCCTAAATCTCGTATTTAGCCCCTAACTAGTATTCTGGTTTATACAGTATATCTTAATCCTAACTTAACTACTGAATTTGTTCTCGATGTAAAAAAATATTTATATTTTTCATATAATTTTCTAAATTTATATTTCATATCTAATTTATTGTATATAATTATTATCATATTATCAATTCTAACCTAATATTTTCCTACTCATTAATTTTCTATATTTACATATTACTCATTATTACCTAATATGTACATAATTTGTACATCTAACATTCTCAACACTTCAAATATTATCTCTCATCACTAACTAAGATCTCAAAATGTTTAAATTCATCCTAAAATAGAATTTACACTTAATTAACTCTAAATCACAAAATTGATTTAAATATTCCGTTTTACTTACATATTTAATACATAATACACATTATATACAATTGACACTTTAAACTCTACAAATACTATTCTACATTAGCAACCAACATCTAAGGATACCTAATTACATAATAAATTATAATTTCCACCAATTCAACATTAAATTACAAAATTAAGCCCAAATATTATCTTTTCTGTGTAATTTTAAAGCTTAAAAATTAAGTAAAAATTTAGAAAATTAAATTTAAGAAAAACTCTTCATAGCACTAGAATATATATCTTAAATAGTCTATACAAAAATTTTGAAGTTAAAACTACATCATGAAGGTTATTTAAATTTAAATCGGAAACTAGCTCGAATTTAGTCATTTCTTATGAGCAGTATATTTCAAGGTTTAAATTTATCAAATCAACAATTTTCTCTAAATCTATATACTAAAATATCCTAGACTACCAAATTTCATAATTTTTCATAACTATTTAATATTCTTAATAAATTTTAAAAAAAAAAAAGTCGAAAGGAAATTAGGACTCACAAGCATCGATAGCTCCGACCACCATGGCTTTGTCAACCAAGTTAGGTGCTACCTCCACTATCCAATAGTGGTGGCTGTCCACTCTTAGGTTATCATTTGTCATAGATTCCCTTTATAACCCTTAATTACACTATATTTTTCTAATTTTTCTTAAAATTGGTTTCTCTCATTTTCTCACATCTCCCTATTCTTTTCTAGCTTCCTAACTATCTAAACTAAGTTTTGGTATGGGTCTTCTGATTTCTATAGAAAGGTTTTAAGTTTTCTTTTGATTTTATATTGTCAAGTGTTCTTATCTTCTTCTTTTTTTCACTTTTTAGTTAGTCAATTTCTAATGGTTGAATTCCATTCTCCATTTTCAATTTGCCACGCCTCATTTCCAAACCATTCCATATTTTTTTTAGCATTTTATGGATTTTTTCAGAATTTTTATGAATTTTCTTTGATTATTTAGTGTTATTCTAGCTTAGTTTAGGTATTTTTAAATAATTTTGCATACTTTTACTTATACATAAATACATATATAGTATAAATAAATGCTTCTAAATATTATTTTATGATTTGTAGTATGCATATTTATCTCTATTGATTTGTTAGTTATTGAAACTTATTTTATACATTCTAATAAATAATGAGTGATGTACTTATAATTCAATATTATAATATTAATTATTTTATTACTTATTTTTCTAAATCTAAACTCACGAGATCACTTTTTCTAATATTTATAGCATTATCATAAAATTTGAACTCAATCGAATAACTTATCCGACTGCTCTAAATTTCATGTACTGATTCCTAAATATCTTATTGCAGGACTTACAAATACCAAGTTATGGTCCAAGTTATGAGAACATGGGATTGTATGTTTTGATAGATACGAAGCTACAATTTAGTTTACTAGAAACTTTGGCTAAATATTAAGTTATGCTGAAGTTACCATGAGAAATTAGATTAATTTATTTAGCAAAAGACATTAAGCAACAGTTGAGAGATGTGTGACAATATAATTTGAGTTTTTCAAATTTAAATTGTCAAAATTATGATGTTTGTGTAGAATTAAATATATTAAATTGAATAGAGCATTTAGTAATATAAAGGTCTACATGTAAGTGTTGCATTTGCATGTAAGTGGTGCATTTATGTGTATTTTCCCAATAGGTTAAATGACTAACCCACCTCACCCCTATAATTAGGTGGTTGGATTTCAAACTTCTTTTTTAGCTTTATATTTTCTTTTGTGTTTTTTATTTTTTATTTACTTTATATATATGCATATGTTTATATGTATGTATTTATAGTTGTGTATATATATGTTTATATCAATTTATCTTTTATTTTCCAAATTCTACAAAAAGATTTCCTTAATTTTTTTTCAATTTTTTTATTATTTTATTCATTCTAAAAATATTTATTATATCATATATTTAAAAAAACACATGGACTAAACAAATTGCTCTACGTATCATTAATAACAAATATGGCAATGGTAAACTAATAGATAACTCGTTTGTAATTTTTGCAAATATTGAGGATTGAAAACAAAATAAAGTTTGAACACTCGCTTAAATAAAATGGCAACGTTTGAGAATTAAAAGTATAATTTTCACTTAAAATTCTCAGGTACATTGTATGTCTTGGACTTTTAGACTAGGATAAGAGTAACAATAATAGAATTGGTGATTCAAAAGCAAATTCAAGTGGATGAGAATAAGTTTGTGTAACTTCTACAATAATATTCAGAGATTGCATTATCTTAATAAATAAAGAGATGTATTATGAGATTTTAAGGATTATATATAAAACCTTAGATTTAATTAATATTCTGTAGTTTTGGAGTGTTACAAAATTGTAAAAGGACACTTGAAAATTATTGGAAACCTTGCATTGCCTTCTCTACCAATATTACCAATACAGCACTTAATGTTAGACATATTAAGATTGCTATCTACTAACTTCATAAGTCTTATGTTACCAAGATCCCACTTACTATAAAACAAATTTATGTATTCATCAAATCCTTATTGTCATACTTCACTCTTCATTATATAGGTTGCAAAATCTATATTGTTAATATCCATACAATGTTATTAACTCTTAGTATATGTCAATGATGGGGTCTACATTGCATCACCACCAAGCTCTAATTAAACTATGGCCTTGACTTTAGTGTTTAATTACCGTAATTCCTTTATTCTTGCACTTATACTAGTTCATCGTGATAGCACATTGAGGGTACCATCTCATTCAAGATTTGATTTGGATTTATTGTTATGAATCATACAACACAAAAACAAGAGATTGAAAAGAGAGAAAGTGACATATAAGATTTAACATAGAAAACTCCAAAAGAACTAGGGTGAAAAGCTATGAAAGATTCAAAATGATCCACTAACGTAACAATATAATACAAGATTCTCACAACATCCCTAGAGCAATACTCCTATAATTAGATCCCTTAAGATTGGTTCTCTTTAGTCTTAACTCTTCGCTCTATCTAATATACATAATAACTGATGTATAGTTATAGGAGGCTTCAAAACCCTAATACAATAAAGGAAACTCTTAAGCAATAAGAAAAAGAAAACACAAAGTAGGAAATATTACCAAAACAACATTTTATGACCTTCCGCTATGAAAGTTTAAATCCACTTGACATGGTTATGTTGAGATGATTTGTGATTAGAGTTATGCAAAGTTATTTGTTTTTGCTAGGTCCTTAGTTTGGCTTTCCAAGCTAAGAACCCTTAAAGAAGATTTTTGCAAGGAAAAATTGCAAACCTTGCGTAGGAATGGATCCTTCCTACAAGATCATTCCTTACTTTCTTCCTCCCTTTTTTTATTGGTATGTATTGATGAAAAAAGTATTCAATCTAAAATATGAAAATTTAAGAATATTACAAGTTTCTTGAAGGAGTTTCTTAAAATGTTAATATAGTATTTTGAAGAACTCTATGATTAGATGTCTTTATAGTTAAAGATGTCCTCAATAAGGTGTTAACGGTCATGTCGGCTAACTATACATACATGCATATATATATATATATATATATATATATATATATATTCTACAAGAAGAAAACTTCATGTACATAAATAAATCAAAGCATAACGTATAACAAGTCAATGTAAAAATGAAATGGAAGTTTAAAAACCTGATCTATAATGTACACATATTTTTAGTACCGAAGAGGTGAAACATAACTTTAACAATAAGTGAAAATGAAAAATTATTTATCTAACAGGTAAAAATACCCATGTAAAAGGTAAAACAACTAAACTAAATAAAAAGACTGAACAGACAAGTCCATATCAATGATAAAGAAGAAGATGAAGGCGGCAATAGCAGTGGGTGGTGAAAATGGAGATCTAGATAAAGATAGTAGCAGTGGTTAAGATGGAGACATAAATGAAGAGAAAATGTTTATTGAACCTCCCTTGATTGAAAATGGTGAGACTTGGATGTGCGGAAGCGATAACTATTGGCTTAACTTCAGTAAATGAGAGTATTGGACTTCACAAGGAAGAGAGTGTGTTGGCGATTACAGCCGAGAAGGGGCGCGGCAACCCCCATGTTTCGCACTTATTGTTTGGTTTTTCTTTTTTCTTTTTTTTTTTTTCTTTTTGGGTAAAGAAAAACAATAGATGGGTTGAATTGCCTTATTTTCTACATGTTGCTATTCATGATTTCCAAATTACAACTTTTTCTTTTTTGGGGCAAATCCATGTTTACTTTCACTTATTAGATTTTAATAGTTTGAAAACGGCGGGAACCGCCGTATGATTAACCTTCGTGCTTCTTGTGTGGAAATTTTTTTAGTTTAGCCATTTTCTTTCCATTAGATCCGGTAATATCCATGTCCTCGGTTGCTTCAAGTAAATTCAGGTTATGGGGCCGAGTAAGCATCATTTGACACGTATACATATCTATTTATATATTTTCGTGCCAAAAATCATCTGACGCATGCATTTCCACTTTGAGTTGACGTGTTATTTAATTATATATTTTTTATGACTTTTAGTATCATCACTAAAGATAAATTACTAAATCATAACGCTCTGTAAGATGTGATTGCGATGCCCATTCAATAGGTTACCATTTCTAAATTCCTCCGCTAGTTTATTGTATTCCCCTACTCATTCGTCTTATTTCTGGAGATGAAAAGCGTTTTTATCCTTAGCCAGGTTCCAATTTAATGCGATAAATGTTAACCTAATTTTAAAACTTTAAGAGAGGAGACATTAAACCTAATTCATTTTATAAAAATATTAATATTTATGCTACTAAATTATGATGACTTCGGTAAACCTAATTGATTTATTGATAAAATATAAATATTAAAATATTTGGATCAGTTTTCCCAATTACGAAATCTAGTGTTTTGTTTTGATGCA
This sequence comes from Lumnitzera littorea, assembly GCA_024138015.1. Lineage (NCBI taxonomy): Eukaryota > Viridiplantae > Streptophyta > Magnoliopsida > Myrtales > Combretaceae > Lumnitzera > Lumnitzera littorea. Next base: position 116,140,998 of record JAMXBB010000001.1, read on the forward strand.
CCTTTATTTTAGAAGATTATTGTTATTTTTACACCTTTTTTTAAACCATATGTCTAACAATAATAAGGCTTCAAGAAGATGAAAGTACAAACACATATATATCTCTCTTATAAAATTAAATATCTAACTAATTCCTATAGAATTAGACTTACTTACACATTCTTTTAAGGCACATCAATTTTTATCTCAAATCTCATTCCCCATTCCCCAATCACCATTCTTACTACTATTATGATTATATGGGTAGGAGAGGTGGGTCGATGGTGGTGGTGATGGTGGTAGGGGAAACCTATTACTTAAACATTGGTTTTTAAAATAGAAATGCAAATCATATAATTTTGGAAATTCTAAATATTAGACAGATATACATCAAATATTGAATATATATATATATAAATAACATACAAACAAAGAAAAAAAAAAGGTAAATGTCACATTTAGTATTTCAGCTTTACCTTTTTCTATATTTAATTATCTAAAATTTAAATATGTCATTTGAATATTAATGTTTACTCATTTTCATAATTAACAAGCTAATCTTTATCTTTTTTTTTTGCAATTAACTACTATAACTTTACCTAATTTTGTAATTAATTACATAATATAGGTAATATAAATGACATCGAAAAATTTATAGATAATAAATTAATGTAGTTTCTAAACTTTTATATATATAATATAATATATATAATACTTTTATGTATATATTAGCCCAACATCTTATAGAATTGATTAAACATATCACAAAAATGCAAATATATTGAGAAGTGGAAGATTTATTTTCTTTTCATATCTTATCGAGAATGTGATGAAACATTCATTCTCCTTTTCCATTCTAACTATATTATTTTATATCAACAGACTACTTTCTTTTTTGAGAAATATAGTAATTTGCACTTTACGATACTAATAAACTAAGAAACTTTACTTATTTTTCAATTTTTTCCCCATAATGTATGATAAATGCTCTGAACATTATCGGTTCTACGTTAAATAAATTCAAGAAGGGTTTCTTTACGGGATCCATCTTTTTTTTTTTTTTTTTTTTGAACTATCCAATTCCTATCAACAACAAAAATAAAAACACTGAGTTTAGATACAACTACAAGCCAGTATTAAATTGGGCCATCCAACTCTAACCAAAACATCCATCATATTAGGGTCCTCAAGCAAAATATCATTAAGAAAAAAAGGGATATTTCCTTTAAAAAAAAAAAAATTGTCTTCGTTGACTTCTAACCCTTTCTATAAAAAGGCGTTTGCAGCAGAATTTGTATCACGGACAACCCTACACAAAGTTATATCATGAAACGAAATGTCTCTACGGGGTCCATTTTTATCTTAAGGGTTATGAGACTTCTATATGTAAAAGCTAGGTTTATTTTGCGTGATTAATTAATTATAGGACGGGTGCTTCACGATTCAAGTCGAAGCACGTGGTGTTAGCCCTTCATAGTGCAGGTCATTATTTGTCAATTTTGGTGCAATTGATAGTGCACATGCAACGCCAAATGCTTTCGATTAAGATCCTCCCAAATACTACTTGCTGCCTCAAGATATATAAGATATTGTAAAGAATTATTAATGGGAATTAAATACTACAATTAAACTTGTGTTTTGGCATTCGGAAATGTAATTGGCAGGCTTGCTGAAAATATTACATCTATCTTCCTCCTTCACTAGGGGTCTAAGAAAAGAATCTCTAGTCCTACTTTACTCGTGGTCAATTTACCCTACAATTAACAATATCTGTTAAAAAATGTTAAATTAATCCAATAAACATTTGTAAGAAGATATTAGTTGTTGCTCCTAAGACTGATAAGATCATGACATCTTATTAAATTCCGGTGTATGAAGCAAACAATGATTCTTGCAGGCAGATAGATCCAAACCAAACCAATCTCTTCTCTAACCGTATGAATTAGTCTTGTTCGCCTATTTTTATGTCGACTACATAAGTTGTTGAGTATTAGTATTATCTTTGTTTTATTAGAAAAAATAAAAAGAATAGTTTTGAAGGAACAGAATTTGTCATCTCACTAAGAGGTATAGAAGACTTATTACTTTCACAACTTACAAGGACATCCAAAGACTAGCTGCTCTAAAGCGCTATACTGAAGCAAATTTAGTTAATACACATTGCCTTTATAGAGCCTAATAAGAGGGTTGCTTCGTATCTTTGCACTAAAATTTTTAGAGCAAATTGTAAATACATCTGTTTATGTTACACTTCATGGCACATATAATTGATGGAGTAAGTTTGGATAAAGTAGATCCATCTCTATATCCATCTAACCAAAACCCTAGCTCTCCAAGAGCCATTATTCTGCCTCAATTTAGGCTTTATTAGCTTGTTTAGTTAACTACTTTTTGGCATGAGAAAAACCACAATTTCTAGGGATAAGCTAGTTGTGCTACTATTTAGAGGTGAAATTCAAAAACTTAGTTCCCCTATCAAGTATGACTTAGTTAACCACTTTTTTAAGGGCTTGATTGATATTAGGTTCTAAAAACAAAGATAAGTTTTTATTCATCTAGCTCTTTTAGAAGATACTGTCAATGAAGTGGATCCTTCTAGAGTTAAAATAGTAGATTCTAAAATTATAAGGGGTTGAAATTTATTGAAAGTAGATTCTAAAACTATAAGGAGTTGAAATTTATTGAAAGTAGATTCTAAAACTATAAGGAGTTGAAATTTATTGAAGGTTATTAATGTAGATCATGTGGTTAAAAATAATACTCTTAACTCTCCTGTTAAGGAAAATCTTGGGTCCCTTGGAATTGCTTTATTTGCTTCATATGCACTTCCTTACTTTTTGTACGTTTAGATCAAAGATATTTTAAGGAAAGTGTATTTAGATGATGTTTTACTTTTTGCTCTTTGATCAAATAATAAAAACTAAAACACTAAAAGAAGGACATAAATCAAGGAAAGATCATCATTAGGAGACCAAATATAGTTTCATTTTAAATATTTTAGGGAGTTTGAAAGCACAATTTTAAAGATAAGATGTTTAAGCACACGTAAAACATATATAAGGAAGTGCATTACAATTTAGTCAAACATTAAGGTGCTAACAAACTCATCAATGATAAAGTTTTCGAAACTTTGTACATGTACTTATGTCATTGTTTATTTTTTTATTTAAAACTATAAATGAGCCGAGTTATTTATGAGCTAATTAAGTTGGGTTCACTTTAAATTCGATTCTACTTAAGCTCAATATATAAATGCACCAAACTTGAGCTTAAAATAAACGTTATTTATTTAAGGAAGTTGAGCCCAAGCTTAGGCTCATATTGATGCTTATGAGTAGTGTCATTTATTTGATCATAAGCTAGCATGTGACCAAACTGATTCACATTTTTAACAAGCCCACTCACAAACAACCTTAAGAGTAAGCTCACAATATAATACGTGATATTAAATATCATATTATTTATTAAAAAATATAACATAACAAAATAAGAATAAGACTAGTATAATTACAAAATTATGGAAAATGTAAGAATAAGAATATAAGAATAATAAAAAAAACACTACCAATTAAAATAAAAATTATTAAAAATCACTAATATATCTAAAAAACATAAAATTTTGATTAATTTCTTTGAAGAAAAGCATTAAAATGTAGATTTAAAATTTTCAGATTAATTTCGAGGTTAACCTTATTTAGGTTTATTTTTTACATGTGCTAAAGCTCAAGCTTGTTTTAATAAATGAGTGTAGGCTCATATATCTTAGTGAGATGATCTCAAGCATGATTCCTTAATAATCTCGAGCTTGATCCTATAATTTCTAAGCTTAGTAAAAACTAGCTCAATTCGAGCTTGATAATTTTCAAACAAGTCTAGCTTAACTCTTCAAAAACTTAGCTCAAACTAACTCTTTTATAGCCTTATTTCTATTAGAACCTTATGAAAGTGAATTACTCTAATGGCAAATAAATTAGCTATGGGAGTTAGACCTAGCCATACTCTAGTTCTATCTAGGTTCAACTCTTAAGTTGGCATGGCGAGTCTAAATTCAAAATTAACCCAAATGCATGGTTCTTGAATTGCCTATGGACCCTTTGGGTCATCATGATTCACATATGAAATTTCAAAAAAAAAATCTTAATTATTGGAAAAAATTAAAAATATAAAACATAAATTTGAATTATATTGGAAATATAAATTATTTTTGTGAGAATGAAGAAAAATTCTTTCCCATTCACAACAAAGAATAAATGTATCCTTTAATGCTAAGTTGATTTAGTATTTATAGGTTTTCATCAAAAGGAAGTTCTTATTCTTCAACAACGTAGGATTAATTATTGATTTTTTAAAAAAAAATTTCTTATCATACATTGGTAATATCACAAATAGTAGATTGCAATATTATATAAATAAGATTGCAAATCTTTCTCAACTTTATCATCAAAAGTTAGGTTAAAATTATTTAGCTCTTGAACTCCAAAATTGAGCAAAAACTACTTTGTTCTTAGGTTCAAAAATCAGGCTAGAACTATTTAGTTCTAAGGCTGGCAGTGAGCATTTAATTTAATATTTAGAAATTTAAAAAAATAATTTAGATTTGTTTAACGGTTTAGAGAACCTTTAACCAATTCATGGGATTTACTAAGTCTATGGACTTTATCTAGAATTAGCCCTCCTTAGGCAAAATATGTTTCGACTCTATAAGGCCCTATAACTCAATTGTTCCGATTAGGTCGAGCTAGGTTGAGGTCTCTTGTCTAGGTTTAGTGGTAACTATTGACCAATGTATATAAAATTCAGTGTTCTTAAACTCAATTTAACCCACGTGATTTAGCTTAGTTTGACTACAGTTAAATTCCTATTTAACTCCATATCAAACCTGATTTTCCTCTTGATCCTTAATTCTCTCATATGTCTAAGTCAATCACTTGAGCTTGGTCCAACTATTTTGATAAAATCACATCAAATCTCAAATTTTAGATGTTTAAATTATATAATTATAGATTTAAAGCTTATTAGACTATGAAGAGTCAATATCACATATTTTACACAAACTTTATTCATCTTTGCAATTAAGTACCTAAAGTTTAAAAATGTCGATTTCATTTCTATAATTTATCTATTTTTCCAATTAACTACTTGAATTTTACCATTTTTGCATTTTACTATCTAAACTTTAACCATTTCTACAATTAATACCTATTCCAAGTATTATAAATGATCTCAAAAAATCTATAAGTAGTGGTACGCCATAGGTGATCCCCAACCATTAAGGCTTACTATGGATTAGTGGACCCTCCACTATAGTGAAGAAATGTAGGTGGAAAGTTAGCTAAACCTAAGAGCCAAACCTAGGATATGACCTACCAAAGCTACCCAAGGCTCATAAGCAAACTCAACCCTCCGATTGATATGACTTATTGATGGAAGGGAATAGATTACCCACCATTAATTCCTTAGTTTGTAAAGGAATTAGATAATAGTGTAGGTAGAAGGTAACCAAAGTTTACAAGCTTATAGGAAAATTAAAGGAATATTCAACATTCAATAAGTTAATGATAACTATTGGTATATTTACATGCCCTTTTATGTTAATTAAGGCAACATTTACAAAAGGGAAATGACTAAAGGGTACAAATAAAGGGCATAAAAGGAATAATCAGAGAATAGAAGCTTTATTGGAGGAATCTCATCATCTCTAGCAAAACATGTAGCACTCAATTGTTAAGTAGGGGATTGGCGAAAGGAGACAAGGAAGTATAGCCAACTACTACTATGTTCCAAGCTAGCTTGAATACTGTCTTTATGGAAGTCAGCAACTAGTTCCGTTGACCTAGATTTGAGGGGTAGAAGTTGAAAGTCGACTAGTCCAAGCTATTTTAGTGGAGGTCACAACTCAACTAGAAGGTTTGATGCTTAAATGATAGAGAAATGGCTTGACACATGATGAGCTCAAAACCCCTAGGCATAGCTCAGCTCATCCTCAACCATTTGTCCACTAAGTACCCAAGCAACCAAGCCTTAAAGTCCCTTATGTCAACCTCAGCTGAATGGCCTTAAGCTTGGCTTTGTCTCCATAAGGAACAGTTAGGTTAAAGAAGAGGTTGGCACAGGTCGAGAACATCTTAATCAAAAACACTGAAGGTCGGAATCCTATTAAGTAGTACATTGATACCTTTAAATTCCAAGTAGTTAATTGCAAAAATAAGTAAAATTTAAATATTAGTGCGGCATTTACCCAAGTAGGAAGTATTAAGTTTAAGCTTATATAGCCTTATTTGATCTCTATTTAATTAAACTATCTATTTGACAAACTTTAATTAGTATTAGGGATTCAGGATAGGGACGTATGTTATAAAACCTAAATCCAACCAAATAACCTATAGAATTTTCTAAAACTTGAGAACCCTATAGGTTTTTCATCTTAATCTCGAAACTCATTCCAAAACTTTAGAATAAATTACCCTATGAGGTGAATGTTGAGTCGGAGAGGTCGAATACCCTACATGGACCAACCTATTTGCATCCCTAAAGGAACTGTGAGTGTAAAATTTATCTAATTATATTTTATCATATTTGAATTTCATATCCTATAAAGTTTTAAAACAAGACCAAAACATTATAGAGAATTACCTTAAAGGATAATTATTGGGTGGGACAAAGTCTGGTAGGCAAGGACTTGCTTGCTGGCATCCCTGATTAATATATGCCCTCACCAAATACGTTCTACTATAAAACGCTTCTAGTAAATACAATATACAAACGCTTTTCACGACCGCCACGATGGTAAACAACTGTAGGTAGAAGATCACGGGGAGACACTAAAAAATTATAACGTTCGACCCAAAAATATGAAAAGCAGCACTAAAATTTACTTGTCATTTGTTGTTAGGTTGAATAAGTTATTCCTTTTTATATTTTCGTGGTCATGCACATGTTATTACATCTCTCCGGCAAGTGTGTGCACCGTGGAATTGATTCATATGTCAATGATTATGATCGGTGATCTGTTGTGTAGTAGGATTGACTAGGGCACTGAAGAATTTTGAAGTCATCCACTCAGCAATTCATTGCTTATAAGAAGATGAATCTGGCATGATGGTAGACATACCACCTGATTCGCACTGAACTCCAAATTCCTTTCTCATCTTCTTATTATTGTGAATTGAAATGATTATTCTATGATGAATATTAATTCGACAAGTCTTGAGATCTTCTATATTGCCTCAAAGCATGCAAAGAGTCAATTGCATGTATGATTAGATTAAAAAAAAAACGATACCTGTAGATATCCTAAATCATCGGTTAGGGTAAGTTTTTTAAACTTTTAAATTATGATTTTAGTTTTTCATAGTTTTCGAAAATGTAGAAATAGCCCATTGCCCCTAAAATGATTTAATGGACTAATGGCTCAACAACTCTTCATTGTCATTTCCCATTTGTGCTGATAGTGCATTATCTATTATATTAAAGAAAAAATCAATTTTTAAATGTCTATAACTAACAACCATTAAATATTTATTCATGACAGTTAAAAAAAAAAAATTCAAGCTCATTGAACATCCAATATTCAATACTACTTAAATCATTCTCTCCACAACTAATTTCTACTACCACTTAAACCATTTCCCTTATATACAAATTAAATACACTACACATTCATAAAATACACATCTTATTATTTATGCAGCCATATTTTCAACTTACGATCATATATAAATTTAAATTCACTACACATTCATAATAAAAAACGCATTCCATTATACATCCATATTTTCAACTTTCGGTGTATTTGTCATGACTTCAAAGGACTAATCGTAGCAAGCGCCGTATATCGTACAAAAGACTATAGATTAATTTTCCTTTTAATCGATAAGCCTTTATGCGGTATACAAGGTTACTATTACAACTAACAACTCAGAATTATACAAGCACAAATAATATCATTACATGTTTATGATAATAAGACTATTGAATTATAAATAACACATATATAGATATTTACAAATAATAAGTCTATAATACATTAGATTATAAACTAGTAATACATTATATCACATAATAAGTTTCAGAGTCTAATTACAACAATATAAATATACTTTTATCACTAATCTCATACTCACATCAACCCATTGATAGTTCATTAACTTCAGGCATCTTATGGCTCGAATCCACAAATAAGTCTCCTTGTGAAAGTAAATTACCGGGGTGTAAGCTAACTAGTTTGGTGAGATTTTTCCTCAACCATACAACAAACAGGTTATATAATAATTAATTTCAAACAAATAAATGCGTAAATAATCAATATGCCATACAAATAAATGCAGGTAATCGGATATTATATACAATTCAGATTTAACGCCTTCCAAAGTCAGGGTTAAAGTATACACGACACCAATCAGATTCAGGTATCATACTTGAACTTATGTAACAACGAAACTCTGCATTTTGTATTCAAAAACACAATAGTATATCTATTTTTAGTTTTAATCAAAACTCAGTTCTAATTTTGATTGTGAGTAGGTTCTCACAACCCTAACTCACCCTTAAACGAAAATCTCTAAACTCGACCTTTAGCCAAAAAGTTGGTGTCTCCAATGCCTAGTGTTCCCGTAAGGCAAAGTAAGGTTATATAGTACGTATATACTGTACTAAAACACTATAATCAAAATTAAGCAACCCTCATATGGCCTCTCACTACCTTCATGTAATGTGATGACCGGAATTAGTTATACGATGCATGATTATACATATTTCGATTTAATTAGTTCAAGTCTAATAATGTTAAGTCCCTTTATTAGGTGATGAAACAAAATCATAAACAGATCAATTCTTATCGAATTTACTATGCAGCAAATAGTACATTATCATACTTTAAAGTAAATTTACTATTAACAAGCAATATCATACACAAGTATAACCCAACCCCACACAATTATTAATAACAACTAATATTCACTATCTACATACACAAATATGTACGGAATCATTAGAAATACTCACTTAGTCATTCTCAAGGTTAAGGATCGTAGTAATCAGCTGATAAATTAGTATCAATCTCATAATCACCTAACATTAAGGGAATAAAAAAAGTAGTGAATGTTGAAATTAAATAACTAAACTAATATTATATTTAATACTATTTGCCTAAATTAGTTTTTTGTTTATATAGAATTATCAATTTAAGCATTGTAACTAATCACGTATAACTTTTTCAATTTAGTTTAGATTTTTATAAATTTATAGTCCATTTTAATCGTTTTTTAATATAATTTCTCATAATAGAGTTTGTTTTGAACATTATAACCCACAATTTTGACTATGATGTAAAAATATTAAGAAATTCATTATTTTGACTTAAATAGTTATAAAATATTATTTTAAGCTTTTCTTTGTATAATTACGATTTACTAAATATTTAAATCTTATAGTTTGTAACTTTCTTATTTTTAGGTCTATTTTACTATAATTACCTATTCTTGCTACTTTCAGGGTTTAATACTTATTAAGTCATTTTTTCCACTTTATTAATTTTTCTAATTAATTAATTATTTTATTATTACTTTTAATTACGAATTTACTTAATTTTATTAAAGGCCGACGTAACAGCATAAAAGAATGCCATATGTCATTTTTGGATTTTTTTTTGTACTTTTTCCATATTTTCTTATTTTTGGATATTATGTCATATATATATATATATTAATATTTATTTATTAATATATTTTACTAAATTTTCTAAATTAGTTAGTTCTTCTAATAATATTTTTTTTTTAGTTACGGTATATATATATTCATATTTTACAGTGGTACGTCCCAAAGTCATAAAGTCGCAACAGTCCCGCCATGTAAACCATTCTATGATAGTAACTGGCCTCACAGTACCTACCATAGACATGATCTACAGAAAGCATCGACGACTCCTTGCTTTAAAGTAAACAGTCCAATTAAGTGTTTAACTACAATTATAGTAATTATCACAAATTTTTAATAAACATACATAATTATAAGTAAAGTCCACAGAACTTCCTAGAAAACTTTACATAAACATAACGGTTCACTAATTTACATAACAACTATCAGTCTTTCAGTCTTAAAGTACAAAGGACACTCTAGCTACACATTCACTGCTAAGCAAATTGATCCTCACACCCCTGGCTTCAAAAAAACCAACCTCTGGATAATTATAAGGCGACATAATACTTGAAGTATTTAGAAATCAAGACCTACAAAATGATCTATAAGGGTATGAGTAACTATAGCTCAGTAAGTTAAATTGAAGACTCATGAATGTATACAAACACAAACAAGATTATCAAGCAATTATTTTCATACAATGCAATAATCAAGTATCATCATACAACATAATCCGATCCGTTGCGAAATCAGAGAAATTTCACCCGCTCTAATCTGAGTTAAAGAGTTTTCATGTTATGCAACAGCTCACAACTAAACCCAAGCTTGTGCAATGGAGACACCGCTCCTCTCGTGACTACCTTCGAACCATTGACTTCACCCTCGCCGCGACCTTTTCTCCTGTTACTTAGTTCGACTAAGAATGAAGAAGGGACCATTATACAATCCTGCGCTATCCCTTTCGAAAGGATTGGTATTTGGTTAAGGAATCCTAATGATCCCCTAATGAGTTGCAATGCATGACATTTTAGGTCATTAGAGTCGAATAAGATTAAATTTCATTTAAGGTGTTCAAACAATTTCACACCAATTCAATCATAACACAAAATCAATCATATTACAAATTTCAACACGAATTCAGATACATCAAACACATGCATAAACTACTTATAATCACAACCATATACAATCCTAAGTCTCCGAATACCATAAAATAATACTCTAATACAGTAAGTAATAACCCAACTTACTTGGAATTTCTCAGTCGCCCAATCACTTAATTGTAAGTTGATTCATCTTTGGGTATCCTATAACACAAATAGATCTTTTTAGTACTTATATTTTAATTATTCATATTCTAAGTTATAATTTAACTCATTTTTTCCATGTATACCTATTATTTACTAATTATTCATTCTACCCTATTTTAGGGTTCGGTTTCTAAATTAGATTCTAGTTTTGATTCTGGAATCTTAAACATGCTCAAATCCTAATGTGAAATTAATCACATTAAGCTCGAGTATTCTAATATCATATTAGGTCTTAATTTAATATTATAAACTATTCGATACAAGCTAATCTTAATTAAGGTACCGGATTTATTCTCGATGTGAGAAAATCTTACATTTTTTGTACAATTACCTAAAATTAAATTTTGTTTCAGATTTATTATATTTTGATTTTTATTATTATATTATCTAAATAATCATAATTTTTCATATTTATTAAATTTCCAATTCCACATATTCCTAATTTCCTACAATTACTACCTAATTCCTAAATTAATTACACTTAATATTCTAAAGGCTAGGATTAGGTTTTCACATCAAAGATTAACATTCTTAAACATCCAATTACTATCTAAATCAGTAATTAATCACTTAATCACCTAATTAACCCAAAATTACCAAATTTTTCCATCATTTTAGAGCTAAAAATTTACTTAAATTTTTCAAAAATTAAATTTAAAAAAATGGCTTCATAGCACTGTTCTATATCACTTAAGCATTCTGTAGAAAAAATTTGAACTCCAAACTACATTCTCAAGCCTATTTATTTCTAGTTCTAATCATACTTGGTTTTGCTTAATTTGTTAAGAACCCTATATTTTCAGACGTAATTAAACTTAATTACTATTTTTTTCCTAAATCTACATACAATAAAACCTCAAAATAATAAATTTAATAATTTTTTAGGCAAAATAAATAATTTTAAGAAATTATACAAAATCGGAATAGATAAAGGACTCACCCGGTTCGACCACTTTTAAGCTTCCAACACTGGTCTAGGTGTGTCAGCTGGTCTAGACGGTGGGTCTAGTGTAGGGTAGTAGTGATGGTTCAGTCTCGGGTGGTGGTAGTGGTTTGGTCCCAAGTGGTGGTAGTAGTGTGTGGGTTTGGCTCACTAGTCCCTACTACACAGTTTTCTTATTTTTTTTTCCAAACCTAAATTTTTCTCTTCTAATTTCAATGCTCCCAATTTTTTTTTACTTCTAACTATCCAAACGAGCTTTGTAATTTTTTTCCCTATTAGAGCTTTGTAGTAATTATTATGTATTAAATTGGACAAGACATTACCCAAATCCCTTAATTTTTGACTTTTTTGTTGCTTGATTTTAATTGGTTAATTTTTCTTCTTCAATTCCTGACTTGCCACGACCAAATCTATATGATTCCCTATCCCTCTTATTTTTTTCTAATTTTTCCTTAATTAATTAATAATTTTCTTTAATTATTTAATAAGTTTTTAGCCAATTTAAATAATTTCGCGTATTTTTATCTACGCGTAAATACATGTGAGGTACATGTGAACATTCCTAATTATTATTTAGGTCATTCTATGATTTTTAATATACATATAATCTATCTCTAATGATTTATTAGTTATTAGATTACACTTTTCGCCTTTTCGATAATTAACAATTATTATACTTAAAATTTGAAAATTTTATAGTCTCCTATTTTATTACTTATTTTCTTAAATTTAAGTTTACGGGGTCATTTTTACTAATATTTCTATTAATAGTTTATAATTTGGATTTGATCGAATGTTTTAACCGATCGCCCTAAATTTTGTGTTCTAAATTCAATCCTACAATCACTTGACTTAACTTTAAAGCTTATATACGGTATATGTGTATATATTCATATTTTACTATTTTATGCTATTTAATAAATTAATATTATAGTATATTATGTATGTACTATTCAAATATACCTATATTTCTACATATACAATGCTATTTATATACATATTTTTATACATATAATATACTTATGTATTATATTAACATAGCCTTAAATATATTATATATACTATACATATGAGTATATATATATATATATATATACTAAAATACTTCATATACCTAGTATTATATGTAAATACATATACATATGCATCACGTCCATAGATATATATATATAATATATATAATAAAAATACAACATAATACACTATGGTATGCATTTATACATACTGAATATATATACCCTCTATTGTATACATATTATATTATCTAGTTTTTTGTATTTGGTAATTATATATACAATTTCAATAACATAACATACATATAACATGTAATGAAAATTACACATACCTAAATATACATATAATTTACACGTGAATACATATATATATACATCTAAACTTTTATGCTACATACTAAATATAACGTGTATGTATATAAGGCAATATTTTAGTATTTATACATAAGGAAATATAAATCTTATATATTTTTCTAATATGTACCCTTATGTCACATATGTATATGAACACATAAAAATATGTATTACAAAATGAATATAGTATACATATTAAATACTCTTCTTGGAAGTATCTTGATTTAATAATCCCAAGCTTTTCCTTCTTCTTAATTTGTCCTTTAAATGCACAAAAAAAAAATTGAGAAAAGAAATGGGTGTTTTATGGTTTGAAAGGGGAAGAGAATAAGAGAATTTTTGTGTTTTGGTTTTTGTGTAGTTCCAAACGTTTTTTTTTTTTTTCTTTTTCTTTTCCACGTAAGGAGCAGCTGAGCTTTATGAATATAAAACAAAAGAAAAGGGAAATGAAATCAAAGCAAGATATAGCATTAATTTGGATGAAACATTATCTCATCTTCTTTTAATTTTTATCTCATTTTTTCACACGATAAAGCTTAATAAGGTAATACTTGTCCACCAAATTTTTTCCAGAAGTTGGGGACGTGGAGGAATGGGAAAAATTTGGAAAGGAAAGGAAAAGGAAAAAGAAAAAAAGAAAGGAAAAGGAGGAAAAAGAAAAATAAAAACATAAAAGATAAAAACATTAGATTTTTCTAAATATAAAAATTATAAATTTAGTATTTATAAAATAATATTGAAATTTTATAAAAATTTATTAATTTAATTGTTACCCGTTATATTTATAATATTTACGAGTTATCTCAACATGTTCATTAATAATTTTACGTGATTACACGTTTTGATCGATAATTATATTCATTTAGTGTTTTATTACTAGTAGGGTAAATTTATTTATTCTATAACTTTAAAGTTATAATCTTAAGATTTTCGTTAAATTCGAATCCGATTTCGAGTATTTACGCATACTTAGGGTTTAGGGTTTTTGTACGTAATTTAAGTTCGATCGAATTTTTAGGGTTTTTATTACCGATATTATATTCGGTTTTATAATTTAATAAAATTTTTATCTTACTTAGCCTTATCGACTCATAATATTATCTAAAGCGCTCGAATCTAATTTGGAGCTTAAACTACTAACCGTATAAGGTTTATAGTATTGTTCATATATCACAAATATTATCTGTTACTCGCACAAATAATAGTGTGCTATTCATTTACCATAGATATTATTTGCTATTCGTCACTTTTAAATATTATTATTTGCTATTCCTTTTTTTTTTCCCTTTTTCTTTTCATAAATTTCCTTAGGCTTTTTTTTTTCTTTAATGTCACTCGATTTAATTCTTTATATAAGCAACACGAGTGCTTTAGCTACTAGTATGTAATAATTGAAGAGCTATAATATATAATGCTATGAACTAGTTCCCGCATAGGCACAAACGATATGTATTTGTGCAAATTATTTGTTAATATTGGTTTTATCATTTTGTAATTTATTTTTATTTTAACTTGTTCGTGACCTATTTGATTTTTTCATGTACAATATTTTATTATCTATTAATTTATTTAAAACAATAGACCCATTAATGGGTTACAACTAGACTTGTGCACAAATTCAACCTAAGCCAAAATTAGCCCTAAACAGCATGTTCATGGGTCAACAAAGGAGTGAACCGAGCCTAGACTGGTTTAATCGCCCTTAAACCATAAGTTTTTTTTTTCTTTACTTTTTTTGAATTTTCTTTAATTATTATAAATAATTTTTGAACTATTAACTAAATCTAAAACTTCACATCATTACCCATGAATCCAAAATTTTATTTTTTAGTCAATTTTTTTTAATCTTGAAATAATTTATTTGGATTATATGGGTGTAAATGTGTGATATTATGTTATATATATTATAGTGTATATATATATAGTATATTAAATATTATATATTACATATACTATATGCTTGTTTACATCATATAAGTCTACTCACAATAGTAGTACTTAAGGAAGACAAGTATTTATTATAAATTTTCCAAAACAAAAAGGAACAAATATTAGAAAAGATAAAAAGTTCTAAACCACAGCAGCTATTAAGGAAAATTTATTACGATATTGATTATGAATATATTTTCCAAGAAAAAAAGAGTATAAAAATGGGTAAAGTTTGTTTGTTTTAAGATGATATCATTCTTTAAATAAAATCCAAGGAGTAAAAATGGAGATTTTCTTGCAATTCTATCCGAATCCGAATTTTTAACATGTTTAGTTTAGCACTTAATCTCACTTTTTGATTTCATAACAATTGATTTCAAATTATTGGATTATTTGTATTTTTAATAATTTAGATTTAATAGATATAAATTATAGATGGAGTGAAGAGTTGCATAGTAAAAACAGTTCAGGTCTAAATTATTGGACTCTGACGGTGAGAAGATGATCCGATAGTAAAAGAAACCGACCAACTATATACGCGTACCGAATGGACCACTACTTATGTGAAAAACTTTGTCTTCTTATTTCCTTCTTTTAACATGAAGTATAAGGATTTGTTAAATGTTTGATCGCAGAGATGCTAAAAATGACGTAAAAAATACGTGAGCTTGAAGTGTACAAACTGACACAGAGCAATGGAACCGCCAGAGCCACACACACGGAGAGAGAGAGAGAGAGAGAGAGTTCAGGAAGATTGTGAATATTAAATATTTTGAAAGGTGGGGTTGGGGTCTAAGATAAGTCATACATGTTGAAGGGGAATAGGCAATGGACAAAGGAAGGAGCCGCCGCTGTTTAGGTCCACGTGTTTTTGTCAATCCAACAACAACATCAACAACGTGCCTAGGGATATGGCTGTGCTGTGGCATGTCTTGTTTTTATTTTAACAAGAGTCAACCCAAAATATCCCACGAAATCTCCCCTCAGACCAAACTTACCGTGTAAACGCCCTTTGCTCATTATGGCTTGGTTTACTTCCACACACACATACCAAACTCACTTCCTCTTTACGTCTTTCTCTCTCTCTTTTCTTTCTTTTAAAAATAAAAGATCCTAATAAACGGATGCTAAGCAAGTTAAAAGGTAGCAAATTTATAATACTTCATGTTAAGTGAAATTTCACATAAATTATAGAAAAAAATTATTATTAATATGAGATTATGGTAGTAAATATTTTTTCAATATTAATAATCTTTGAATCAAGTTGTTAAAATAAACCGACTAGTATTTATTAATTTGATTATTCACTACTTTTAACGTAAGCATTATAGAATCTATCGTAAATAAAAAGTAGTAACTGTTTTTTTTTTATTTTTTCTTTTTTCAATTTATTGTTAATGGACAATTTTCTAAGTTAAAAGGTGATGGGTCTACACTCGTTGGAAAAATTTATAAAATATGAGTTTTTGCAAATGACGAGAGTCAAACTCCCCAACCATTAAAATGGACGATAGCTACTCTCTCTTTTTCTCAATCTCTTTGAATGTTATGCGGAAAATCATAACTTTTAGCAATAAAATATAAAATTACAATTAAGCCGGTTATTTCCCCATATATTAAATGGAGAGCTTGCACACCGGTCACATTTTGCATGAGTCGCCCAAAATATTTTCAAATCAATGAAATCGAGCAGCTTATAGAATTTGGGCCAGATTTCTCTATTGGTATTATTTTTTATTCCCTAAATACCATTATAAAATGAAAATGGGAGAATTAAACTTGATCCATCTTGTTTAGAGATCATTATAATTACAAAAGTCTTGGCCTATTTATGTTATTTGGATATGTTTATTTTGCATAATAACGTATCAAGGAAAAGGTTATAATGATAAAATATTTGCCCTCTTATACACTGGCGATAAACAATATAATAAAACCTCAAACAATAAATAATAATTGCAGCACAATATACATGGAAAATTTCAATAGGAGGAAAAACAGGAAAAAAACAGAATGAACAATTTTTAACTTCTGTAAACACAGATAAATTATGACAGCGTCAGCTTTCCCCCTCATGTATTATATGGTATGGACCCATATAGATTAGATCCAAAAGCCCTAAAAGGACAATTTTATACTGAATCATTTTTACCACTTTATTTGACAGGATAGCTTGTTAATAGTGAAATGGATGGGTACAAAGAAAACAGACACCTTCGTTACCAGAAGAAATTCTGGTTTAACCGGCCACCAACAGGGAAGTAAACCCCCCCTACCCAACCTCACTCCGCAGACATGCTGTGGCCGTACCGTGAGCAACAAACCGGTGGATTGCGGAGGGTAATCATGTGACTAATTGTGTACAGCGGTAGCTCGACCAACAACAGTCCAAAAAACCAAAGGGAAAAAGAAATTTAGTATCTTTTTTAGAGTTAGTTTCTTTTTTTAATTTTTGGATTAATTGTTATTGACATTTTATCGTCTTGAATAGGTTGTCTCACTTACCAAAAGACTCATAATACTAATAGCAAATTCTATGATACCCTGTTATATAGCTTATAGTACAACCATCTCAAGATCAGAGGATTGATTATCACCACCTGAGGTGGCTATTGTGGCTATTGTGATTAGTGTGACCGTCTTTGTATTTTGATATTAAGACGATATCATATCTAGAAAAAGTGTTTACCAGATCGATTTAGTTCGAAATCGCCAATTCATGAGTTGGTAAAGAAGTGAATCGAGCTCAACCCTTAAAAAGCTAGGCATAAACTAGATCACTTGAATTAGAGATTTAAAGACTGGTTCGATAATTCTTAAACCATGGTTTTTTTTATTTTTTCAAAATTTATTTAATCATCATAAATAATTTATAGACTATTTGTCTTTTTTTCTTTCAACTAAATAGAAAACTTTATATCATTACTTATAAATAAAAAATTTTCTTTTCGATTTAATTTTTTTTATCCTAAAATAACTCATTTGGACTATATAAGTATAAATACATTATGTTATATTATATATAGCATAATATAAAGTATATATGTGTATTATAGTATATATATATATATATATAATATATTAATCATTAAATATTACATATACTATATATTTGTTTGCATTATATTAAAGTATATATATAGTCCATTAAAAATAATATTTATATAGTATGTTTCCATTATATATATAGTATATTATATATTATTTATATACGTATTTTAAAATTTTTTAGGTGACTTAACCTTGAACCATTAAACCAAACCGCCAATTCAAAAACAGTTCAACAGATTACAATGGTTGAACCATGTAATCTCTTAAAGTTCAACGATTCAACAGCCAATTTATGCTTACTCGAGGTTGGCTAGAATTAGTTCACGGTTCGAAATCAACTCTAACACTTGTCTAACTATATTTACTAATAATCAACTAAAGAAGGATCCCTTTTTTTATCTCTTTGTTTCCACTTGACAAGATATATAGGAATTATCAATAATAAATACCTACACACAATGAGGGAAAGAGAAGACTATCTTATGAATTTATGATGTAATAAATACCAAAATTATGTCATCCACTTAATTGCTGGGGGGTTTGGAGCTAAGCAGAAAATATATAATTTCTTGTGAGGCTTGGACTTTATGGATTGGGACGTCACTATACACGATCTATATACAAATCTTAAATTAATGTGATTGTTGAAAAAGGTTGCTCAATTAGTCAATAAATTGTAACCATTTAAAGGAGTCAACTAGCGTGATTTTGGAGATTGACTTCTTGTGCCAGGAACTGTTGAGAAGTACCAGCGAGGAAGAGCAAATTCAGTGGTTCAGAACGTGTAGGACTTAAAAATTAAATCTTTTTAACTTTTTGATTCCACCAATTGCATCTGAAATACAAGTTTTCTTCTATTTCCTCCATCATTTTGTCGTTAACTGTTGATGACACTTGGTACCGTGTAAGCTGACAAATTACATCGTACGTACTTAGAGATTGTTGGATTGGATCTAATTACTCGACAAGGCAGAAAGGAAGAGCACATGCATGTGAAGGAGTAATTCCAGAAACCTATTGAGGATGTCAAGGCGGGGTTCATTGTATATATCATTTCATATTTATGATCAATTCAACATTTTTTCTTTTTTTTCATATGTTATTTAAGGAATAAAAATATGCAAAAATATTACTTTTCTAGTTATTTGTTTTATTAATATTATAGATATATGTAAACCTAGTACGAGCCTCCAGTGCAGTCGGAACCACAGCCAAAATAGTCCTTTCGCGAGTACCCCAAGGGCAAACTAGGACAGGCCCAGGAATTCCGAGTCCCATACCTACTCTTTAGAACCAAGGGTTGGGTTAGCTAATGGTTTCATGGCACGATTCCATTAGCTGTGAACTGGTGCAACAATTTTTTTCATTTTCTTTCCTGTGCTCCACATCAGATTTAGATTGTACTCGTACTCCATAATTTTACTTTAGCCAAAAAGATTAATCCGTTAATTTATTACAATTGTACTTATTCCTTTGTGGTATTAAATCATTAATGTAAAATAATACAATATTTATTTATTTATTTGATGACATGTGTGCAAACGAGAATTCTACTACCATTGCAAGCAATTACAATATTGAAAGTAAAAAGTTAGTAGATAGTCATACTATACTTACATGAAATAATTATAGAGTAACAAAACAAAATAATTAAAATGTAGAAATTATTGCAGCATTATTAGTGTTCATATTTCCCTCACAATATAAAATCTTAAGTAATCTTGTAACTCATATTGCAATCACCATTAAAAATCTTGAGCTATTAGAACAAGATTATTAGAGTCGATTCAATCACATAAGCTAAGAATTAAGGATAGACAAATGTAATACCAATTTCAATACCAAGGCCTTAAGAAAAAACACATTAAATTATGCTTTGGAAAATACAATTAGATTAGCTTGGCAAACCATGATGCCAACTCTTTTTCTTCTTCTTCTTCTTCTTCTTAAATGTAAGTATTCATTATCTCTGTCTTTTGCAAATTTTCTCCACTCCCTAGTCCATTTCATGTCAAGTTAAATCTTTACTTAGGAGTAAGCATATGACATCTTACTCTTACAGTTGTACTCTGTCTTATAGGTACAAATTTTAAAATTTTTTTATTTGACACCTACCCTGTGATACTTAGGAATCACCTTATAACAAATGAGAATCACCCTGTACCTATGCCTTATATTATAGGGTACAAAGTATCCTATGGAATATGGATTTTTTTTTCTTTTACTTTATTTTCTTTCAAAATATTATACAAGCATATAATATTAAACTTATAACTATACTAATTAACCAAATAGTAATACTTCAAAAGTTCTTATATTTACAATACATCTAATCATAACAATACAAAACTTTAGTAGGTAAAACAAAGAATAATCCCAGCAATTGAAACGTTCAACCCTTCATTGAATTATGCTAAATTATTTTTTTTTTATATATTTTCCTTTCAAATCATCGAAATAAATTTTTACCAAATCATAAAATTGTTATGGAAGATAGGGTTGACAACCACTCATGCGCAACCAATAAAATGGAGCGCCAAAAAGAGGTGGTAGCACTATTTGCCCTATATATCTAACTATGAATATTATTTTATGCATTAACCATAAACTTATACATATTATGTAATGCTAAAAGTAAAATCAACACTTCATCATAGAAGTTGACTTACATATCCCTCCTCAATTCTTAACTTCTGTGGTTAGTTTCACCTTTATCTTGTTTTAATAGCTCAAGATTTATTTTAAAAAAAATACAAAAAACACCATTTGAGAAGATGCTAATGTGTTTTGCAATGTCGATGCTACATAAACTTGTAAAATTTATAGATGTATGAAATATATTAGTATATGATAAATTTTTAGGAGATGCGAGACAAATATTCACAATTCTTATTACCACAGCTTATGTATGTGGGCATCTTTATCATACTTTTTTTGTCACACTCGCAATTTCACATTTGAAATATCATTAAACGAACTTTTAGATTTATATTGCGGCATGAAGGGATTTGGTTTATTGAATCATTTCTTTTTGTTCGACACGTTTTACCAGAGTATGTATCTTAAAACGTGGGGAATCGAATGCCATCTAAGATAACCAAACAGTCGCACCTAAATGCCTAGGGATTAATTATTTTACATAAGACATGTTATGTTAGTTTTTTAAAAAAAAAAGGACCATTTTATGTCTTTAGTATTCGAAAAAAGCTCCATTGTCAGAAAGAACCACATAAAACAATAAGTGGTGTATATTGTCAAATGGTTAGAAATTTAAAATATGTTGGAGTTCCAACCAGGCACTTATTATTAGAATCAAACTTTATATCTTCTCGGTGAAGCTTATGTCTTAAGAGTGTTTGGTAATATCTTATATCAAGTTTTGATTCTTATTATATTTTGATTCTGGATCCTAGCATCTGAGCTAAGCGTTTGAGCGCTTTTAGCTTTTAGCTATGATTGAGCTTCTTATTAATATCTATGGATTCCAAGACATTTTTATTCTAAGTTCAAATTCTACTTTGATTCTTTATTATTAGTTTTTCATTTCATTTATTTTAATTTTCAAGTCATTAGTTGTTTCTTAGATACCGTAGTTTTCAAAGATCTCTTTCTTATAATTTTAGGGAAGTCAATATTTGATTTGGTTGTGTTTTAATTCATAGATTGTAAACGAAGTATATTATTTCTTTATAGAGTTTGTCCAAATGATTACGAAAGATATCATATGCAAGATATTATGTATCTTTGCTTATCGTGTCATTCATTGGTGAGGAATAGAAGCTAGAAAGGCTATAGAAACGCCACTAGGTGGATCATTATAAAGTTTCCTACTCACTTAAACCACTAAAAATCTTATAAGATTTAACTTAGGGTTTTGCATCGGATTCTAAAAGTGGTTCTTAAACCTAATAAAGTTACGAATCAGGTTTTAAGATTTAGAAAAAACCTAACAAAAAACTCAAACCCGATTAAAAATAATAATATGATATTAGTAATTTAATATTAGCTATAAATGATAAAACATAATAATTAATAAAAAAAAATCTTGTCTCTTTAATACTTTATCTTTCGAGAAAACTCTGGCCTCATTGTTTTTTCTTTTATATATTTTTTATGACTCTTTTCTCTCACATTTGCTCTCTCTCTCTGCCAATCGACCACATTTCTTAATTTCCATCTATGTCCTTTTCATTAATCGTGTATTAATTTCAAATAAAAAGAAGCTGGTTAAATCTTAAATAATCATATATCATTTGTTCTATTATTTAAAACAATCCATACGCTACATGCTTTAATTTTTTGTATACATTTGTAAATCAATATTTAAATTTTTTTTTTGTTTTAGTACTATTGGGTTGAGTACGGTTTCTAATGGATTTTACAAAACCTTATAAAGACAAACTCTAGAAACATAATAAAAACTCTATAGGATACCTCATAAGGTTTAAGCTTAATGAGGTAATGAATTGGGTTTGAGTTTTGCAAAACCCACTCAAAACTTGCTGCGATAGCATCCTTAAAAGTTTAAGTTGGAAGGTACTAGATATATTTGGAAAGAAAATACTTTGAAGATATGACTTATGTTCCAACTGTTCACTGTTTTTATTCATTGAAGCTTTTGGTTGGTTCTACTATCAAGTTCAACTCGCGATTTTGGGATATCTACTTCAGTACATTGTCATATTTAGATTATTTGGTTTTAACCTTCATATATTCTATTTCCTTATTTGCTATTTCGAAGATATTAGAAAGTTTTTGAATAAGAAAATTAGATTTTATTAGTTAGAGTCTAATTCCTAAACTTCAGATATTAGGAAGATTTCTTTGTAAGGTATTTTCTTATATATTAGATTATTAATAGGTATCTTTATTTTATATATTTTCCATAGTTATAGGATTCTTTCTTGCCTATAAATAAGTTATACCATGTACTATTGAGGAGAATTGAATATTATGAATTATTGAAAGTTTATACTGACAACTATTGTGTGCATATTACACTACACATTAGTCATAGTAATCAAAGCAATTTACTCATATATACTTCTTGCTAGCACCATAATTCAATATTTCACAATGTATTCACTAGAGATGAATTAGTACAGAGTAGGTATTATATAATACCTTACCCGTATCATATCGTACTTTACCTTACAAGTATAGATTCCAATATTTTTCTATCCAGAACTGTAGTACCTTTGTACCATCTTATATCCTGTACTTTGTAAATTTTATAAGGTATACAGAATATCTTGTGAAACTTATATATATATATGTATGTATATATTAACTTTAACTTTATATTCTTTCAAAATATTATGTGGATACATAATTAATATCTAATCTGTAATTACACTAATAAACCAAATAGTAATAATTTAAAAAGTTTTTATAATTGCAATACATTTAACTATAACAATCTGAAACTTTGATAGGTGGAATAGTAAATATTTCTACAATTGAAAACGTTCAACCCATGGTTTGCTCGTGCTAAATTATTTTTCTTTTCTTTTTTCTTTTTTCTTTTTTTTTGCAAATCAACAAAATAAAATTTTTATCAAATTATAAAATTATTATACATAGAATACTAAAATCATGTATTGAGTAATTCTAATAAAATATATTGGATGATAAATTAAGAATTGAAATTCTTTAATACCTTCTTAGATTAAAGATAATAAACCCAAAAAGAAAAAGAATAAAAGAGACGAACAAGACAATAGACGCATATACGTATAGTCTGAGGTTTTATTATAGGTAGGGTTTTTGTTGTTATTTCTTTAAGATTAAAAAAAATACAATGTCACGAACTTTTTATTTATCAGTATTATTCAATTAATATTATAAGGTGAGTATAGAATACTTTAAGATTCGTACTTTATATACTTTAGAGTATAGGTTTCATGGTAGATACATGGTGCCCTAACATTATATTTATACCCTATCTTGTGGGAGTGGGTTCCAAGAAATTATTACTCAATATCTACTTTCCTTGTAAAACCCTCTTTACCTACTCGAAACTTACTTGGTAGAGCAAGATTCGAGTGGGCATGCGTGCAATAGGATTACTTACTCACTCGTTCTAAGGTTTTGTTCATAATAATATTGCATATGCAATGATCATTTTATATGGGTCATTTGGTAAAATAAATAAAAAAAAAAAGGAAGGAAGGAAATTTGCTGAATCGCTATCATTAATCGAACTATGAAGAATTAATTTTTCCATGTGATGAATGAATGTGATTAGTCTATTCATTTTGATTAGCTCATCATAAGATCTATAAATAAGAGCAATTAGATACCTAATACACCCTAATGTATAAAGTGGAACCCTCTCGAATATGAAATAATTTGCACACAAATATCAAATAATTATGCAATCTAGCTACCGCCCCACCTGCCACAAAAGTCTTCCTACGTAGCCAACTCAGACTTCAACTTCCTCTCGAGAATACAGTACAAATAATGCATAGTTTGGTAATTGGTACTATTGGCGCTTTAATGGTAATCTCTTTTTCGAGGATTGAGGACAAGATATTATTGTTATAAGGAAAATAAAATAAAATACGTAGGAAAGGTTCTGTGTAAAAATAGGTGCATCTTGCTTGCATGTCTACGCGCGCCCCAAGGTACCGTATTGTTATGTTGATGGACTTATTTGAAGATCCATGTAATAAAAACTAGATATCTCTCTGGCAAAAAAAAAAAAAAAAAGACCCCTAGATATCTCAACTGTGCCAAAATACGCCCATCATACGTTAATATATATATATATATATATATAGATAGATATCTTAATATATCTTATTACATTTACCTTCTTTTTTATCTTATAAAAATCTAGATGCAAGAGTACTATTTCTTGATTGGACGATTGGCCAAGATAATATTAGTACTATAAAACCTTGTAAATGCAAGTTGTTCAATTACTCTCCCTTATAAAGAGCTAAAGAAAAATGAAAAATCTATTTACCCCCTTCCCTAGGAAAAGTGTACTAGCCGTTAACTCTTATGTTATGTTGATTGTGGGGCACATAGAAACGAACGTGAATGGAGTTGCGATTAGCCTTTATACCTTTTTTTTATGTTTGGAAGTACACTTATATAATATTTGGTACGAAGGAATGGTTCCAAATGAAATAAAACAAGGTTCAAAATGAAAAATCATTTTTCTATGTTTAGAGATAGTTATGGAATGAAATAGAATAGAATGATATTAAATGTTTAAATAAAATAATTTATCAAAAATACTCTTAATTATTGCATGTTATAATTTATTTCAAGATTTAAATAGCAATTATAATTAATGAAGTAAGACTGGAATCATAATTCCCCTATAGAATTGACGATTTTGGCTTCATAATGTTCTTCTAAACATGAGGAATGGCAATAAAACTCATAATCACGATTCTATTCTAGCTAATTCCTACATATCAAACATAACATTAAAAGATAGAATTGCAATTCCATAAAATTAGCAATTCAAGTTTCAAGGAGAAGTTCAAATCTACCTTTAAAAGAGCGAAATCACAATTCCATGTTCTACTCGTTAATTATTATTAATTAAAACTATTTATTTAGCCATTAACATAATTATGGCATTCAATAATTAAGAATATTAAAGAATAAATACTACTATATACATATTTTATTCCATTCCATCTTGAACATTTCCAAACGTGAAATAAATTCATGATTCTAATCCGTTCCACTCCATCTTATTCTAAGTCATTACGTTCCAAATCATTTCTCTCATACAAAATGTGATATTCAGACTTGTTTGATGGTAAGGACTAACACCTTAGATACACAAATTCCAAAGAAGCTATGTGTTGTAGAATCATGGTGAAGCTAAAGCATGTCGGTGACACCAAGACAAAGCAAAGAAGAGGGTTAGAAAATTGAAGCAAAGCAAACAATGGCAAAAAATAAAAAATAAAAAAAGCAAGTTGATAGTGAGCCAAAGAATAAATAGAACTTAGGTGAAGGATAGCATAGGGGACCTCTAAAGGAGCAACAAAATCTCGAGTACACCACCTATGACAAATTTAGCAAGATTTAGATTGTGTTTGGGATGAGAGAAAAAGGGGGAAAGAAATTGGAGAGGAAATATTGTTTCGTTTAAGGGAGAAAGTATGAAGTATAGCATAAATGAATATGAGTAGATTTAATTCCATGGACCCCATTTTTTTTCTTTTCCCTTCAAAACAAAGAGAATAAAGAAGGAAAGCTTAGAAAAAATTGCAATTACCAATGTGTTCTCTTTTTTTGCTTACTTTTCCTTAGTATTATTATTATCATCATCATTAGCAGCCGCAATAGCAATAGTAGTAATTTTAAAATTATGCTCATTTTGTCTTTACTAATGATTAAAATTATTTTCATTTTCCTTCCCTTTATTAGTCGAATACATTCAAAAGAATAAAAATTTCTCCTAATGAAACACCTTAGTTAGCCTAATGAATTTATTTAAATCATAAATCTCTTAAGTTAATATCATTAGAAATCTAAATTAAGATCCCCATTTGATTATTTTAAAATTCCTATTTTACATACTTATTAAATATATTTAATTTTATATTTTACGTATAAGATATAACCATTTTTATTAATACTTTACTTTACAACATTTTTATAAAAGTTTATTAACCTATGCTATATATATATATATATACATATATATATGCTTATTTTAATTGATTTTTTAATTTGTTTTTAAACACCACTCTATATTCTAGAAGTTTCTAGAATATACTAATCTACTCTAAAACCCTACCCTAAACCCTAATTCTTATTTTGGTTCTCCAGCCGCAAACACTATCTTCTCTCTCTCAGCACTTTTTTTACAAACCACTAACCCTTCTCTCTCTTGTCCCTATCTTCTCTCTCTCGCCCCTGTTCCCTTCTCTCTCGTCCCCTTCTTTATTTTCTTTTTTTTCTCTTACTTCCCTATCCTCTCTCTCTCTCTTACCTCCTGTCATCCTCACTCTCTCGTCACCCTATTTCCCTTGCCTCAATCCCCTGACATATTGGAAACCCTTACCTAACCCCCCCCCCCCCTAAAAAAAAATCCAATCCTACTCGCCCCTTCCCTGACCTTACCCCTGACCTCTCTCACTTGTCTCTATTCCTCTCTCGTCTCTAACTCCTCTCCCTCATCTATGTTTTCTCTCTTTTGCCTGAAACACAATTCTCAACCTCTAATCTTCCTTTCTTACCAGAGGACTAAACCCCACCCCAGTTTCCTTTTTCCAATCTTAAACTGTTGCCCTACAAGCAAGCCTAATTCATTCCTTGCGAGAAACAAACATCCGAATTCAACTTGGCATTCATTCACAGCTGGAATTGATTGTTTCAGTTTTCTTACATTTCAAATTAACTCGGTAAATATTATTAATTAATTATTTAAGTTCATTATTTTACGAATTATAATTTTGTATTGTTATTTGTGTTAGGTTCTTGTTCATGTCATTCGGTGATCTCGTCTAAATTTAAATTCACAAGCCATTTCGATTTCATATTTGATACCATATACATAGTGTAATATCTTTTTTTTTTTTTATTTCCATCGTTAGTATTGAATTAAGTGTTGTTAGTATTTGATTACTGCTTTTAAATTATTCGATTATCATGTTATATAGTATTATTTTATATAAGAGTTATTGTTAAATATATTTTATCGAATTTCGAATTATTGGTTATAGATAAATATGTTGGGGCCCAATTTCTGTTTTCTATTATATTCAACTTAGTTCACTATTATCTGTTTAATTATAGAATTATCTTAATGATCGTATTTTATATAAAAGTCCCTAGTGTCGATTTGCTATATGTAAGTCTCATAACTAGCCATTTGAGATTTCGATCGGTTGAAAGATCCGATTGAGCCTAAATTATAAAATAAAGTTAGAAATATTAGTAAAATGATCCCATAAGTTTGAATTTAATAAAATTAGCAATAAAATAAAAGACTATAAAAATTCCAAATTTTAAATATATAATCGTTATTTATCGAAAATACGTAAAATGCATTTCGATAATTAACGAATCGCTAAAGATAAATTATATGTATACTAAAAATTATAAAATGATCTAAATAATATTTAGAAATATTTATTTGTACTATATATGAATTTACATGTATGTAGAAATACGCGTAATTACTTAAAACACGCGAAATGTACTAAAATAATAAGAAATAATTAAAGAAAATTCATAATTAATTAAGGAAAAATATTGAAAAATGAGGAAAAGTCTAGAAGTGGGGCGTGGCAATCTGATATTGAAGAAAAAAAATCAACCAATTAAAATGCAACAAATAGAAAGTGGAAAAAAAGAAGAGATAAGGCAATTGTCTTGTCTAATTAATACATAATAATTTCTCTAAAGCTCTATAAATAGCAAGAAAATTTCAGAAGCTCATTTGGTCAATTTGAAGAGTGAGAAAAATAGGGAGAGGTGAAATTGAGAAAAAAATTAAGGTTAGAAAAAAATAAGAAAAAATTTGTATAATTAGGGCCACAAAGGGGAACCCACATCAGACGAGCAGCTGGGAGTGGACGGCCACCACCACCATACAGTGGTGGCAACGCCCAGACCGGCCGACAAGGCCACGGTGGCCGGCGATGGCCAGAGCCACCCAGACCGGTGAGTCCGATTTCCAGCCCGATTTTGTGTAATTTTGTAAAAATAGTAAATATTATTATAAAATTATGAATTTTCTTATTCTGAAATATTTTTGTATGTAGTTTTTAGGAAAAATATTATTTTGATGGAAATATGTCTCGTGATATAGGGTCCTTAAGAAATCATGCAAAACCGAGCATGTTTCGGTTTAGAAATAAATGACCTTAAGAGTGTAGTTTTGAACCCAAAATTTTTGTGTAAACTACTTAGATGATATAGAATAGTGCTATGAAGCCCGTTTTCAAAAATTAATTTTTGAAATTTTCAGATAATTTTTAGGCCTTAAAATGAGGCATAAAATGGGTAATTTATGGTTAATAAAGTAATTAAATGGTTAATTACCGATTTAGTGAATAAGTATATGTTTTAGGATATTGAAATCTGATGGAGTATGATACTTATAGTATTTAGGGTGTTATATGTAATTATTAGGTTAATTATGTAGTAAATAAGTAATATGGAAAAATAGTACATTTTAAGTTAATTTTGTAAATTAAGGTAATTAGGTGTAAAATCTGATTTAGGATGAATTTAGACATCTTGAAATGATAATTAATGTTGGGAGATAGTAATTAGAGTGATAAAAATATTAGATGTATACTATGTACATAATAAGTAATAGTACATAATATACAATTATTAGAAATATACTAAATAGAAAATATTAAGATAAAAATTGATATTATATAAATAATAGGGATATACAATAAATCTGATAGGAAACTTGAATTTATGTAATTATATGAAAAATGTAAAAATTTCTCACATCAGAAGTAAATTCGATACACTAATAAGGATTTAAGTGTGCCGAGTAGAATAAAATACTAATTAGAGGTAATGATGGTATTTAGGAGATCGGGAAGTAATGTGATTAATTTCACATTATGAGTTGAAATGAATTTCTAGGGTTCGAGTATAAAATAATACTTAGAAATCAAACTAGAACCTAATTTAGAAATCGATACGGAAACTGAACCCGAACCTAACCCCAAACCTAGAATAATTGTAAAAGACTTAAAACTTAGATAATTAAGTATATTAACTCCTAAACAAAACATAACAATAAGCGTTATAAGATAAAACGAATCTATAATAGTTATATGTAAAACTGAAACCATGTTTGTGTTATAGGGATGATCAGCGATGGCTTGAGCGAGTCGGACCTCAAGTAAGTGAGCGAGGAGTCGAGGTAAGTTGGGATTAATACATTGCTCTATTTTGAAGGCTTAAGATTATGCTTGGTTGTACTTATTAGATAGTTGGATGTGTGTATGTGCTTAATTATGAGCGATGCTATGATTCTATTTGTTGTTCTTATATTGTATGATTTGTATGAAATAATTGACCACCCTAAATTGGACATAATCAAATATACGACATATAATCATAAACGGACCTACATGGCAACCTATTAGAGGAACTTAGGACTCTCTGTCCAAATATTAACCCTTTCGAAAGGAATAGTGCAAGATTGCATAATGGTCCCTTCTTCATCCTTAGTCAAACAAAGTGATGGGAGAGGAGGTTGCGGCGAGAGTGAAGTCAATGGTTCGAAGGTAGTCGCAAGAGGAGCAAGGTCTCCATTGTACAAGCCTGGGTTTGGTCGTGAGCTGTTGTATTAATGGCAACTCCTCAACCCGGATTAAAGCGGGCGCAATTTCTCTAATCTCACGACGGGCCGATAACGTTATGCGATGGCATTTGCTTGAATATGCATTACACTTAATAAATTGGTTGATAACCTTATTATATTTATGGTATAGTTTTAAGTCCTCTATCCTAACTTACTGAGCTGTAGTTGCTCACATCTCTATAGACATCGTGTAGGTGCTGGCTAAAAAGTGGCAAACAACTACTCTGAAGCTAACAACTGCTGAATCCTAGGGAGTGAGAAAAAACATTTGAAGAATAAACACATTTTTTTAAGGTCTAAGTTTTTATTTTAGAATTATTTTTCATTTCTGAATAATGTAATAACTAAAAAGTATATTACGGAGAAATATTGTAAACAATAATTGTAATAACTAAATTATAGTGTATATATATATATTTCCTCTCTTTCTTAGATAAATGATTTATTTAAATTACAAATTGTTTACTTCAAAGCGGGTTAGTCGTGGATGCCTTGTGTAGATCAGGTCTAAGATAGCGGTTGTAAGACCAACTTTTATCTTAGAATGGTTTATACGACGGGGCTGTTACGACTCTGCCGCTTCGGGGCGTGACAGTATACTACAAAACTATTCTATTATTAGTATGATTTATTATTGATATTGATGATTTTGTGTTTTAATTATTTTATCACATTAGTATTATGTATATATATATAGCATATTATATTACACATAGTATATCTGTTTTATATGTCTACTATTATTATGTCATTCCTTATGGGTTTTTACGAATCATATTGTTTTCTAATTAAGTACATATTATTTATTTACCATATCGATTCGATAATCTACATAATCTGATACTCTAATCATGTATCCATTTTATACTTTCTTTATATATATATATATATATTATGTATCTTACGATTTACTATAAATAAGTGATCTTATATAGTTATATCAACTTTTTGGCTTAATCATATTATGTTCTATTTCTATTTTGGAATTCTTATTTGGATTCGATAATTTCTTTCAAGACCCTAATTAGATAGACTACAAGTTCATAAACAACTCCTAGGTAGGACTTAGTCTTAGAATACTTAAAGGTTAACGTACTACTTGTTTTCTTTTAGATTCATAGTGTTTGGTTTCCCTTGTTGAGGTTTAAGTTTT
This sequence comes from Lumnitzera littorea, assembly GCA_024138015.1. Lineage (NCBI taxonomy): Eukaryota > Viridiplantae > Streptophyta > Magnoliopsida > Myrtales > Combretaceae > Lumnitzera > Lumnitzera littorea. Next base: position 116,172,685 of record JAMXBB010000001.1, read on the forward strand.
GTTCGGGTTTTGAGATTGGAGTCTTGTTTTTTATTTTGGAGCGATTCCAAATACGTAGTGCTTGTCATTTGCTTATACTTATTAGGTTAGAAATGATCTAACCGGACTCACCTATATTCAGCCTAATTGATCTTAGTTACTACTTGTGCTTGACCCGCTCGCTCTAAGAGCCCGCAGTAGTAAATCCCTAGAGGAGCAACTACTGATCATATACGAGGTTTTCCTAGTGAACTTTTACATGGGACAATGCAACTAGAATATTAAATTCCAGACTTTGGTTTTTTAGCGTAAAGGACTTAAAGGAAAACATATATTTATAACTACTTATGTATGTGGATAAAAACCAAGTGTAGCGGAGTTATGAATATCTCTTTGTTGTTCTATTGGTCTAATGTAAGATAATTAAACTATTATTTGTATTATTCCATTATATTTGCATTTCTACATGTGAATTATCTAGCTTGGCATGTGTATGTGTTTGTACACTTGTACTGGGCTTTAGCTCATTCTTTTTTTTTTTTTCAAGTACTGGATCTGAGGACTACCTTACTTATTAAGAGACATATATAAATGGCATCTAGAAGAAGGATGGAGTCGAGTACCTTTACTACTATGATGACTAAGATGTGGTGATGTCTATTTTACTGGTGGTTTATGTTTTGTTGAGTAAGGAGATGGATTTCTTTCAAGGAGACGGATTCCTTTCGAGGAGATGGACTCTATTCTGATATTTGAGGATTTAGATACTTAAAAGACTTTATAAAAATAAATATAAAAAGTGGAATCTCAATTCCTCATTTTTGACATTATGCTTACAGGGAAATGCTATTTGCTAGTGACTTGTTTATTGTTCGTGGTTATGAGTCAATATACTTCCGAACTCTATTAGATTTTTCAGTTTCTATGAGATTATGAGTGGATGCAACTATCCACTCCTTCGTGGCTTTTATGTATCATTTGTGGTATAGTTCTCTATTACTTTTTAGACTTGTGGACTTAGAAGCCTTAACATATCTCGAGTTAGCTAGGGTATCTGGCGAAATATAGCGCCTATTTAAGGTCAAAGGGACCCAATGCCTTCTGTTGATTTTTTTTTTCCTTTCCTCATCCCAAACGTAATGTTAAGGCAGCATAAAAATGAAAAGAAATCTTTTCAAGTCACTTTGTAGGATTATGGATGGATATACTTCAAGCTACTTAAAAATACAATATTTTAGATCATTAAAAAAAAAAATCAATAAGATTGCAAGATATTAAATGAATAGAAGTTAAAACTTAGGTATCTTATAAAAATAGATTGCACTAATCAACTTTCTTTCTTTCACATATAGGTTACAAATCATTTCTTACTAAAATTATCCAAATTTTTAATTACTACTAGAAACAATTTTTGTCTCATACAACTAACTTACTTCAATCACGTAATGATACTAAGCTCTTCTCATTTATATCTCTTCGTGCATTACACTCCTTCAAGTATTTTCATAACAACTAGATATCTACTAAGTGCATAGAACCAACCACCGTTAGTTTTCTAGACAATTATCCTAATTGAAGTTAGTACTTCCAAGTTGATATTATAATACCCTAGTGGGAAATGCACGTGCAAGTCTCATAAAAGTTACAAGTTAACACGTATTTCTTTATCATGTATGTAAAAATTTTATTAATATTTATACATTATATGTACGTACATATGGCAGGTAATACCCAATGAATTTTTTTTCTTTGGGATTTGGATCATGTCAATTTATGTTCTTTTAGTTTGCTTCAATTTACAAATTAATGATTGAGATTATCTAGATTTTTGAAGTACACATATGAGTTATCATGACTTTATTCTCTTCCTTATAATGTCAACCATGGATTATACGTAGAAGAATCTTAACAGAGTAAATTGAGAAAAATTAAAGAAAAGTAAATTAAGAGGATCAATCTCCTCCTTTTTCATGTAACTATTGTGTTATATAATTGTATTTATGGTATTTAGGATACCATATTTTTATATTATAAGTTGTTAGCGTTGCTTTCTATTTGTATATTATTGAAATGTATTTTAATTGTCTCATTGTTTTCTATGTTAAATATGCGTGTCTTATCATCATGTGTATTTTACTCGTATTTAAATTTTCCAAATACAAATAATAAAAGGGAAAAAAACTCATAAACAAGACAAGAATGTTAGGATTAAAAATGAGAAAAAGCAAGTAATCTCTCTAAACTTTAACTTAAGTATGAATTGACCTCCTAAATTTTAAAATGTGATTTTTAATCCCTATAAATTTTGATAAATTGGTAAACAATCTCTACAAGTTGAGAATAATCCTCTTCCATTTTGATTTTGGTGCTCAAACACCCACCTAAACTTATTAAAAGGTACTTTAAGATCTCTTAAACTTTAATCATAATATACATTTTTTAATTAAAAAATGAAATATCCTTTATATTGTGAATTTATCAAAGTTTAGGGGATCAAAAACCACATTTTGAAAGTTCAAAAGATCAATCCGCACTTAAGACAAAGTTTATGAGGGATTATTTGCAATTTCCCCACAAAAAATTTTAATCCTTTAAACTAAAGAATACCAAGAATAATACATGCATAAAATGATGATGCAAAATAAAATAAGTGCGAAAGCATACTTAAATCCATATTAGAAAACTTTTAAAATTAATTTGACATTTTTTTGTCTTCTAAGTCTATCACACAAATTCCTAAGTTTTAACTCTTGTCCTTTCTAGTATGACAAACTACAGAGAATAGAATGTATGTACAATTTGGGGACCAAGACCATATATATATATAGAGAGAGAGAGAGAGAGAGAGAGAGATGGGGGGTTAATAGCCTATTAACCTTTTATCATTATTTCCAACTTGGTAGATCATAAAGCTAGAAATAATATTAGGTCTCTACACATATTATTCTATACTTAATTTTAAAGTATTAAAGTCCATAACTTTATTAGGTCAATTTAATTTGGACTTTATATTATATAACAGCTTCACTACACAATTATTATTAATAATACATATAAGCCTATATATTATTAAAATAATCCCAACAATCTCCCATTTGGGTTTTATGTGTATTCTTATAATTGTGTGTAAATCTTATGAGTACTCAAAATTTTTTCATTACTCCGAAATGCATTTCCAAACAATTCAATCCATTAATCACATTACTAAAGGACTATAGTAGGTTTTGCCACATGTACCTTAACTAACCCTTCAATGATTATATACACTAATATTATTGAATAACATGGATAAGCACGGATGTATAGTAGGAAAATTACATGTAATGTGATCCAACATGCATATTTTCAACTAATCTAACCTTATACTTTAGTGAGATAAGTTCAGAAGTAAATTTAACTAAAATATCTCATTATTGAAAATAGCCTTAGAATTGAAATTAAATTTAGCCATAATTGTACCGTAATCTATATTAAAATAACAATATAACATTGTCACAAGAAGCATTACCATAAAATATAAATTCCATTGAAACAATACATCCTGAAAATATATAACACCCATATAAGCAATATGCTCATGAAAGATTTTGGATAGCAATCCTTTAGTAAGTGGATCCATAACCATAGAGTTTGTCTTAATGTGCTCTATAAACCCTTATGATTCTAAACTTTTCCTTCGCAATCTGGAACTTGATGTTTATTTGTTTTAACATTGTCGAGTTCTTATTATTGTTGGAATATAATACTACTAATTGTCACAATATATCATGAGTGGTCTTTCAACACTACCTATAATGCACAATCCAGTGACAAAGTTTTGAAACCATATTCCATGGTTGGATACCTCATAACATACAATAAACTCTATTGCCACAATAGAAGAAGTTATGAATGACTGTATAGCACTCTTCCAAGAACAACTCCTCTAATAAGCAAATAAGTATAATTTGATGTAGATCTCATATTGTAAGGACCCTAGGGAGAGCTTAATAGTATTACCTAGAATTTCCATATCACATGTGCACCCATGATAAGAAAATCACCTTGAAAGTTAAAGCTTACAAGACTCTAAATAGTTAATTGTTAGAGTCTTCAATTTTAGTTTATCGACTCATTATATAATATAAATAACTATAAATATCCATTATTCCACAGTTCCTCAAAACCGTAGAAAATCAGTATCCCCTACCAAAATAGTGAAATAAGATAAACAATTCCAGAAAATTCTAAACTTACTAAAAATACTAAACTTAATTGAGATATTAGTTGTTTTCCAAAGCATTCTAAATTAACCACAGAAGCTTTTCATCATACTTATTCAATGGTAGCACTCTGCACTCAGTTCCTATCCATGTTCCAATTATCGATCAACCTATAAGGAAAAAAACTGTTGGGGTCTACAAACACACGCCCTGAGTATAAGCCATAAGACACGGCCCCTTACCAACAATTGGCGTCTCCCGACGCTTAGTGAGCTTGTCAGCTTAGGACAGAGACTCAATATAAATGATAACATAGCTAGTGCCTAATCCTACAAAAGGCACTCCTCTTGTGAGTCCCTTCCTACCTTCTACATAAAGTGGCAGTCAATGTCATCCGAATGCAATTGTCGGGATTGCATAATTCATTGAATTTCTTAATCATATAAGTGATTAATCTGGTTTTTCATGGTGATCAAACAATTTCATTCCATACAATCGCACATATGAATTATTGCAAGAAATTACTATTATCAAGTGATTAACATGCCATAGCATTCAAAACTCACACACATGCATTTCTCATATCCCATAAGCATTTGATTTATATATGTAAATTTAGATGCATTTATTCTACAAGCAAAATCAAGTAAAGAGTTATTAGGAATTCACTCACTCTGCCATGTAAGTTAATCGAAGTCGTCCGAAGGTAAGTTGTCTCCAAATGTTGGCTCTCCTATACATCACAATCATAATACTATAAGGATTTGAAATAAAACTTAGAAAACTAAGCTAAAACCCCTTAAGTTATACTCTTGACTAGTTTTCGTATTTTTTTCGATTTCTTACTTAAAGTTCAATTGCATATAACTTTCTCGTTTTAAATCTAATTTTTATGATCTTATAATCAATCTTCAATGTTTCCAGGGGTACTTTAACGTGGTAAGGTTAGATTTTCGAAATGAAGCACGTAAATCTACTCATAGGTCAGAACAGTAGCGGTCCTCATGATTTAGAGTGCTTTTGGGCTTTGTTTGGTTAATGAGCTTTATTTAGTTAATAGGCTTTTTGGTAACTTAGGAAATCCTTTGGGCTTAGACTTAAGATCTCATTCTAAGCTTAAAATACTCCTTAAGGTCAGATTTCCAACTTTGATTTACACTCCTAAGGCTAACAACAACTTCTTAGGCTTTTAAGTGGGCTTAAGTTATCAAGTAGGCTTGTTTTTTGTTCAAACTAAAGTTAATGACTTTGTTGAGCTTATAGAGTCTTAGATGGACTTCTTGTGGGATTCAATAATATTTTATAGTGCTAGTCATAATTTTAATGAAGGCCCAACTTAGAGTTTTAAGCTCATTTCGAGAGTTTTAGCCTTAATATACTTATTGTACTTACCTTAATTGGTCTTTTCACTTTATTTACTCACTTTTACCATATTTTTAAGTGTCTTTTAACAAGGTTCCAGATGCAGTCGTGGTGAATCCTAAGGGTTCTCCTTAGGTTTCTCAACTTGTTCCATCATTTCCTTAAGTTTAGGTGTTATGAACCTAGGTTGCTTGCATTTAAATTTTAACTTGACTTCCTTTCTATGAGATGATTATTTAGCTCATACTTTACATGAAAATAGTAGATCTCATACTTATCATAACTCCCATATTGTGGTTCATGTCTTACAAAGTTAATTTCCTCATGAAACTTCATGTGATGAATTTTTCCTTTACCTAAGTCTAGATTTGAGCATGTTTAAATCATGTTTAACTTAATAGAAATGAAAAAAATATCCAAATAACTTATAAATCCTCACATCCAGCATGCTTCCCTTTCATTCAAGTTCTCATTTCAAGATTTTCTCGACTTAAAATTTCCCATTTAAAGTGTTAAACAAGTATCTCTACAAAACACCAACTTTAAATGCTCATATTTCAACTTTTATATAAGGGTTTTATAAGTTTGTTTCTTAGGGTAGTCTTAGGTGTTTCATCAACTTATGATCATACTCATATTTTTAAGAACTCATGGGCTCCTAACATAAATACTAAACTACCAACACAAAGAAACACTTACTTATCCACAAAGTAAGAGTATAGTGTTTGTGCACTAAGTTTCCACTTAACCTTCTTGTTTTTTCCTTTCTCTTCTTGCAAGCTTCTTAAGTTACCAAAGTCTTGATGTTTAAGATTGGTTTTGGAGTGTTCTAAGGTTTCCTAAAATGGCTTTTGATGAGAACAAAGTGAAGGCAACAAAAGTGTTTTTATGCCATGAGTGTATGTGCATAAAGGTGGCGGCAATTGTAAGAGAAGTGGAGCTTGGTTTCTTCCTTTGGTTTGTGTGTTTAAAGTGTGGAAAAGAAAATGAAGATAAGAAGAAATGGGAGAGAATGTGCCAGTTGTAGATGTGTGTGTAATGCATCCATAAAGCCTCTTTTTGTTATCTTTTATCAAGTACATATGCTATACTTTAACATAATTGGATAATGTAAACATTAAAAGGTGAATAGTGCTTATGAAAGACAATGAGTTGATAGTTAAATAATAAGGTATAGCCTCCCATTTCCTTTCTTTTCAACCGATCATGTTTTGTCTTGTAAGAGTATGGCCTTATCTCCTCACTTATTTTAAAATTAGATAAATAATGTGATAAAATAGCTTATCCTCATGTATCATAAGTTATGATAGGATATGGGACTGGCCTTATTGTAAACTGTTGATAAGTTATCAAGTGATAGGTGATTTTAACTCTCAAATGATAAATTATTTAATGTGATTAGTTGATTTGCCTATTCATAAGTAACATAGCTTATAGGTAAAAATAAAAGGATTGTCTTATATGTAACTCTTTTAGAGTTTGATTCTTAAATCAATTTGTAAATCATAATTTACTTCTCGCGAAATTTTACAATTTTCTAGAGTTGAATAAAATTATTCAAATTAAATTTTTAATTATTTAAGGTCACAAGTCCTTAATTACACTAGGTTTTAAGGTTCCAAATAGCTTAAAGTCTATTATTTTCATGTTCGAGTTTTTATCGATAATTGAACTTTTGAATTGAAAAACTAAGTTCATTTTTTAAATGTAAACTTAAATTCGCAGTTTAGTTGATTCTTAGGAACGTTCGAAAAGTACTCTTAGTTGATTCACAAGTCTGTTAAAAGGTATGGTTTATAAACTGGCTTATACGCAAAGATAAAGGAATTATCTTATATATAATTCTTTTAATATTTGGTTCTCAAATTAATTAGTAGGTTGTGGTTTGCTTCTTAAGAAATTTTAGAATTTTCTAAAATTGAATAAAATTTGTTCAAATTATCTTTTTTATTATTTATTTAAGGTCATTGCTTTATTATGCAACATATATATATATATCATAAATAGATTAAGAAAAGAGAAGGAAATTACTTAGTAATATATTTATATATATATATATATATATATACATATTATAGGGCTACTTNTTTGAATTGAAAAACTAAGTTCATTTTTTAAATGTAAACTTAAATTCGCAGTTTAGTTGATTCTTAGGAACGTTCGAAAAGTACTCTTAGTTGATTCACAAGTCTGTTAAAAGGTATGGTTTATAAACTGGCTTATACGCAAAGATAAAGGAATTATCTTATATATAATTCTTTTAATATTTGGTTCTCAAATTAATTAGTAGGTTGTGGTTTGCTTCTTAAGAAATTTTAGAATTTTCTAAAATTGAATAAAATTTGTTCAAATTATCTTTTTTATTATTTATTTAAGGTCATTGCTTTATTATGCAACATATATATATATATCATAAATAGATTAAGAAAAGAGAAGGAAATTACTTAGTAATATATTTATATATATATATATATATACATATTGCGGGGCTACTTATGTATACAAGTAAAATTAATTTTGTAAATTTATTAATTTTTTCTTTTAACTAGTTTAGTTTTGTTGTTTATTATTACTTGAAATCATTCTTGATTCATTCATTATCAATTTTATACAATTTCACAAAATTAATGATAATTTTATTGATTTATTGCTTTTAAAGCATTAAGATGATTTTATAGAGTTTTAAAAATTTTTACGATTCGATATTTACGGTTTCTATTAAGTTTAGGTTTATAGTTTTAAAAGTACGCATCTATAGGGATTGGGGTTATCATGCACGATTAGGGTTTTCAAATCATATAATAAAGTCTTTCAAGTTCGTTTTAAGTTTCAAGTTTAAAATTTTAATCAGTCTTCATTTTTTGTGGTTTTTTTTTTTTTAACTTAGGGAAATATCTACGATACTCGAGTTCAACACTATGTCTAAAAGGTTAAATTTGCAGAGTCTACATATACTGTCTTATCATTTAGCAAAATCAAAATTAAGTAACCAATGATCTCCAATTAATTCAATTTCCTATATTTGAGCATATAATACTTTGTTCTCTGTAAGTATCTCATGATTCACTTAGCTACCTTCAATTATCCATCTTTAGATCGCTCAAATATCTCCTTAGCATTCCAACAATGTACACAATATTTAGACATGTACATACCTATGCATACATTAAACTTTCCATAGTTGAAGCATAAGAGACCTTTTCCATTTCTTTGCTTTCAAGGTCATTCTGGGGTATTAACTTAGACTGAACTTGTCTCCTTTAGCAACAGTGATATTACTAAATTTATAATTTTGTATGCCAAACTTTTAAACATATTCTTAAAGTAACCCTTTTTTGACAATCTAAGAATACCTCGAGAATGATCTTGATATATTTAGATTTGTAATAGAAAAGGGGCTTCTCCAAGATCTTTCATTTCAAAGTTTTATGATAAAAATCTCTAGGTTTCATGCAACATGCCCATATAGTTTATGACAAGCACTATGTCATCTATATACAAAACTAAGAAAATAAACGTACTCTCATTGAACTTTTGGTATACACAATCATCCACAACAATTACCTCAAAACCAAATGATATAACAACTTGATGAAATTTTCGATACTATTGGTGAGACATTTGCTTAAGTCTATAGACGGATTTTTTTTAATTTACATGCCATTTTCTTTGCATCTCCTGAAACAAAGTTCTGTAGTTGCACCATATAGATTGTCTCGTTAATTTCACCATTGAAAAACATAGTTTTTACATCCATCTAATGTAACTCAAGATTAAAATGAGCTACAAGTGTCATTATAACCCTTAAAGAGTCTTCCGATGAAATCAAAGAGAAAGTCTTTATATAATCAATGCCTTCCTATTGTATGAAGCCCTTAGCAATTAAACATACCTTGTACTTTTCTACATTACCTTTCAAATCCCTCTTTATTTTAAATATTCATTTACAACCAATGGGTTTTGCTCCTTCAACCAATGGAATAAGGTCCCATACGTCATTATCTTTTATGGATTTCATTTCCTCATTCATGGCATCCATCCACTTTTGAGAATCAGAACTCTGTATGGCTTGATGGAAGTTAATTAGGTTATCTTCGGTCCTTCTGATGCCATCCTTATGTTCCTGGAGAAATACAATGTAATCATTTGGAATTACACCTTTTCTCTCTGTAATGGGTGTCCTTAATGGCAAAGATTCTTAATGTTGTAGAGTTTGTTAGTCTAGAATAACTTTTTGAACTTGAACAAGAGATACCAAGACATTTTCTTGGTCTAGAGTTGCTTCTCAAATGATGTCGAGTATAAAAGTTCAAACTTGAACATCATGAATGACAATTTGAGGAATATCAATATGCTCCTCTTCAAAAATAAAGAACTTATCCTTATCTCCCCCTATAAACTCAACATCCTAAAAAAAATCTAGCATTAATCATCTCAAACATTATATTAGTTGTGGGATCATGGAACTTGCAACCCTTGAACCTTTCAAAGTAACCAACAAAGTAGCAACTAAAAATCCTAAAATCCAATTTGTTTTCATGTAGCCTATAAGGTCTGGTCTCAACTAGACATCCCTACATATGCAAGTGATTTAAAGTAGGCTTCTTGCTTATCCAAAGCTCATAAAGGGTTTTATTAACTATTTAAATATGTTATAATTCTCAATACTTCACCCTTGAGTGACTCTAGTAAGGTGGAATGATTAATCATACTCCTTATCATGTCCCTAAGTGTTCTATTTCATCTTTCAGTAACACCATTCATGGCTAGTGAACCTGGCTCTAATACCACTTGTTAGGATTAAAGATTTTAATCCTTTAAACTAAAGATCACCAGAAACGATGCATGTGCAAAATTAAGGCACAAAATAAAATAGAATGGAGAAGCATACCTGAATCCATATTGGAAGACCTTTGAAATTAATTTGGCTTTTGATCTTCAAAGTCTATTACACAAATTCCCAAGTTATTGACTCTTATCCTTTTTAGTGATGGGAGGTTAGAGAGAACAAAATGTGAATCTAACTTGCGAACCATTACCATACACACACACATATATGTTACGCTTCGAAGTCGTAGAGTTGCAACAGTCCTGCCATGTAAATCATTCTATAATAGTAACTGGCCTTATAGTATCTATCATAGACATGATCTACACAAGGCGTTGACGACTCCTCGCTTTGAAATAAACAATTCAATTAAGAATTTAACTAAAGTTACAATAAATATTAAAGCTTCAAGCCAACATATATATATATATATATATATATATGATTACATGTACATTACTATAGAATTTTCAAGTGATTCTACATCATATCATAACAGTCAATTGATTTATATATCAAATATCAGTCTTTCAGTTTTAAAGATACTATTGAGACTCTAGATATACCTTAACTATTAGGCAAATTGATCCTCACACCCTTAGGCTTCAAAAAGAACTAACCTCCGAATAGTTGTAAAGCGACATATTAATCAGAGATCAGGACCTGCAAAAGGATCTATACATGTATAAGCAACTACAGCTCAGTAAATTAAATTGGAGACTCATGAATGTATACAAACACAAACAAGATTATCAAGCAATTATTTTCATGCAATGCAACAAGCAAGTATCATCACACAACATAGTCCAATCCGTTGCGAAATCAAAGTAATTTCATCCGCTCTAATCCGGGTTAAAGAGTTTTCATGTTATGTAACAACTCACAACCAAACCCAGGTTTATGTAATTGAGACACTGCTCCTACTAAGACTATCCTTCGAACCAATACCCTCATCCTCACCGTGACCTCCTCTCCTGTTACTTAGTTCGGTAAAAGATGAGGAAAAGACCAATTTGCTATTCAGTGCTATCTTTTTCGAAGATGTCAGTGTTTGGTTGGAGAATTCTAATGATCCCCTAAAGGGTTGCAATGTATGATAATTTAGGGTTTTAGGATCAAATAAGATTAGGTTCAATTTAGATTTAGGGTGTTCAGACAATTTCACACCAATTCAGTCATTACAATTATCGATCACAACACAAATTTCAACACGAAGTCAGATACGCAAGCGCATGCATAAAATTACTTACAATCACAATCATACACAATCTTAAGTCTTCGAGTATACTAAAACAGTACTCCAAATACGATAAAGTAATAAACCCAACTTACCTGAAATTCTCAGTCGCTTAATTACTTAATTGCAGGTTGATTTGTCTCCGAGTATCCTATAATATAAATACGTCTTTTTAATAGTTATATTTTGATGATACATATTTTAAGTTATAATTTAACTCAATTCTCCATATATACCTATTATTTACTAATGATTTACTCTATATTAATTTGGGGTTCGGTTTCTGAATTAGATTTTAGTTTTGATTCTAAATTGTTTTTAACTATGGGAAATCCTAAATATGCTCAAATCCTAATGTGAAATTAATCACATTGAGCTCGAATATTCTAATATCATACTGAGTCTTAATTTAGTATTATAATCTATTTGGTACATTCTAATCTTAATTAGGGTATCGGATTTACTATCGATGTGAGAAAATTTTACATTTTTTTATCCAATTATCTAAAATTAATTTTTGTGTTAGATTTATTTTGTACTGATATTATTATTATATTATCCAATTTAACCTATTTTTTTATATTTATTAAAATCCCAATTTCACATATTCCTGAATTTCCTACAATTACCACATAATTCTCATATTAATTACAATTAACACTCCAAAAACTAGGATTAGGTTTCCACATTAGAGATTAATATCCTTAAACATCTAATTACCTTCTAAATCAGTAATTAATCATTTAATCACTTAATTAAGCCAAAATTACCCATTTTTTCATCATTTTAGGGCTAAAAGTTTACTTAAAAATTTCAAAAATTAATTTTAAAAAAATGGCTTCACAACATTGTTCTATATCACTTAAGCATTCTATAAAAAAAAAAATTGAGCTCCAAACTACACTCCTAATCCTATTTTTTTATAATTCTAATCATATTCGGTTTTATCCAATTTATTAAGAACCTTATATTTACAAACGTGATTAAACTTAATTACTATTTTTCCCTAAATCTACATATAATAAAACATCAGAATAATAATTTTTATAATTTTATGGGCATCATAAACAATTTTAAGGAATTTTGCAAAATTGGAGGAGGTGTGAGACTCACCTGGTTCGAAAGCTTTTTGACCTCCAACACCGGTTCAGGTATGTTGGTCGACCCAAGTGATGGGTTTAGAGTAAGGTGGTGCTGGTGGTTCGGTTCGGCCTTTTTGCCCTATCTGCACAGATTTAAGACAAATTTTCTAAAACCCTAATTTTTCCTCTCAATTTTGGATCTCTTAATTTTTTCCAGTTTCCAACTAATTAAATGAGATCTGTAAATTTTCTTGCTATTTATAGGGCCTTGTAGGAATTATTGTGTATTAATTAAGACAAGACAAGGCTCATATCTCTTCCATTTTGCCTTTTTTTGTTACTTGTTTTTTATTAGTTAATTTTGGTTTCTTACTCCCTGATCTGCCACAACCACTTTTTGAATTGTTCTCTACCTTTCTGATTTTTCCTTAATTTTTTTATAATTTTCTTTAATTATTTAGTAAATTTTTAGCTAATTTCAAGCAATTTAGGTAATTTTGTATATTTCCACCTATACGTAAATACATGTGGGGTACAAGTAAACACTCCTAAATATTATTTAGGTCATTCTATAATTTTTAGTATACATATAATTTATCTCTAGCGATTTATTAATTATCGAAATGCATTTTACGCACTTTCGATAAATAACAAGTAATATATTTAGAATTTAAAAATTTTATATTCTCTTATTTTATTACTTATTTTCTTAAATTTAAACTTACAAAGTCACTTTTACTAATATTTCTAACTTTAGTTTATAATTTAGGTTTGATCAGATCCTTTAACTGATCCTCCTAAACTTTGTATACTAAGTTCAATCTTACGGTTACTTAACTTATCTTTAAGGCTTACAATATATATACAAGACCCTAGGTTAATTTCCTATTAACCTTTCATCATTATTTCTAGTTTAACCTATTGTTAATACTTAATCTTGGGCTGACTTAAGGCCTAACTCCGATAGAAGTCCTTCTAGGTCCACCAATGGCTAAACGACTCTAACGAGCTCTGCTCAAGCACTAATCTCACATGAAGACACACTAGGGACTTAGCCTACGAGCACCTTGCTCCTAAGTACTCAGCTAGTCACCCTAACGAGCTCAAACTATGAGGGTCACCTCCTTCTTCAAGCCCCAGCACACCTCGCAAGAACTCCCTAGCCTTATTGAGCTCTCCCTTGAAGTCTAGCCTACAGCCTACAGCTCACCTCAACTACTTTGTTTGCCTCTCCGAGAATATTTGTCTCTAATGTCCACTTCTCTCCTTGAGTCATGAATTATAGCTTGACATCCATGGTACATTTGGTACACGTGACATGCTTTAAAGATGTCAAAGCTACATATTACAAACGTGACCTTCTAGCATGGTCAAGGCCAACCAACTGCCAAAGCTACCTTGTCAGCTCCTTAGTGCATATCCTCTTCCAGTAACAAATATAAACGAACCCTAAGCCAACACATATCTTAAGTAGTTGTACTCCTTGCACTATAAATAGTACAAGGAGCCAACAAGTAAAAGGATTCACATCTTTGACACTCTACACTACTCACAATACATACAAGAACCTTATTCGAGCACCTTCCCTGAGGACTTAAGGTACTCGAGTAGTTCCTTAGTCCCTTTTCTTCTATTCCTCCTTATTAACTTAAGTATCGAAGGGCCTTCATAGACACATCTATAAGGGGCTTTTTATAGGTAAGCTTGGAGCTAAAAGTTCAATCCAATCCAAAGAATCAAAGCCCGACTCCACCTATTAGTTATATTTGATACATCCATAATCAATACCTATCATAAAACTGAAATAATATTTTGATCTTTACACTTATTATTCCTTACTTAATTTAAATGCATCGAAGTCCATAACTTTATTAGACCATTTAATTTTGACTTTATATTATTTGATATCCTTATCATATAGTTATTATTAATAACACCTATATGCTCACATATTATCAAAATAATCCCAACAAAGAAATCTAATAGGTAAGGCCATTCATAAATGCAATTTATTAGCAAGACTTAGATTGACCCTTATGGTACAAGCACTATCTTTTTACTTAAACTAACTAGTTTTGATCTCACTCTTCTTATCTTGAGCACGCAAGTTATTAGGAAGCTTTAAATAGGATAAAATCTACCAAATGATACTGTATTGTTAGAAAGTATTATACTAACCACTAAACTTCTATTTTTATCATTAAAATTGCCAAACTTTTCAAAAAAAGTGTAATCATACCACTCTAATAACTTTCCAATCATATAAAAATCGGAAATCCAATAACTTTCCAATCATATAAAAATCGGAAATCCAATATGGCATTTATGACTTACCTATATGTCATCCTACATATAAAGATATTAAAAGAGTTCCTTTCTCTCCAAAAACCTAAATTATTATAGAAATGAAACATTTTTATCTACTAAAAACCCTACTATTAATTTACGAGGGGAAAGAAAAACACAACTTTGATAGGTGTTCACGCGTTCTCATTTGAAAGGCTTTTATCAATGCTATGAATAAGTCTCCTCCTTCGCCAGTAACTTTAAGAATGGGTATGTCACGATTTATATTTTGTTTCTTTTTTAACAAAACCATAATAATCACATATAATATCCTTAATTTCAATGTTTTTAGTGCATAAACATTTGAAAGCAAAGAATTTCGATTGATGTTCATAACTCCAATAAAGAGGATTTGCAATGCGAATCCACCTCAATTTGATATGATGTTCTCTTTGAGTTTTGAAAAACCACACTTGATTAATTTTTTTTAAAGAACCAATGTATGTTCATTTTACGGCATTTCATAAGGATATGATGCTTCTTTTAATTTACAATAGAGGGTTTAAAGAATGTTGGTAAATTATTATTATGTACGGTGAAATGTCGAAAAGAAAGCATTAAAAGAAAAAGCAAAAAATATTTGAAAAAAAAAAACTCTTTTTCTTTAAATAATTTGGTTTTTTTAGAGAAATAAATAGATATTTAATTGTAGGTATTTTATAATATTTTCTAAAAGTACAATCACACCGGTCATCCGGTGAATTTTATCTATTCTAAATATAAATAAATCATGAGAATCGTTGGTATTCAACTTGCAAGCGCGTCTGATAAACAAAACAATGATTCTTTACATTCGTGCCTATAAGAATTAAGATCAAGTCCGAATAAATAATATAATCTGACTGGTGGGCATTAATTTACTTTCTTGCAATCTGGTCCTCGCACAATCGGGTTGACATGGACTTTGACCATCTTCGTTGAAACATTCCTTCAACCATCTTAGACCCCACCAATCGCGAATTTTCAATTTCGACAATCCTTAAATATTTGAAAGACATAAGGTTGAAATTTAAAAGTTATTTTCTTTGCTTGTCCTTTTCCGCTACGACCCCTTCTGATTTTTCTTTTTCTTTTTTGTTTCCTCCTTTTGCCCCTTACCAGTTGATGTGGCACAAGAAATTATGTGAACTCTAAAAAGTGAATCCATTCAAATCAAATATTCTTCATAAAATTCTTTACATTCAACAATTTTTTTAGTTAAAGCTTTGGATTTATTTGTGTAACATAGAGAAAATTAAATCAATTTATTATAATAGTTGTATTGAGTAGAGCAAAAGTAAAATTATATGAAGAGTCAAGTGATAAGATATATCTTTGAGTGAAAGTTATAATAGTATCTCCGATCAGTGATGCGAAAAGATGGAAGATATAAACGAGGACACGATGCTTTACATCGAATGCTGGATGGTAGACCATGTACATAAGCAAAGAATAGCATAATTGAGAGAGTTGAGATGGATGTCCGGATACAAAACAATGGATAAAATATGAAATGAATTAATTAATTCCAGCTATAGTTGGAGTAGCATCCAATGATGAAAAAAATAAGAAAAGCATCATTAGGATGTTTAGCCAGATGTAATGACACGCTTAACGATATTTCTTAGGTGTTACGACATTCAGATTCTATCTAATAAAATTAGAGTAGGGAATATTAAAATAAAAAATAAAAAGATATTGAAAGAAACATATGAAAACATTACGAAATATTTAGACATCGCGATGGATAAGGCCAGTACAAGTACAATCATGAACTCGGATCCACATAGTAGCTTCCCTCTAACAAGAATATGGCTCGAATTGTTCTTATTGTATACTTGGACTCAATATTTTATCTTGCTCGCTTAATTTTAAATTGAAATAATATAATCTATATATTATGCCAAAATTTCCTACTTCACTCCACACCATACGATATACATACATACATATATATATATATATATATATAATTAATTAATTTTTCTATAGAATACAGGTAAGTTACAAAAATAGTGGGAATGGTGGTAATTTTTTCTTTAGCAATAAATAACTCTACATTGCATTAATCCATTACAAAACCAAAATTATTGAACTTACATATTTATTGTAAGGCACAGATCCAAAGGGGGCTCTGAAGGGGCCGCTCCCCCTTCCCCCCTCCAAAAACTTAGACAAAAATTAATTATTAAAATTGTTTAAGAAAAAGATAAAATATGTCTTATATTTATATTTTAAAAAGTAATTATATAATGATAGATTTGGCTAAGTAGCCGATGGCCCATTCACTTCAATGAATGGAACGAAGGGGAAATGAAATTAAAATTTTTAAGAAATGTAACAAGAATGTAATAACTATTATTTTGTTTAGTTGAATTTATAAATAACTTAAAAATAGATCGTAATAAAACATTAATAACTAAATTATTCTCAATCCATCTTCTTTCTCTATCAACCCTAAAATAATAGGTGGTGATGATAGTAAGCAATGGTGGTAGTTATAGAGGTGGCAATGGTGGCAACAATGATAATGGTTGGTATTCAAAATTTTAGGTTAATGGTAGCGGTAACAATAATAGGCAGTTGCGGTAACAGTGGCTAGGTAAATAGTGGCAATGATAGAAATAACAACAATGATAGTAGTAATAGTGGTGGCGACGACAGCAATAGCAATGGTGGCGACGATGGCAATGACAATGGTGGCGGTTAATAGTAGCAATGGTAACAATTGTGACGGCAGCTGATGGTGACAACAGTAGTGTTGGTGGTCGTTAATTGGGATGGGGTCATTTTTGGGAAAAATGTAAAATTTTGTAGGTAATTGTGATTTATTGGTTGAAGTAAGAAATCCCTACTCTTATATAATTTTAATTCAATGATATAAAATAAAGTGAATGCCATAATAAGAAATAGAAGAGAATGAAATTCCAATTCCCTCCAAGTGAACGAAGCATAAGTGTATTCCTTATATGACCTTAGGTTCAAACTCCAATTAGAAACATTATTTCCAAGTTATATTTATTATTTTTCTCTTAATAAATGGTTTTCATTTTTTTTTTTTTCACTATAACTAATGAAATGGAGTTTCATTTATCAAAAGATTAATAGATAATAAAAATTTTAATTATGATAACACGTGGATATCTTTTGTGAGTAATTTTAATATTAAGTTAAATAAGGTAACTCTCGCCCTACTAATTGCATGATTTTAGACAACCATATTGTGAAAATCGGTTGTATACTCATTTCACATGTAATGTTAAACAGTTTTCATCTCATTGTTTCTACACAACTATCACGGATGCATATCCTTTAAGTTGTGATTAAAAGGGAAAAACACCTTTTGGTAATAGAACCTTTTGATTTTCTCTCGGCTATGAATAGATGGGAATCAAAGCCGATCCATCCCCTGATACTCGAAGTTGGAATATTGTAAAGGACCGACGTAGACTACGCACGTAATCTTTGTAGTCCACAACATACGCATATGCAAGGTTTGATTATACTTGGCCTAACCTAGTAACAATTAGAATGACCAGGTTAGTCAAAGTTTTGTACCAATTAAGCAAAGTCTAAATTTAGTCTCATCAGGAGGTTAACATGTAGAAAATTTCCCTCTCAACAAGTTTGTTGAATTTGGAATGTCCACTCACTGCGGTTTCCCTTTTAAACATCTTTCTAAAATCCAAAATGCTCTCCGATGCAACAATCCACTACATCCCAATTCCCATGTATTATTTACACATTATCAACTAATTATTACAAAAGGAGTAAGAGCATGGAAACTTTTGTCGTTTCTTCTATTTAAAACCTAGCTGGAAACCATAGCTTCTTTCATAATTTTCCTTTAAACTCATATATAAATGCAAATGATGATCGATAAAAGAATATTCTTAGTATAGGAGCTATACATGATATCATTAACTATTATAAATATCGGATTGGGCATAAAATATAATGAGCATTAATATTAATATTGAATCTAACCATTGTAATGCTTACAGGGAAATATAGCAGATGAAATTGAGGTGGATCTTCCATTCACTTGCTAATATATAAGAAATTGGAGACCATTAACAAGATGATTATACTACATATGAGTTCCATTTCGCTATATGTTAAAAAGTCGGTGGAAAATATGATAAATCCTATTTATTTTTCAAGTGTGAAGCATGTGTCTATTATTTAAAAAACATATATATAAATATGAATTAGATAAAACGTATTATATAAATAGAAAACCTTAAATCACATTTGAAAAATATGACATTGGAAATTATAAAAGTGTTACATTTCATAAATGCGATTAAATATTTTGCTTATCATAGTTATCTCTCACTTACTAAATACGATATACATTAATTATATATATGTCACATCTCTTAAATTCGACATAGGTTATTTAAGAGATGCGATATTTATAATTGGATATATATCACGTTTCTATGATGTGAAATAGATCTAATAAATAGGTAATATTTTTATATAATTAATAAGTATGTAATATTTATTACATAGTAAACAAGTAAAATGCATGGAGATAAGTATATTGTGTATGAGTATGTGCCATAATGACCTCATCCATGCATCATTTAGAGGTATTATATGCAATATTTCATATTTATCTTTTGGGTGTTGGAAATTAAATAAGAAAAAGTGGTGGCGATGACCCTACAAGCTGTAAGAGCGCCTAAGAGTTAGCTTAAGGTTTCATCATTGAAATATGAAGAAGAGGAATTGTAAGGGACCCCTCCTACTTGTAATGTGTGTCTTTTTGCTTTCTTCTTCTCATGATTCATACTCCGTTTACATACGGCACAATGTGACCTTGATCAGAACGTTCATTACGAAGATGGAGAAAAGGGAATAGAAAGTGGCAATTTATTGGGTAAATCTTATTGACATCTCGCGGAAAGTAACAAAATGATAAAACTATTCTGAATATAAAATATGCAAAATTGCACACTCTATCAAAGTTGCTAGATACGTTATTTTTCTTCTTTCCTTTCTCCGACTACTGTATGTATCAATTAAGAGATAAGGCATCGAATTTAATTTATCTCGTTAAGAAATAATATTCAGACTTATTGAGTTCTATAGCTAGGATGAGATTAAAATAATATATTTATAAATAGTTAGACTAATGAAGTGAGCCAATATTATTAAAAAAGAAACGGAGATACAATATTGCTTTTTTTTTTTTTTTTCGAATTTCGGTTATCTAGTTATTTCAACTTTTCGGGGGCTGTGAGAATAATGTACAGCAATTATTGTATCAAAATCATTGGTATTAGTTGGCATCTGTGCGTTCTTTTCTTTTCTTTTTCTTTTTTTTTTTTTTTGGCTTTTCTTATTTTAATGGAGGGACAATTTCTTTTTGTATTCATGCCTTTGCGGTAATGGAATGGAATTGTAATTATTTAAACACACGACGACTAATGAGCGTAACATGCGGCCAGGAAGATATTTTAAAAGGAAAAGAAACGAGAAAAAACAAATTAGAAAGAGCTTTTTTTCCTATTAGGGAAAAATGCATTACTTTTGAGTCAATGAAAACATATACATATACTACAACATAATATAATATAAGAACAATAGTCACTCCTAGTTTAAGTTGTAGAAGGCAGCGAGTGAAGGTACAAGAACAGAAAAACTATTTAAATTATTTTTAACTAATATTAACAGAATCATGCTCGCAATGTGTGTGTTTAGAAAAATAAAATATAAATAATATAATAAGAATATGATAGTATTTATAATATAAAAATAAAAATATATATATTTTATGTAGTCAAATTAGTAAAAATTAAAAATAAAATAATTTTTTTTAAAAAACTACTTAATAGATAATATAGATGATAATTAAATATATTTGATTAACTTTCTTAATGTATGGATCAAATTTAATAACTTGCCAAAACAAAATAGATTTATAAGATACTAAGATAAATAAATAAGTTCAAAGGTAAAAGATATCAAATTTAGTAACTATAAATAGTTATTAAAGTTTTTTAACTTTAATAATATAGATAAAAAATTTCCCAAACAATCAACTTACTTGCCTTCATACTTGGCTTGATTTTCGTCGAATAGAAAGCAGAGACGGGAATTTCAACATCGTTCGCAATTTCTAAAAATCGAAGAGCCCGATCTCATCCATTCTAGCGCCAATCTAACAAGGGGGTATAGTATAAACTAATATAACTACCAATACCATGAGAGAGAAATGAGAGTTGGTATACATCTATACAAACTATAATAATTACCACGAGAAAAATGGGAGTCGGTATGTTGATATCTGCTATAAGTTCATGACAAAATCATTTATGCAAATCTGACCATTTAAGCAATGGAAACCAACAATTTAGATTTTCATGGGAAACTAAATTCACCTCCTTTCTTTTACATGTACTTTGATCTGATATCTCTAAAATCAAACATTTTTAACCATAAAATTTTAGAAAGTGCTTTTCAATCTTGAAAAAAAGATTCCATATGTAGTATACACTATGTATAAGTACATATAGCATATAATTACTAATTATATTTAAACATATGATAATATGTATAATAGATTTTTACGTAACCATTCACTATTAATCCATTTGTTTGAATTCAATTGATAGGTATATATCATATATACTTCCACATAATATGTATTACCCACTAAATCTCTTCTTAATCTCAATATTTCCATCTCCTCATATCCATTTAGCCTCTTAAAAGTAATATAAAAAGGCAGCAAATTAAAGGATTCAAATTATGAGCTCAACTCAAAATTTGAAAACTTAAGCTATCCAAGTCAATCAAGTAGAATTTTGAACTTGAATTGGATTCGAAATAACTCCAAACAAGTCAAGTTTGATTCAAATAAACTCATTTGGGATCAAGTTATTTAAGATATTCTTTTTTTTTTTTAAAATAAGAATAATTGTAATATCTAACTCAACTTAATGAGTTTAAAAATTTGATTCAACTTATGAGTTAATTGAGTCAAATATTATAAAGTTTAAACTTGACTAAATAAACTACTCGAATAACTTGAGTTTGAGTGAATTAAAATTTTAATTCTTTTCTTTTATTTATTTTTGCTTTTTTCTTTTTATGTAGGGACGATTTCTTCTTGTATTTATGCCCTTTCCTGTAATGGAATGGAATCATAATTATTTAAACATACGACTAATGAGCGTAACATGCGGCCAGGAAGAAATTTTATAAGGAAAAACAAAGAAAAATCAAATTAGAAAGAGCTCTTTTTTCCTACTAGGGAAGAATGCATTGCTTTTGAGTCAATGAAAGCACACTCACACATATATATATAATATAGACTATTATAATTACCATGAGAAAAATGAGAGTTGGTATGTTGATATCTGCTATAAGTTGATGACAAGATCATATATCCGAATTTGACTATTTATGCAATGGGAACCAACGTTTTACTTTTTCATGGGTAAATTGTAAATTCCCCTTTTATCTTTTCTTTACATGCACTTTGATCCCTTATCTTCAAAATCAGGCACTTTTAACCACAATTTTTTTAAAAGTACTTCTTAATCTCTGTATTTCTGTCTCCTAATATCCATTTGGCCTCTTAAAAGTAATATGAAAGGGCATCAAATTAAAGGATTCAAATTATAAGCTTAACTCAAAATTTGAAAATTTGAGCTGCATCCAAACCCATCAAGTAGAATTTTGAACTTGAATTAAATTCGAAATAACATTATGCAACCTCACATTGATTTGATTAAACTCATATAGGATTGATTTATGTAAGATATTCTTTTCATTTAATCAGAATAATTATATTATTTAACTTGACTTGAACTTTACATAAGTTTAAATGTTTGATTAGACTTATGAGTTAGTTGAATAATATTATAAAGTTTGAATTCGATTATATAAACTACTCCAATAACTCGAGTTTGAATAAATTAAAATAATTTGCAAGTAGGTTTAATTCAAGCTAACAATGATGAGGCATGTGTTATTATTACTTCATAGTTTATCATAGCACAAATACGTAATCATAAAACGAAAATTCATGTTTCTACTTTGGACCAGACTCTTCAGCCTTCAGAAGGGTAAAAAACAAAGCCCAAGAAAAGGGACCAAGCCCATGAGATATTATACATAACACCTCATTTTGAAGCCTCATTCTCAGCGACAGATTTGAGGCCTAATACACAAGTAAATGAGCATAGGAAATTTTCAATATTCCACGGTTCCAGTCCTAACTTTGGACCGGCTCAATTAAGTAAAAATGGGCTTTTGTATTTTGGTTTTACTTATGTCCACAGATATTGAAATTTTACAAAGGCAAATTACATGTTCATACTTAATATAAAACTACAACCCTAACAAAATTTTTATTAAAGTAAAATCTTACCAATTATAGAAAATTAAAAAATTTAAGTTACATAACATAACTAAATTAAATAAAATCACGTATTAAATAGATATTAGTATTATTACCGCTGTTGATTTCCAAATTTATTACATTGTTTACCAAATTTTAAAGGGAAACAGTCAAAGAATCAATACATGATTTCATAACTTTTCTCTCATTTAGACTATGATGTAGAAAATGAATATATGATATTACTAAATTTAAATTATATAACATCATTACATTAAATAAAACAAAACTTAAATGGATGTTAATATTACTATCGGTGTTAATTTTCAAATTTATCACATTGTATGTTGTATTTTTAAGAAAGAGAATTAAAGAATATACGCATAAATTTATAAATTTTTGCCTATTTAAACTAAGATGTAATAAGAAAAATATATAGTTACAAGTAGTGAATCTTATACCTTTAATTAAGACCTCTAATTTAGAAAGAAATGATTTATGCAACAAAATGTAAATACAAAAGAATATATAGTATATCTCGTATCCAGTTTAGGAATTTAATACGAACCGGGACACGAATTTAACCGTATTTAAACGAATCTAATTTATTTATGTCTTATATCGGTTTTTTCTATATATTAACTTATTTAAATCATATTGTGTTGTGTCTAGATTCTAAATTACTAACACTAATTTCTTTTCCTAAAACTAAAATTTCTTTTATGAGGAAGTAGAAAGTTACATATTGCTTGGATTTTGATAATAGATAATGCAAATCGCATCTAAACATGAAAAGAACTTATAGAAGATTAGAAAAAAAAAGAGGTAAAAATTGCATGTGGCATTCATCTAAGTCAGGACTTACGATTTTTTTTCCCTCTCCTTTTAATTACATATTAGTTAGATTTATACCTATTCCATCTTTAAGGTGAAGAGTCCCATTATAAACAAGTTATAAGCTCTTGGCATGACATACATAACTTAAAATCTATGATATAGTTGCAGGGGAAAAAAATTATGACATAAAGTGATACTTACTATGTATTTCTTTTGCAGAAAACTTGATCTAATCTAACAAAATGTTAATATCGTTATAACCTAATAAAATAAATTTAATTTTCTTAATGGAATGCACATACCAACGATTCTCTCTCATTACATATTGTAATATAGTCCCGTCTCTTATTTTGGAGAGCTTGGTCTACCTTTTTATCTCACTATTAACTTAAATTCTTTCAAACATGGATCATTAAATTCGCAATTAGTTTAATGGTTCAAATTTAAAATATTGCAAATTATTTTGACTGTTGAATTCATAATTATTTTGACAGAATTAATTCAGCCTTTCATCTCACCATTAACCTAAATTCTTTCAAATTTGGATCGTTAAATTCATAATTAATTTAATGGTCTAAATTTAAATGATCTCACCATTAACCTAAATTCTTTCAAATTTGGACCATTGAATTCATAATTAGTTTAATGGTTTAAATTTAAATGATTGCAAATTAAGAGTAGTATAAAAGTCTAAACCAGTCCCACAGAAAATAAGAATGGGAACGTAGAAAAATTCTTTAACAAAATCCATATTTAAAGGAAAAATAAAAAATTTTCAATATTTGTTACCATAGAAACCTTACAAACGTCAAATATTATCTTACTTATCTTAAGAGGCTAAAGTTACTTATAGGAACAGATGTAGAGTTGCATGATTGGGGAAGCCAAATTTATCTAAATCAAATCAATATTAGAATTCTTTGTAGGAATGCTTATTATTACAATTATATTACATCTTATTATATGTTACGCCCCGAAGTCGCAACAGTCCCGCTGTGTAAACCATTCTATGATAGTAACTGGCCTCACAGTGCCTACCATAGAAATAATCTACACAAGGCGTCGACGACTCCTCACTTTAAAGTAAACAGTTCAATTAATAATTATACAACAATTATGATAATTATCACAAAGTTCTATAAAACATAGATAATTATAAATATGTCCACAGAGCTTCCCAGGAAGTTTTACATAATAACTACAGTTTACTAATTTACAGAATAACTAACAGTCTTCAACCTTTAACTACAAGGTCAGTCTAGTTACACATTTGCTAAATAACTTGATCCTCACACCCCTGGCTTCAAAAGGACTAACCTCTGGATAATTGTAAGGCGGCATAGTACTTGAAGAGATTACAAATCAGAACCTGCAAAAGGATCTATAAGGGTATGAGCAACTACAGCTCAGTAAGTTGAATTGGAGACTCATGAATGCATACAAGCACAAACAGGGTTATCAAACAATTATTTTCATGCAATGCAACAATCAAGTGTCATCGCACAACGTAGTCCGGTCCGTTGTGAAATCAGAGAAATTTCACCCGCTCCAATCCGGGTTGAGGAGTTCCATGTTATGCAGCAGCTCACAACCAAACCCAGGCTTGTGCAATGGAGACCTCGCTCCTCCCGCGACTACCTTCGAACCATTGACTTCACCCCCGCCACGACCTCCTCTCCTGTCACTTAGTTCGACTGAGGATGAAGAAGGGACCATTTTGCAATCCTGCGCTATCCCTTTCGAAGGGGTCGGTATTTGGTTGGAGAGTCCTATGATCCCTTAACGGGTTGCAATGCATGATATTTTCGGTTATTAAGGTCGACTAAGATTAAATTCCGGTTAGGGTGTTCAACAAGTTCATACCAAATCAATCAATCACAAAATCATTCACAGTACAAATTTATTGTTTCTAAGTTTGATGATAGGATTCCAGTTTATTGTTCTAGTTTGTATTTGTGTGATTTGTTTGAAATGATTAAACACCTTAAATTGGACTTAACTAAATATATGATTTATAAGTCTAAAACGGACCTACATAGCAACCTAATAGGGGAAATGTTTAAGGTTCTTTAGCTAAATATCAACCTCTTCGAAAGGGATAGCATTGGATAGTATAATGAGACATTTCTTCATCCTTAGTCGAATTAAATGACAGGAGAGGAGGTCACAATAAAGGTAAAGTCAATGGTTTAAAGGTAGTCGCGAGAAGAGCGATATCTCTATTGCATAAGTTTGGGTTTGGTCATAAGCTGTTGAAATGTACGCTAAACTCCTTAACTTAGATTAGAGCAAGTATAATTTCTCTAATCTTACAATAGACCGGATAACGTCATGTAATGGTATTTACTTGTACATGCATTGCATTTAACTAAGTTAGTTGATAACCCTATTTGTGTTTGATGTATAGTTTTAAGTCTTCATCTCAACCTACTGAGCGGTTGGTTGCTTATATCCCTATAAATGTTGTTACAGGTGTTAGTTAAGAAGCCATATTACTATCTTAAAGCTAGTAACTATTGGATCTTGGGGAGTGAGGATATAAAATTGAGGATCAGATATACTTTCAAGTTTAGATTTTATTTTTAAAGTTTTTAGTATTAATTTATGTATTACTTAAGCAGATTATGATTAGGCTACTAAATCTTGTAAATATACTTAGGTTATTTTAGTGTAAATATGTATTTTTCAAAATTTCATAGGTAAAAAACATGTTTAATTTATAAATTGTTTACTTTAAAGCGTGTTAGTCATGAACACCTTGTGTAAATCAAGTCTAAGATAACGGTTGTAAGACTAGCTTCTATCCTAGAATGGTTTGCATTACGGGACTGTTACAACTTTACCGTTTTAGTGCGTGACAACTCCTCTACATCTAGTCCCCCAAATTTGGTGCTTTCGTCCACTAATGTGATGGGTGGAGATGTGAGAACAAAAGAAATGGCAAGGAGAGCTACGTTCAAAGGGTCGGCGACCAGTAGCTCAATAAGGGCATTACCAAGGGGAATCCCTTATGGAAGAGTTGTTGGGGTGACCCTATTCGTCTCTCTTGCCCTTTACCTCGGCCTTACAACTTTCCCCTTGAGGGTAGTTGTCTTGGTGGGCTATTATGTTCTTTTTGGACGTCGCCTCAGCAACTTAAATGTCGATGGACAGGGTATGTCCTCAGCTAATTTCTTACCTGTAACTGAACAAATAAACACTGTCAACACAAAAGATAAGTACAACATGATCATTTACTAACTCCATTGTGATCAGTACAGGTAAGGAAGATCCTTCCCCTCTCCCTGGAAGGACGTCGGACGACGTATAATTCTACATAGACTCATGCTAACACAATGGAAGAAGCTCTTCATGAAAAA
Organism: Lumnitzera littorea; assembly: GCA_024138015.1. NCBI lineage: Eukaryota > Viridiplantae > Streptophyta > Magnoliopsida > Myrtales > Combretaceae > Lumnitzera > Lumnitzera littorea. The sequence continues at coordinate 116,200,255 of JAMXBB010000001.1, forward strand.
CGAACTTGTACCTTCTGTTAATTTCTTCGTTATAGCCTTCTTTATGTTAGGGAAGACCTTGGAGATTTGATACTTGAAATATCTCTTTACTATCTTGTAAGCCCTATAATTTCACGTAGTTATTCAAGGGAGTAATTAAGAATGTTAATGAACTAACTTGAATAACCTAAAAATTTACGAGTAAAATTAAAATATTAATTAAAGACATCCAATGGACTCAGATACTAAAAATATAATAAAATAATAACAATATGGCCAAGTTAGTATATTTTAATTATATTATATAATATTTACCGGAATGGCAAAAAATAGGCTCTAATAGTAATAAATATATAGAGATAAATTATATGTGTAATAAAGATATTATGTGGTATAAAATAACATGTAAAGTATATATGTATACATTGTATGTGATGTTTATGTAATAAAATGTACCTATAATTAACTAAAATACCCAATTATTTATATTTTAAGCAAAAATGAGTAAAGTAAATCATAGAAAATAAATAAAAAATTATAAAAACACCTAAGGCGGCTAAATTAGATCTAGATGGGGCATGTAGGAGCTCTTGAACAAGTGTAAACAAATGAGGGAGGTTTAGCACGTAAGAGAAATGGTATTCAAGCTTGAATTTTGGAAGAAAGAAAAAGTTAATTCATAATAACACCCAAAATAGCTTTGAAAAATCTAGAAACACTATCTACCATTTCATATAAGCAAAGGAGGATTCGGAAAAATTAAGTTTAGTGTTTGGAGATTGAAGAAGGAAACTAAGCAAAATTTACGAAATTGGTGCGTAAACTAAGCTTCGAAGAGTACAAGTAATTAGGGAGTAACTGAAAGTCAACCACCGTAACTAGGTGATATAGCACCTAGTGGCTAAGCCGGCATACAAGGGAGTGGCTGCCAATGGTGGTCGGAGAAGCCAACTTCGATGAAGCTCTTATTTCATCCAATTTTACAAAATTCAACAAAAATATTAAAAATAAGTAGAAAATTTGAAAAAATTTATTTTTATATATTTTTATGTGTAGAATCTAAGAAAAATATTATTTTGTACAAATTTAATAGCTATAATACAAGTCCTTAAGAAATTGACGATATCAAGTAATTTTCGATATTGGAATAAATAGATCTAACGACATAGTTTTGCCTTCAAATTTTTTCTGTAAGCTACCATATATTTATATTGAAGTACTATGAAGAGATTTTTTGCAAAACTATTTTCTACATTTTTATTTAATTTTTTAGCTTTAAATAGTGAATAAAATGGATATTTTAATGAAAATTCACATGATTTTCCTAAAGGATTATACTTGAATTCCGAGTTTGGGTAGTTAGTGAAGTAATTCCAATATGTATAAGTTGTGGAATTGAGTTTTAAAGTCAGAAGCTATAGAAACCTATGATTTTGCCTTTATGAAGATGAATTAGAAACTTGGTGATTTATTTAATCTAGTGAAATGATGAATTAGGGCTTGTTATGTGTGAAATTAGGAAGTAGTGAAGCTAAGACTTGTAGGGTGGAGTATTGTTGGTGTTAATCCTATAACTAAAACTTGGTTAGATGATAATTCAAGGGTTTTAAGAGTAAGTAGTGCACTAAGGTGATACTCAAAGGTTAAGTTAGAAGCAAAATTTATGAGTAAAATAGAAAAATAGAGGACTTAGAAACTTGGTTAAAGGATGATTTTCCTAAAAAACTCTAAAGATAACAGAGTTAGAGTATAACTTAGAGGTGGTTGAGGGCAAATGTTTTACTAGATATTTACTTAGAAGCTAAATGAAAGGCAAGATTATGAATTAGTGGTGAAATAGGGGAATCTCAAAAATTAAGTTAGAGGGAATGTTCTTAATAATAATAACTCCCAAGTTGTTGGTTTTAGAGAAAAGTTCAGAGGGTAAATTCATGGGAAATTATGAAGTTGACTAAACTTAAAAGATAGCTTAGAAAGTCTTCTATTAGGAAACTCAAATCCTAGTAGACTCAACAACTTAGTCAAAAAGTAACTAAGGGTAATATTTGGGGTAATTATAAATATGTGAACACTTGGAAGTTGTATCATAGGGTGTTCATTGAAAAATCTAGGATACTTATCAAACTTAGAGATTGACTTAGATGTTGAGTATACTGTAGACTTCAACACCTATGTAGTTAGAGGGTAGCTTAGGGGATAATCCGTAAGAAATCTCGTATACTCCTTAAATTCAGAGGTTGATTTAGAAGTTAGTTTCATTATGAACTCTCACTCTAGTAAGGCTTAGGGGGTAATTAAGAGGCTTTCCAAGGTAAAAGTTTCATAAATGATTTCACTCAGAACTTAGTTCATAGGGTATCGAAGGTATATTTCATTGACAAAATGACTATAACTCCTTATACTAATGCCAATATAACTTATAAATTAAGTTTCAAATCAACATAGTTTCTAGAGAGATAAGCAAATAAATGGTTTCCAATGTTTTATATAGTTATTAAAATAATAAATTGACTAAATATATAGGGAATTCTCGATGGTAGGACAAGTGAACAACTACGTTAACAAGCAACTAAGTTCCAAGTAAGTGGAATAAGTGCTTTAACACACTTGGAAGTATTATTTAAGAATACTTAGAGGCCTTAGTATGTATCTTCCTTATGATTGTAAGTTAGTGGCCTGTGTGTAGATACAACATGTGTGCTTGAATATCGTATTGCTATTCTAGAGTGCTAGACTTGATATATTGGTTATTTTATGGTATTGCTTTGATTGAATTATGTGAAATTGCTTGATCACCCTAAGAAGCTAACTAACTCAAACTCAATCTAACTTCTAATTGGATATGCATCGTAAGCTACTAAGGGAAACAATTAAGATTCTTATACCAAACATGGATTCTTCAATGAGGATAACTAAAATAGTCCCCTCCCCATCCTTAGTTGAATTAAGTAATAGGAGAGGAGGTTGCAACAAAGTTGAAGATTGTGGTTTGAAGTGAAGTCTCAAGTGGAATGTATTTCTTCATTGTATAAGCCTTGGTTTAGTCCTAATTTGTGAAGTGTGTGATGTCAAACTCCTCAACCTAGATTAAAGCGAGCATAAATTCTTTGATCTCATGATAAACTGGATAATGTCATGCAATGGTATTTGCTTATACATGCATAATATTTAAATAAACTTGCTTGAAAACCCTGATTGCTCTGTATCAGATATGCATTATTATCTTCGTACCACTTATTAAGCGAGTTGTTGCTCACTTCCCTATAGTTGTTTTGTAGGTTTCCCATAGAACTACTCACACTACTCCAAGTTCTAAAAGATTAGAGAACAGGGTCAAAGGGTGAGATTTAAGACTCATGGGTTGAATTCTTAGTTAATTGTCAATTTTACTAACTTATAAGAAAAGTAATAGGATCTCCATTAATGACCCTCCAGTTTTCAACCATGGATATTGTTGTTATGCTTTGTAAATCTATGAACTTTTATAAATCATTTACTAATCACTTTATTTTCCTAAATCGATTCACTTTTTGGAACTTTTGTTGAAATTGAGATTTTGTACTCCAAATGATTTGTAAAGCTTGATTTTTTTAGTCATTTAAGCAAAAAAAAAAAAAAAAAACTATTTTCAAAAGCTATTTGAAAATTTACATCACAAGTTACTATCATTTAAAATCATAATTGGATGACTCAAAGTGGTGAAGTGGTCAACGCCTTGTGTAAGCTATATCTATGTTAGCAGTTGGTATGATTAGCTTCTAACTTAGGTTAGTTTATATAATGAGGTTGTTACGACTCTCTAATTTGGAGTGTGACATGTTCCCTCGGTGTTTATCTTTTAGCTATGCCTTAAGGCTATGAAGGTTGATATCTCTCTTGCAACCTCGGCATCATTGGGACTAAGCTCCTTTTAACCACTAGTTCGGACTAGTATGGCTTACCATGTCCAAAAGTTTGCTTGTTCTGGTAGTTCCACCATCAAGAACTTGTCCTACTAGCCTTTGATGGAATTTGCCAAACCTTCGAATAGCTTCCTCCTGAGATGGTTTTGGAGGTACGTTCATCAATTTAAACTCTTCTACAAGTAGAAATGGTTAAAGAATTTTAAAGTAGCCCTTATCACTAAGTACTCACATAGCCCCTAAAATGCCTTTAACACCCTCTACCCATTAGAAGAGATATGTATCGGTGGAAATCAAAGAATTCCTTCTCAAACTCGCTTAGGGGAAGGCATATACCAAGAACTTTTCAAACATTGCAAAACACCTCTCCGACAGTAAAGGTACCATTTCCTCTCTTAGCGGTAGCTACATTGCCTAGCCTAGAGTTGGTCTAACCATAAAATTCATGGAGAGTTTACTTTTACCAATTCGACTACTCAAACCCTTATCTACTCCAAGCTCGATGAACAATTCCGTTGCCTTAGGTAAGAGATTGTACACATAAACGTCCCTAGGGATGCTATAGATGAGCTTTGTTTTGTCTAGCTCCTGAATCATTATTCTCAAACTATCATCTAACTATGCTAGTGATGAGACTTTATCTTCTCCTCTATGGCGAGTATAACTCCTTGTGGCTTCGGAGTTAGTCATCACATTATATTTTGATGCATCAAAAAGCATCTCACTTGTATTCACTTCACTGCTGGTTGACATTTTAATGTTGAAGAGTGAAGCTTGAAAAGAACTTGAAAACTTAAAGGATAAAGAATTAAGAAAGTGAGAGAGTTTGCTATAAGCGTTTAAGATAAGTTTATATCAAGAAGGAGATGTGGAAAGAGTAAATGATAGCGTTGAAGGGTATTTATAAGTGCAAAATTTGGGAAAATGCATTGATGGTTATGGGGATCCATATAAATGAAAATCCCCTAAAGAAGTATGATGGCGACACCTATTAAGGGTTTTGATTATACGGTTAAGTTTCAAGGGTAGAATGTTTGTAACTGCACACAATTCTACAAAGATAGGACATCTGTCACATCATATTAAATACACCATAAAAGCGTATGATGTAGTAAGAATTTGAAAGCCTGGCTTTCACAAAGAAGTTTTCCCGAGGTCCCCTCACCTTCTATGTCATTGATAGATTTCCTTTAGCACTTTTACACCTCAGCATAGACAGATGGGAGTCGCTTGGAAAAGGTAAGCCCAGCTTCGCCCTGCCAACCCAGACCATCCAATGCCTTCACATACTTAGTACCTCCACTTTGCATCCTTATTGTCTAAAGTACCCTGCCTACTAAATCTTCACCTCAACTCTAAATGCCTTGCTTGGCCCATTAAGTATTCACCTTGAGCTACACATTCGGTTCAGCACATGAGCCTGTCGCTCTAACTTTGTGTAGCCTTTTTGGATCTCCTCACCTTGCTCTGACCCTCGTGTTTAACCCAGATCTCCTCATCGATTGTCTCCTCTGCCTTGACTAAATGAAGTTCCAACTACTCAACACTATTTGTCGACCAAAGAGGTTAAACCTTTTGTGTCCCACGCCGGGCCTAGAGTGCCTAGCCCAGCCTAGTTGGTAACTTGATGGGCGATCACCCCTACTCAACACCTAAGTCACTCAGCTTAGACATCTTCGCCTCAGCCTTTCACTAGTTAGGTCTCTAGCTACGTCATATTGGCACCTTTACCATGACATCGGCATGGTGTCATTATTGCCATGTCACCGAACCTATATGAGCACTTCAAGATTGGACCAACTACACGCTTGAGAAGCCTATTTCCCCCCTCTCCTTGCCTCCATAATAGCAATGAGACTCTTTGGAAGAGGGGGGTGGGGGAGGGGGGGTATGGGTGGGGTAGAATAAGGGTAAGTGTTGACATGGGCCTTTTGGACTTAGACTCCTCAAGCCTGTGTCGACTTGATTGGGCTTATGGCCTAGTCCATGCCTCTTTAGACTTAGCCTCTTTATCTTTGTAGCCGACCTCAATTTAAGCCTATTATATGGTCTACCTAACTATAATGGTCACTAATAGCTAGAAGATTGTACATAAAGCTGAATGACTAAGTTAACAATCGCCTCCTACATTTGTGGACCATGTCAGACCTTATAACTCTACTACCCATTACTTGTGGATGTAGCTTTTGCTTATTAATTCCCTTTAATGGTTAATTCCATTCCTTTATAAATACAAGGCTATTACTTAATAATAAATTATTTGATACTTTGTACACTAGAGCCTTTTCTTTGCTTTCGAGTACTCTCACTGTCTTTACACACCCAATTGACTTAAGCATTAAAGTAGTCAAGCTGGACAATACCTTGGCCCCTTTCATTATTTTTTGTTTTGTAAGCTCATATAATAGCATAAAAGCTCAGTCGTAATCAATCTCTACTAGCCAAAACCCAAAAACAATAGCTTTATTTTGTTTTGTGTTTGTTCTGCATTTAAGAAAATACACCTATAGAAGAAGTCTTTGAGAATTTGAGATATATTTTGGGTCTTTTATTAGTTTTAATGTTTATGTTATTGTATTTTTGTTGAATTATTTTGTGAAATAAAGAAAATAATGGATTTTGAATCACGGTTCTCTTCTGTCTAAGAAAATATGCTATGAAAGAAGTCTGAGAATTTGAAGAGGAGGAGGAAAGGAGTTTTGGATTTTTTTCCTTTTTCTTTTTCTTTTTCCTTCTATGTTTGAAGTTTCATTATTTTCATGGATTTAAGTTGTTAGTTATATTATGTTTAAATATTTGTAATTTTTTTTAGGAGAATTCTTGAAGTTTTTAAGATTTATGTAGAATCTTGAAATTATTGTTGATACGGTAATAGCACTTGCTAATGGAGGAGTTAGTATTTTCACCTTTTTGATAGAGAATTGTGGCGTAATTTTAGTAACATAAATCATGGGAAGATTTTTGTGAAATTAGTTGTGGCTTTGTTTTTTTTTTTTTTTAATAATTTTGAGTAACTGAATATGACCTTGCAAATTAGAAGATATAAATATATTTTCCCTTTAGCTTTTCTATGATCATTTACCATTGATAACATTCAATCCATAAGCTTTTAATTAAAGGAAAAATTATATTGTGATCCTCATCTTTTCTTTTCTTTAATTTTTTATAAGCTAACTCTATTGTCTTTTTTTTTTTTTTCTATAACTTTAATTTAGTTGATTGTATTTAAACATCCTTTTCAAGTTGATATGGATATTCAATAAAGCATGTTTGGTAAGTGCAAATAATAAAAACTATATTATCTTTTCACGTCAATTGTTTTATTACCAGTTTAATTTTTTCCGTATGATATCCTGCACTTTTTATGCATCCCTTCTCGTAAACGGTTTTGAAGAGTTAAGCAGTTTTATATAGTTACGCTGGTATCTCGTACTATTTGGTATTATTTTTATTGAAAGATTCTTTTTATTTTTTCTTAAGAGAAACAACGTGATATTATTTTTTTTAACTTTAACTTTCATGTAAATTTTGTTTAAAAATTTATATTCTTAAAGCACCTATTTTGTGTGGACATTTATTCTTCTACTCTACGCAAAGGAAAAGATTTTATTCAACCCTTGAAATATTTTACTCTATAAAGTATAAATTCTTAATTAAGTTTATTTCCTTTTATTTGTTTTGGCTAAAAAAATTGAAGAAAATTAAGTTGCTTTAGTTTTAAAAATATGAGATTATAGTTATTTTTGTATTTTCAAACTTTATTTTTGCACTCATAACCAGAGTCCGTTGCCTGCTAGTATTCAGCTGCTGCCATATGATACATCCCCATCTAAAAGTTCAAACTATGAATTGTTCACATTAATTATCTACTGCCCAGTGCCCAGTGCCCAGTGCCCAGCCCAGCCAAGTGTTGAAACGGTTAAGACGGAACGGTCAATTTCACTCCGCCCCGATGGATCTCCTTCGAAACGCATACTCCAATCCCTCCGACGAAGAACCCGAGCCCGAACCCCAACCTCAACCTCCATACCCCGTCGTGGCTTCCCAGCCCAAAAGACGCAGACTTGGCGACCCGTTTGTCAAACCCTACCCAAGTAATAAACATTTCAACCTTCAAGTTCACGACGAACCTCAGCTTCCCGGCAGGTACATCTCCAAAAGAGAGCGGGTACTTATGGCCTCCGCACCCGTTAAGGCTCCTCAACCCGACCCGGAACCTTCTGCTTCCACTTCTTCCGGTACTGCTCGAAAAGTCCTTTCTTTTTTTTGATAATATATTTATCATGAGTATTTGAAGTAGGCAATTTTTCATAGAAGGTCGAAAATCGTGTATTTATCTTATTGCCACTATATGCATACAACACAATCCGATTGGAGTAGGCAGGTATGACACGATACAAATGTGATTTGTGTTGATGCCATTATGAAATTGATTTATTATTAGATGTATATGTAATATGCAATTGTTAGATGTTACTGTAATAATCTTGCTGGTGGCAACTAATGGCTTTTAGTCCTCTGGAAATGGGATTCTCAGTTGATATGAGTTGTGTGTATGTTTATTTAGAAGTTTAAAGTGGGGTTTTGTCACCATCCATGTTCAGTGGTTTCGGAAGTTCAATCACTCTCTTCAATTGGTTAAAATAACCTAATATTTGTTTGTATGCGTGCATGTCTCATGCTTGTATCATTGAAAATAAAAAAAAAAAAAAATTCTGAATTTATCAGGAAAAAAAAATTTAGGTGAATGTCTGATGCATGTTGCCCTATGGATTCTTAGCCTGTATGGGAATTGTATGTGTTTCTTTAGAAGGTTGAAGAGATAATTTGTTACTGTTTTTGTTGGGTGGTTTTGACAATTTACTCATTTCCTCTTGCTGGAGTAGAAAAAAAAATGATCGCTTTTAGTTATATGGTAGAGGAAGGCGGTTGGACAGAGAATTATAACAGAAAATGAGGATATTGGTTTCTGTTATATCTTCCATACAACTAGAGCTATTAGTAACTAGAAATCATAGTTGAGTATCATTAATGTTGTATTTATGGCAAATTTAGAAGAGCCAGGAGAATATTTTCTGTGAAAAAATCACATAATTAATACTGTCTCATTTTCAAGACAGCAAAGGCTATGCTGTTATGGAAATGCTTATGCTGCAATTTGAGCAGAATTCATTTTGTAATGTTCAAAGTTTAAAACTGACTCAGGTAGACTGGACCTAATTTCTCTTAGAGTGATGTGCAAATGCTTTGAAGTGCTTGCTAATTGAATTGTGAATGTTGTATCTTGAGATATTCACACGTGGAGGTGGGTTGTGGTTTTACCGAGTCTGTTTTATTAATTTTCTCAGTTCTAGGAAGTTTGTCGGATCTGGAGCTGCCACATGATGTTTTGGCAGTATTGAGGGCAAGACATCAACCTAAAGGCCCAGCGCATGCAGGAAGAATGCCCGAGAGATTAAGTATTTCTCTCCAAGGCCATACAAAAGCTGTTAATGCTATTAACTGGTCAACAACTCATGGTAAAAACTCATTTGCTGGTTTATGTATGCTGCTTCTTGCATCCTATTTTTTTTTTTTTAATGAACCAAGTTTCCCTTGAAGTTAGAGCAGACAAGGAGTTGTCTTGGATGCATGTTGTTGAAAGATGCCGTGCTTCCTATATGGTTTTGGATTGTGTATACTGCTGTGTCTATTCATTTCATTGTAGAGTTATGATGATATGTGAAAAATTTTCCATGTTTATAGATTGTATTTCTAAACTCCTAATTTGCAAAATTATTTTTTGGAGGTCTGCATGATTTAGAGTTGAATATGAACATGGGATGGATCTCTATGACCTGAGTTGCACTTTACCTGACCTTAAAGCAACAATATGTTTGTGTTTCTGTAGATCTCTTGTAAGGTCATCCATGTGCTTGGAGGTGGCTGGCCCACTTATAGTGATGCCCCCCTTTTTTTCGTTAGAAATAAAAAGGTGGACCGGTGATACGTTGCTTATTGTTGATCACTAAATATATTATACTGAAAGAGTTGTTTGACATGATGTTTGCTAATGCTCAATGAGGCAATTCCTTGATGCCTGTGGTATAAACATCTCTTTCTGCCTATTCACTTGAGGGGAATGTTAATTCCATTCCCCCTCTATTCCTTACATACTCTTATTACCATGTTCACTTTACTCGAATAACAATTATAAAGAATCCCAATTCTTTCAAAATCAGTAATAGAGATTTCTTTATGGAAGTAAAGAATTGTGATTCTTAGTAAAATAGAATGTTACTGCACTTGTCTCCTCCAATATACCCTTGCCATACACCATCACTACGTAAGTGGCAACACACCACCATCACCCCCCATCTATGCACCACCACCACCAGATCTCTCCGGCGACCACCACCACCACCAAGATATGGACCGCCACCACCCCATAGCCACCAAGATTTGGACCTCTTCGGTGACCACCGTCACATCCACCCACCACAACCACCAAACCTGTCTGACACCTACCCAGATCTAGACTGTTGGAATACATGCAACCACTCCCCATTACAAAACAAAAGGAGAAGTTAGCTGCCATTATAGTAATGATTGCACTCTTGGTTGTGTCTAGAATTTGCCTTCATACTCAAATCTGTGATTGCAAATGTTGCTGTCGTTGTCGTTGTTGCCATTGCCGGTAGTGACTGTGAAGAAGGAAATGAAGGAAGAAGAGGAAAGAGAATGAGCAGCAACAACAACAGAATTGGTCATAGTTGAGAGAGAGAGGGTGATTTGTTTGTGTGGGTCACTGGGGAGAGAGAGAAAGAAAAAGAAAGAAAGGGAAGAAGTCTGTTTGTTGCGGAGAGAAAGAAAGAGAGAGAGAGAGGACAGAAAAAAAAAGGGAAGGGAAGATAATAAAATAGGGGTATTTTAGTTATCTTTGTTTTATTACATCTCTATTCATTGGTTACTTTTTTATCTAACGAAACAAAGTAAAGACAATTACAACCTTAATCAATTCCTTAGGAATTGAAACGCTATTCCCCTTTTATTCCATTCAGTGAAGTGGATGGACTGTTAGTGAAAATATTCTGTGTTTTTTTCTGTTGGTGGAATCTTATGTAGGAACGAAAAACAAAATGGTGAACTTCTTGGCTTATAATTTAGAAACAAAAGCATAGTCAAACCTGTCCTGCAAAGGGATTTAGGGGAGCTCAAAATACCTTGTTATACATGAGTATATGTTAATTGTTAGCTGCAGGTGAATGGGCATCCTTGATGCATGTTTGTATTGCAATATCTTCGCAACAATGTTATATACCTTCAACTTAATTCAGTATCATACATGTCCTGAGTGCAAGGATTGTCAAGACTAGCATCATGCTTTATCATATTAATTTGTTATTTATTTTTCTTTTCTTCTATTTTAATCTGTTTATCAGTTCAAGTTCAACAGCTCATCTTCTTGCTTCGGCTGGGATGGATCACATGGTCTTCGTATGGAATGTATGGAGCAGAGGCCAAAAGGCAGCTCGTATTTTGAGACATCATGGTGCTGCAGTTAAAGATGTGAAGTGGTCGAATCTGGGATGGTCTGTGCTTTCTTGTGGATATGACTGTACATCTAGGTTGACTGATGTTGAAAGTGGCATAGAGACCCAGGTCTTCAAAGAAGACCAAGCTATTAATGCTGTAAAATTCCATCCAGAAAATATGAATCTTTTCCTATCTGGGGGTGAAAAAGGCCACCTTAGATTGTGGGATATCAGAACAGCAAAGGTGATTCATGAGTATATTCAACGTCTTGGTCCAATCCTTGATGTGGAGTTTGCTGACAATGGCAGGCGATTCATCTCTTCAAGTGATGTGTCCATAAGCAATATCAGTGAAAACTCAATTATAGTTTGGGATGTTGCACGGGAGATTCCTCTGTCCAATCAGGTGAACATCAAAGTTGCCTCTGACATGTTTGCTTGCTTCCATTCTTTCTCCTCTTATGCATTACCTAACAATCTAGGGTATATACACCAGTTGTGAAGACATGTAAATTGATTTTTGTTGTGTTTGCTATTTATGCACATTGATGTAGAAGATAGCAAAGGAAAGGGGTCATTGTTGCTTTATTTTTCAATGGGAAATGCAAAAGGAAAATCCAAGGGGAGATTCTTGGTAAGAAGCAGATGAGAAATGGTTGAAGATATGGTTCAAGTTATTTTTCTAGCTCCTTTGTCCATGCTCTTCATTCTGGAAGATGCTTTTGTGGTAAAACCTTTCCCAGTAGATGACTATCTATAGCAATTTCCATTGTCTGAAAAGAGTTTCCCAACATTAGATATTTTGTTGTCATGTGTAAGTGTAGAGATACTGGTGCTGCACCCTTTTTTGGTTGCTAGCCAATGCTGAGCTATTAGGGTGATTCCAAAGAACATTTTCATATTTAATTTCTTGATTCCACAACCGTCAAACTGTCCCAGTACTGGTAGTTACCATCTCTTGCTATCAACTGCTAATTACTAGTAGCTGCAACAACCATGGGTTCAATGCAACAAAATTACGTTATCAAGAGTAGAAGATTACTCAATAGAATTCCTAACATTCCAAAACAATTGCATAGTAGAGATGCTTCGGCAATAAGAGTAGATCCACCAAGCTAATAATCTCTTAGAACACTCTTTCATTTGCAAAGGGAATAGCCTAGCAAATCCTCTCTACAAAAATGTAACATAATGACTAACTTCCTAATCCCTTCTCCCTCCTAAGTACTTATACTCTAGTAGTTATGCTTACATTTACTATCAAGCTTTTTACTGTTCTGTCCTTGTACTATTTTCTCTTACGATTATAACACGTATACTACTAGTACTCTACTAATATCTATTACTAAAGTCGTATCAATTTCTTCCCCTCTTAACATTTTCCTTGTCCCAAGGACACTTGCAAGAACCATCAACAAGTTGTCTTCAACTATGATCATGGTGGTGCTTCTCGAATTCCACCCATTCCCCTTTCTGAAGCTTTGAATTATCCTCCAATAACATAACCCATGAAGATTTGTTGGGACACATTGTCCTTGTCCCCCAAGGACACTTGCAAGAACCGTCAAGAAGTTGTCTTCAACTATGATCATGGTGGTGCTTCTCGACTTCCACCCATTCCCCTTTGTGAAGCTTTGAATTATCCTCCAATAACATAACCCACGAAGATTTGTTGGGACACTTATGACCAGGAGAAAATGCTTGATTACACTTGAAACATAGACCCTTAATATGCTTATCCAAAATCTCATGGTTAGTCATAGGTTTAGGTCCTTGGCTAAAATTTTCAACTTCAGAACTAGTACTACCACTATCAAAAATAGGTGGATCCTTCTGATGTGGCATTACACATCCAAGATCCCCCTTGTACTATCAACTAAAGCAGCAGCTACACCTGAAGATCCTCAGTATTGTCACCCTTAGTCTTCTAAGGAAGCTGCAGAGTTGACACAGCTGAAGATTAAATATAACCAGTGTGAATTGGAGGATTAAGGGGTGGTAATTGAACATAACATGCATGGAGAATAACCCTTGCTCTGAAACCCTTTGTAAGGAGAATTTCCAATATCTTGTCTTGATAAGAAAATGCCATAGATAAACTCTTGCTCCATGTTGAGAGCCATTTCAATAGCCTTGGCAACTGATATAGGGCCCAAAGTTCGAACTCTTAATTGAATATCATCATGCAATTCCCCTCAAGAAGTAGCCTAATGCTTGTAACTCTGTCATTGGAGGAGCTTGAGAAGCTAAGGCCTCAAATCCTTTTAATTATTGACCTACTGTTGTAGTTTGCTTATGAGACGAAAGACATTTATAAGGATTGCTGGAAAATTGTCCACCATATCGAAGCATCAATTCTTGCTTTATGTTTGCCAATCCAGCTGTTGAAATCTTTGCTTCAACTTGTTAAACCAGTATATTGACTTCCCTCACATGAACATACCTGCAACCACACAACCTTCTGTTCTTCTGCAACCCTATCCGCGTCAAATATTGATCAGTAGCCACTGTACTGGATCTAATCCTTCAAAGAATGGCGGGGTAATTGAATTAATACCCAATTGTCCATTGGCATCAATTGGCACAGTGGTTGAATTGGCATTCAATTGTCCATTGCCATCATTTGTTATTCCTTCACTCTCACTTGCCACAGTTCAACCTAGGACTTCATGAATCGAATCTTGAGGATGAACACCATTGGAAAATTTTCCACCTGTTGAACTTGACACTCGATCCTTTTGCTTGAATTGATTTTTGTCGATCACTCCAGAGGTCATGAAGCATGGTTTCTAGATTGGCCATCCTCGAATTAATGTCAGAAATTCAAGCATCTATCGAGGCTGATCTTTTCTCTAAAGAAGCAATGTGATCTTTTGGTTCAGAAATTTCTTCACAGCTTTCTTTGATTTCTTGCAATTTGTCTCTACACTAGTTTCATAAGATCTGCAGATCCATAGCTTTACACAAAAACACACGAACAAGAAATAACAGCTAAAGTTTGTCAGAAATCTTCACGACTCCAAATTCCTCACGTATACACCTCAATATTCTGATCGGCAGCCAACAACAGGCTATTGCATGAATACAAGAAGTACATCTCAAATTCACACAAACTCCCCGAATGCAATTGACAACAAAAGAAATCTCCCCAAGGAACACCTCAAATCTGCTACAAGATTCTTTGCTACACCAATTCAACTCAAGTAATGACAATATCTTAGCAACTGCTATTCAAAATTCATTTTGCACTCCACAAAAAGTTTGGGAATTCCAAATGTAGATCTCTATAAACTCAGAAAACAGGAATTTCTCGAAAAATGCAAAAATCACAGACCTAATTTTCCCCCAGACTGTGCCTTTGCAACAACCATGGGTTCAATCCAACAAAATTACAATTGCAAAGTAGAGACACTTCGGCAATTACAGTGGATTCACCAAGCTAACAATCTTCTAGAACACTCTTTATTTGCGAAGAGAAAAGCTTCAGCAAGTCCTCCCAACAAATTTAACTAAACGACTAACTCCCTAACCACTTCTCCCCCATAGGTATTTATAATCTAGCATTTATCCTTACATTTACTATTCTGCCTTGCGCTTTTTACCATTCTGTCCTTATTTTACAATTGTAAGATGCATACTACTATTACTCTACTAATATATATTACTCAGGGGTTGTATCAGTAACCATTGATATGAACCAGGGCAGTGAAGTGTGTTTATGTGTAGTATGTGTCCAAAACTGTGAATGTATATGTGTCATGTGTTTAGTATGTGTATGTGTTTGTTAGTGTTGCATGGATGTGTGCTCATGTGGCATTTACTAATAGATACTTTAGCTAGTGAGTACTATAAATAGAGAGAGAATTAGTTAGAGAGCAGTCCAGATATTTTGTGAACTTGTGCTTATGTTTGTTGGTGAGCTTTTGCTCTTGGTTCTCTTCTGGAGAGATTAAGGTTTCTTGTAATCAATTTCAGTACACACATTCAATAAAATTCTTTAGTATTCTGTTGTTAATCTTTGGATTCTATCAACCATCGATTCTAGTGCACTAGCTATTGACAAGTAGTCTATATTGAGCAACTAGGTTCAAATATTGGGGTATCTTCCTCCTACTTATGCTGGCTGTCGCTGACCAATCCAATTTTGGATTATTTGGCAGGCAGCAGCAGTCATTATGTCCAGCTGTTGACAGTTCCTTAAACGCATTTTGCTACGGTGTTCTAGGAATTAGTTTTGGCTAGACCCTATTTAAAGAATCATTTTGCCTAAAAGGGGCAAACTGGCTTTTTACTCCAAAAACTTTATGCATTAGAAAAGGAATGTGAAGAATCTAGTTAAGGATATTGCTCTAGATTTTGTAAATGAAGAATTTATTGAATCATATACATGGATATTGTGATACAACCCCAAGGGTTCATTGACCTTGGTTTCAAGTGTATAAGAGATGTGAGTCATATCTAGTGATGTATGTGCTGTTGTTGTGTCATTAATAGTGTTGATATATAAGTAATAAATGCAGCATAGAATGTTGTTATATGTGTGTAAGGAGTTGTGTGGTGTTGTTAATTGTGTTGTAAGAGTCTGTTAATAAGTAATGTGTAGGGGTGATATTGTAAATAGTGTAGTAAGAGAAGTTACATGTGGATATAAATAGAGAGAGTTCAGTGGGGAGGAGTCAGTTGAAGATTGTTGTAATTCTTTGGAGGGAAACATCAGAATTGAAGTGGAGAAGATTCCAGAGGAAGTCTTGCTTTGATTCGAACCATGAAGAACCCCAAGGGGTGTTTTGCTTCACAATTGTGATTGATTCAATACAAGTAAGTACTTTTGATCTGTTCTACTTGACGTTTTGGACCTTGGTTGTATGAATTTTCGCGCCGTCTATGGGATACGTCTCATTGCCATAGAAGAAATAGAGATGACAAGGATGGAATCTAGGGTGGAAAATTTGAAGAGGGGTGTGGATTCTTTAGAACAAAGTGTTAATGTGATCAAATAGGAGTTGAAAGGAAATTTTACTGAATTAACACATTAGGCTGTGATTGTGGAAAGAAATGTGGCAGCAACGGCTTTTGGATTGAAAGCTTCGATCACAGAACTGAAGCCTCCATAGCCTTGATAAGCTACTTTCCAAACTCTCTAGGAAATTTCTTAAAACAATGAGAAGTGAAAGGGAAAATTGCATCAACTTTAGAAGTAGAATTGATGAGTATGGCGAGTTTGATACAGTCTAACATGAAATCATAGGTGAGTTTTTGCAATAAGAGGGTGATGAGGAAATTCGATCTAATGTAGTTGCAGTTACTTTACCTGTATTCGAAGGCAGTATCCCTTGCATTGGCTAACCATGTTGGAGCAGTATATTGAATTCCACAGAACCAGGGAGGATCGCAAGATTAATTTGGTTGCTATGGGGCTAAAAGCCGAACAGTATATTGGTTTAGAATGTTGAAGAATATGATCTCTCAATTGGATTGGGAGACTTTTAAATGGGAGTTTTTAACCAGATGCGTTGGATGCCCACCCCCAACCCCAAAAGGAAAAAAAAAAAAAAAAGGTTGGGATTAGGGAACCCTTATGTGATCCTTTCTAATCTTCAACAAACTTCTATGGTAGCTGCATTTATTGAATCATTTGAAACCCTAACTTCTTAATTTTCTAATTTGACTGAGATGCAAATGGGTACTACTTTGGAGGGTTACGTGATGACATTACATTGAGGGTTCAAACTCTGAGACCAGTTTCATTGCTTGATGCTGTTGAGTTGTCGTTAAGTGTGGAAAAAGAGTTTGATCATGGAATTTTTTATCTCCAAAATGTAGAGTAGTTAGTTTTGTTTCATCGTCTTATACTTTGACCAATTTCATGTACTCCACCTGTTATGAATGTTGCCTCCCATGCTAGTTCTCAGTGGAAATCACAAAATGCTAATATGAGTAATGGGCAGAGAATCCAAATGGAAGATCAGTAGGGTAGACTATGGAAGCGGGTTTGTCTAGCACTACTGCTGTATGTGGGAATGGGGGGCAGCCAAACCATAAAGGGTTGAAACAAATGACACATGCTGAATTCATGGAGAAGAAAGAATGAGGCTTTATGTTTTAGATATGAGCAACCTTTTCAGCCTGGCCAGAAATGAGCAACAACAACATGACTGGGAAGGATAAAGATAATCATATTCTACAAGCAGTGGATTTGGAACTGTCTTTATTGACACTCAATGGGTTTAACAGACCCGAGACTCTCAAGTTTTGAGGTAAACTCAGGACACACCATTTTCTATCTTAGTTGATAGTGGCTCAAGCCATAATTTTGTTTCAAGGGAAGTAGCTCAATGTTTGGGGTTGAAAGTGGATGAAACTTTGTCTTTTGTTGTTAAGTTGGGTGATGGGCATTCGGTAACATCAGAAGGATTGTGTTCAAAATTGTCACTAGTGCTGGATACGTTAGATATTGTAGTTGACTGCTGTGTGTTTGATTTGGGAGCCATTGACATCATTTTAGGTGTAGCTTGGATGCAAACTTTAGGTGAAATTAAGGTTGATTGGGGTACATTATCTATGAAAATTCCTCAAATGGTGCTGAACACGCGTTATTTGGTGATCCTTCCCTACAATAATCTGTTGTTACCTATGAGACCCTCCTGAAAATGAATAATTGCGACTTTTATAGTGTTGTTGTTGAACACAGTTGTGGATTTGTGGGACTGAGGCAACAGATCAGAATATACAATTAGTTGGTCTATGTAATGATTTTTCTGAGGGTTTTGCGGAATCGAAAGGATTACCACTATCTTGTGATACTAATCACCATATTTTATAAAAGGAAGGAGTGGGACCAATGAATGTTTGACCATATAGGTATGCGCAAGTACAAAAAGATGAAATTGAACGCATGGTAAAAGATATGTTGAATGTGGGAATGAAAAAGGATGTTGCCAAGTTTGTGGCTTTATGTGCAATTTGTTAAAGAAATAAGGTGCATAATTTATCCTCTACTGGTTTACTTAATCCGCTGCCTATTCCTTAAGGAATTTGGGAAGATATTTCTCTAGATTTCATTTTTGGTCTTCCTCGCTCAAAATGGTTTGATGTTATTTTTTTGTAGTGTATCGTTTTTCCAAAATGGGCATTTTTTACTTCTCAAGCACCCTTATAGTACTAAGTCGGTGGCTGAAGTTTTCATGAAAGAGATTGTGCACTTGCATGGCTTTCCTTGCACTATTGTGTTTGACTGTGATCCATTGTTTGTTAGTAGCTTTTGGAAGGAGTTGCTTAGTTTGCAAGGCACATGTTTGAACTTTAGCATCACTTATCATCTAGAAACAGATGGGCAAACAGAAGTGTTGAACTGTAGTTTGGAATGTTATTTATGTTGTTATGCTTTTGAACAGACTAATACTTGGGCAAATTGGATTAGTTGGGCTGAATTTTCTTATAATACTACTAATCATTCATTAGCTAGCATGATGCCCTTTGAGATCGTTTATGAGTGTCCATCACCTTCCATTCCCATTTATCTATCGGGGGAGATACAAAATCCAGCAATTTGAGCTGCACTGACTTCTAGGGATCTCTGCTTGAAAGGAAATTTGGAAGAGGCTCAATTATGTAATTGTAAGGCTGCCAATAAACATTGTAGGGATGTGGAATATGCAACAGGAGATTGGGTTTTCCTTCAATTGAGTCCAGCATTGAATGCTAAATTTGGTCTTAAATCATCTTCTAAACTTGCTCCTCGCTATTATGGGCCATTTCAAATTGTTGCTTGAGTGGGAAATGTGGCTTATAAATTGCGATTGCCTAAGGAATGTCGTATTCACTTTGTGTTTCATTGTCTTTACTAAAGACATTGCATGGCTCATTTCTTGTTTTGAATACCCTATTGGAGTAGTTTAATGCAGATGAATTGGTAGAGTTAAAATATCCCTACAAGATTACTGGTAGGCGTTTTGAAGTGAGAAATGGGCTGGAAATTCTGCAGGTGTTGTTCCAGTGGGTAGACCAATCAGTTGATGCTGCTACTTGGGAGGGTGCAAGCAATTCACTGCAGTTTCCTGGTTTTGTCCTTAGGGACAAGGACAATCCTGGGGCAGGGGGCATTGATACAACCCCAAGGGTTCATTGACCTTTGTTACAAGTGTATAAGGGACGTGAGTCTCTTACTTTGTGATGTATGTGCTGTTTTTGTGTTGTTAAATGGTGTTGATATAAGTAATATGTGCAGCGTAGTATGTTGTAGTGTGTATGTTGTTATATGTATGTAAGGAGCTGTGTGTTGTTGTTAATAGTGTTGTAAGAGTCTGTTATTAAGTAATGTGTAGGGTTAATATTGTAAATAGTGTAGTAAGAGAAGTTACACGTGGATATAAATAGAGAGAGTTCAATGGGGAGGAGGGAGTTAGAGAAGTAGTTTGTAATTCTTTCGAGGAAAACATTAGAATTGAAGTGGACAAGAAGATTCCAGAGGAAGTCTCTCTTTGATTTGAACTGTGAAGAACCCTAAGGGGTGTTATGCTTCACAATTGTGATTGATTTAATACAAGTACTTTTGATCCATTCTTCTTAACATTTTGGACCCTGGTTATATCATACTGTCATTTATGGGACAAAGTGAATTCTTCCTTCTGAAGTTGAATAACGCACAGCCTGAGATATGTAAACATAGTATCCATTGGGACTAAATTTGTGGCTAAATTAATACACCAACAATGATCAATGGGCCCAGCCACTGTCCTCTGCTTCTTCCTTTGTCCAGATGAAGGACCAAGATACAGCACCTCGTGTGATGGTTTATTTCCTGAGGAGCATGTATTGGAGCAATTTAAATGTCTTCCTGCTCAGCATACTGCTCTCTAGTCTGTTATGTTGATTCATCAGTAATGCATCAAAGGAAGAATATAAGATTATCCTTTTTAGGCATGTGTACTCATCGAGAAAAAGAACATGTGTAGTGTAGTTGTTAGCATGTGAGTTGTCGGTGTGTAGTGTTGTGTGCTGCACTCAATTTGTGTAAGTGGATTCAGTATGCAGTTAGTCTATTTGGTGAAAAAAGGAGTACAGTAGGAAAAAAGCCGTTGAGAAGAATTGCTCTTGTAACTGACATTTAAGGGTTAGAATGGGGAATGAAACATGAAGTTCTATTTTACATAAAATCATGTGTTGTATTAAATCCTTGAGTTCTCTCTTAATGAGTCCCAGCTTTTATAATCACAATAGGTAAACGTAGTAGAATATCAATTCAGGAAAAGATTGATTCTGATTTTGTCTCAATCAATCTAAGACTTGAAAGTTGAAAATATAATCGATCTTGTAATAAATTGGTACTAGAGCCAGGCTTTATGGGGGAGTTGAGGCAGATACTACAACAATCTAAGGCGTTTTATGGTCATGTATGAGGAAGATCATGGGCAATTAGAGGTGAGACAATGGCAAATGCTATACAAGTTGCAAGATTGACTTATGATATTTTTGACCAATCCATGGAGGAGAGGATAAAATGAAGCCAGTAACGATAGAGGAAGAGTGGAAAAGGGGGTTAGTGATAGTTAGCCCTACAAGAGGGGTGTGATTACTTGTAAAATTTTGAAGCTGGATTTTCTCAAGTATTATGGTAGCATAGATATGATATGATGACTCAATCGTGATCGACATTTTTTAGAGCATCAAAAAATTATGGATGATGAAAAGGTGGAGATAGCTGCATTTTACATGGGGGGTGATGCACCATTGTGGTTTTGAGCATGATCAAATAGAGTTGTCCTGGATAAAGTTCAAATCCCTTTTTTTCGTTTTTGAGTAAATAAGATAATCTCATTACTTAGAATGTACAAAAGTCGTGTACAAAAGATAGTCTCCTACCTCTATTCAACTTTAGTATCTAAAGAACATAAAGTTCAAATCTCTTTGTAACCAGCGTTTTGGTCCTCCTTTGCACAGTGGGGAAGTTGTCAAAACTGAGACAAGTGCGATCAATGGAGAATCATTGATGTTAGTTTCAATAGTTATTGGCCTATGCTATAGCCTTATCTCCAGAGCATGATGTGTTCGCATTTATTGGAGGCTTAATGAAGCATATTGTAGTGGAAGTTGAGTTACATTAGCCTAAAGATATCAATCATTTGATGGGTTAGCATGCTTGTTTGAACAAAAGGGATTTCATGTGAAAAGGATGAATTTGAAAAACATTGTGAAGGGATGCTTGATAAGGGAGTTCTTTGTCCTAGCCAATCTCTATTTTCTTCACCCATGTTATTGGTTAAAAAAGCATGTTAACCCATCAAATGACAATCAAGGAGAGTTTTCTTATCTCAGTGATTGAGGAGTTACTTGATATATTTTGCTCATTATTTTCTTAAGTTGGATCTATGCTTTGGTTGTCATTAAGGATGAACCCCTTGGATGTGAAGAAGACGACTTTCCATACTTATTGTGGACACTTTCTGAATTCCTAAGAGGGGTGCCATTTAGCTTTCGAAATGCCCCTTCTAATTTTCAAGCTCTCATGAAGGAGGAATTTAAGGAAGTTTATTGGTGTTTTTGATGTTATTTTAATATATATTAAATTTTTACCTTAATCAATCAAAATGTGCCTTTGCACAAATGTAAGTGTTGTATTTGGCGCATTTGATCTCGGAAAAAGGTGTTGAAGCAATGTTGCCTTGACTGAGATCCATGACAATTAAGTCATTAAGGGGATTATTGGGTCTAATGTGTTACTGGCGAAAATTTGTTGAGACGAATGGATTCATAGTAAATACTTTGATAAGAATGCTATATAGAAGCAATTTTCATGGACAAAAGAATTTGAGCAAGCTTTCCTTACTCTTTGGGAGCCATGACCAAAGCTCTGGAACTAGCTTTGCTTGACTTCATCTTAATATTTGTTGTGGAGTGTGACGTGTTAGAGATGGGGGTAAGCATTGTTCTAAAACAAGATAGATAACTTGTTGCTTTTTGTAGCCAACCTTTTCACAGCATCATCTTTCTTTTCTGACCTATGAAATGGAGTTAATTTGATTAGCTAAAACCATAAGACATTGGAGAGCCTATTTGTGGGGAGGACAATTCGTGGTGAAGTTGATCATCCCAACCATAAGTTTCTATTTGAACAAAGAGTTACTACATCTCCATAGCAACATTAGATAAGAAAACTTTTAGGTTTTGATTTTCTTATTGCTAACACAAAACACAAAGCAACTGATGCTTTTTCGAGAGGAGGTGACTAGGAAGTCTATTGCGAAACTCATGTCCATAACTTTAACTATTTGACTTGGTTGGGGAAGAAATCCTCTCAAGACTCGACATCAAGTGAAAGAGACGGGTGATGATTTGGAGTTCAAGGATGGACTAGTTTTCTACAAGCATATGTCTATCTAGCTCTTGCATCAGCCCAATGTTGCTCACATTTCTCATCCATAAGTTAGTACATGGTTGGTGTCATAATACCTTATATTGGGTAGCTAGAGACATTCATTGGAAAGGACGTAGAAAACAAGTGCAAGATTTTGTTTGAACATGTTAGATTTGTCAACACCACAAAGGTGAGCATTTCCAACCAACTAGGCTTTTACAACCCCTATCAACTTGTCTATTTTTTTTTTTTTTTTGGATGAAATGTTAGAGTTTTATATATTTTCAAAAAAAGACACAAAGAATAGGCTTAACCCACATTAGAGAAGGGTATCAACCCAAAAAAAGAGGCAAGGGTAGCGCCCATTGTACAAAAGACAAGCTCAACCAGGAGACCTAAGAACTTGAGCAAAATCCCTCAAAAGGTGCAAGGATCAAGATCTTGGCAAAACAATCAAAGAGTGCTATGACTAGCACAAAAACAGGAAGATATGGTATGGATAATGTTTGTAACAAGACAAAGGTTAACGTCTAGTCTTCTTTTATCCCTTGCTTTCCAAATGTAGTAAATCACAAAACTAGTGAGAAGCTTCCATTTAGGTGCTAAACGAGGACTGACTATGTTGAAGAGGTCTCCAATGGAGTTTGCATTGGTATGAAGCACCCCATTGTTAAAGAAAGTATCATCTAAGGCTTTGCAAATATCTGACACAAAAGATTATTTGAAAAAAAGATGGTTGTATGATTCTTCTTCTCTGTTGCAAAGATAACAAATATTGTAACAATCCTAGTGCTAAGGATAATGGTTGAGCAAATGTAAATGATATATGCAGTATTGTATATGTGTTAGAAGGGTAGAATTAGTGTCAATGGCAGAATAGTAAATAGTCACTTTAGTAGTGTATAAATACCTAGTAGGGAGTGAGAGAGAGTCAGTTAGTCGATTTGTTAGAATTGTTGTGAGTTTTATAGGTGGTCATTTCTGTGTAGAGAGAGAGTGTGTGTGTTTAGGAAGATTGATGGTTTGGTATTTCTATTCTAATTGTAAAAGTTCTTTACTTTACAATTGATATTGAGTGTTTGGGATTTATCAAGAGATCTTCTACTCTCTATTGTGCGATTTTTTGCTGAACAACAAAAGATTGAACCTACGGATTGTATCAAATATTTTGAGAGGTAACTCCTCATAGCATTAGCTTATCTAGAGTGTATAACTTCTGTTATGCTTCAAGCCATAGAATAAAGGAAAATTTGGTGTCAGCTTCCTATACAAAACGAAGTGATGCCATAAAACTTGACTTCCCTATTGCTTAAGTGATGCATATGCTTCTTTTATCGACAGTTACCTTGATGGTATACCTTTCCAAATGAACTTATCTTCACAATTCACTTTAGGGATGAAGGAGCCCTGAGATTTCTCCTTAATTGATTCTCGAAAATTCCCTATTGGCCAATCCCAACCTTCTTCACGAATGATACAACAAAGTTTAGCTTCCTTAGGGTAACAAGAAGAGTAAATCGATTTTTCACCCAACTAAGAAACTGATGTACCCCTTAGATGCCACACATCATACCATAATGATATAGCATTTCTGTTCCCAACTTCATGTTTGAATAAGGATTGTGCCAGCTGTCTTAGCTGTAGAATTTTTTTCAAGACCAAGATGCATTTGAAGGAATTTTAATGAACCAAAAATTCTGTCCTTTAAAAGCTTCGATCTAATCCAGCTAGGCCATAAAGCTATAATGAACAAAAAATTTTGTCCCTCTAAAGCTTCGATCTAATCCCAACTAAGCCATAAAGCTCTGTGTACATCCAAAGACAAATACCAAATATGTTTAAGTTAGGCTGCTTTATTCTACACTACAAGGTCAATAATGCCAAGCCTAGCCCCCTTTTTTGGTTTGCACACCAAGTCCCAGTTTACTTTAGCCCTGGCCTTAGACTCATCACTTTCATTCCACAAAAACTGCCTCATCTTCATAGTAAGAACTTTTAAGATACTTTTAGGTAAAATAAAAATAGAAGATTAGTAGACCTGTAAAAGAAAAAAAAAAAAAAATAGAAGACCAGTAGACTTGTAAGGAGAAAAAAAATAAAAATAGAAGATTGGTAGACTTGTAAGGAAAAGAGAATGCTCTTAACCAATTGGACCCAACCAGCATAAGAGAAAGCTTTATAGGAATAATGATTTATGCTTTTGCTAAATTTCTCAATAAGGAATTGGCAAGTAGCCTTATTAGGCTCTGAAGAGGAGAGAGGAATTCCCAGATATTTAATGGGCAAGGAACCATAAGCAAAATTCAATATCTGTTCAACACTTGCCTTTGACTTCTTTCGGAGCAACTTTAAGGAAAATTAAACTCCTCTTGACTAGCTTTAAGGCTAGCTAGCAGATGGAATTCATTAAAAGCTTCTTTTATCAAACGGTAAGACTATAAGTAACCTTTAGAAAAGATCATCATATCATCTGTAAAGCATAAGTGGTTAAGATGTTCTTTGCGATACCTCTAATGATATGAAAACCCATCTTTATTACCTGTTTCTCTCATGATACATGAGAAGATTTCCATTACCAACACAAAGAGGTTTGTTGAAATTGGATTCCCTTGTTTGAGCCCCTTGACTGGGAAAGAAACCAATCAATTCTCCATTGAAGTTCACAGAAAATTTTGGGATAATCACACATTGCATCACCCATTCTGTTAATTGTGAAGGGAAATCTATTATCTTGAGCACTTGTTTGAGAAAACACCAACGCACATTATCATATGCCTTCATCAAATGCTCTTTTATTGCACATTGAGCCTAATACGTGGTCGAGAGTTCACAAGCCCTATCCTTAAGTCTACAAGAGATGGTCCAGGCTGGACAAGGATACTTAGCTATTATTGAAGTTTTTTCTATTACTAGTGTTGATATGTGTTTGTTCTGTAGGTACTATTAGTGTTAATAGGTCTGGAAGTTTCTGGACCTTTCTAGAGGACTTTAGCTTGTAATAAATGCTGTAGCCCCATAAATAGTTAATTAGAAGTTAGTTAGGGAAGGGCATTACATGTAAGAGAATTTCAAACCTTAGTAAAGTATGGGCTGTACTGTTCATAGCTGAATGGTGTGTAAGATTTGATTCTTTTTCATCAATAGAAACTATCTGTTTTCGTGTCCAAATCTGTGGCCCTATCAATTGGTGCTGTCTGCAGTATGTTCAGTGTCAAAGCATGCTGTGAATGGACTCATGAGTAGTAACATTGGAGCAATAGATGAAGGATCTAGTTGCTAATGTTCAGAATATTTCTGATCAGTTGGAGAGTCGTGTGGCATTGGCGGAATTTAATGTGGTGGAGATGAAAGATATGTTTAAGTCTTTTATGCATGAACTGAAAGGTGATCCTTTAGTACGTGATAAACATAAGTTCTCTTCTTCTTCCAATTAGTTGCTTGACTCGTTCCTTCGATGTTATGGACGTTGATGTGTTCTCGAAAATGGAGCATGGTGGGGTTTCTTTATTGTTCTTCGATGGAAATGATCCTTTAGGATGGATTGCTCAAGCTGAACAGTATTTTGAGCTTAATTCAATTTGGCCTGATGAAAAAGTTGCTGTTGCTTTTGTTCATATGCAAGGCCATAAGAACTGTGGATGAACTCACTTTGACGCTGATTTCCGCATCTTACTTGGGAGATGCTGATTCATGAAATTATGGCTAGATATGCTACTCGTAATGCATGTAACTTGTTTTTTCCTTTGACCTTATTGAAACAGACTTCATTAGTGGATGCATATGTGGACGAATTTGATGCTTTATTAGCTCAAGTTCTGCTTATGTCTGAAGAACAAGCTTTAGGTTATTTTCTCAGAGGTTTATGAGAAGAGTTGAGGCTGCGAATTCAGATTTTAAAGCCTCGTTCTGTTGCGGGAGCTATTGAGTTCGCTTTTGACATGGAAAGGGAGTTTCTTAGTGGTCTTTATTTTACTCAGTGGAATCATCTTGTGGATCTTCATTCTATGGGTAGGCCGGATGTGGTTTCTTCAAGAACATCTTTTTACACTGCAACTTGTTCTACTGATGTTCAGGTTTGTTCTTTAGATTGCTCTTCCTCCCAATCTTATGTGAATATGAAAACTTCTTTTAAACATCCGGTTAGTAGTACTGTTGATAACCGAGCTAATAGAGGTCATAGGCAGTTTTTGTATGCTGAATTTATGGGAAAAAAGAACAAAGGTTTACGCTTTAGATGTAACCAACTGTATTCTCCTTTGCATAAGTGTGTTAATAAATCCTTATTACTATTCTTGAGGATGAACCCAATTTAATTGACTTTGATGATGTTGATACCTTAAATCAACCTACGGATTCTTTCATGGGACTATCTTTGTTGGCACTCTATTTGATATAGTCCCTAAGCCTTAAAAGCCATTACTTCATGTATATAAGAGGCATCAGTAGTATATGTGTGTTGTAGTAGTTTGTGTGTGTTGTGGCATTATAGTGTGTGTGCTGTATTGTTTGGTGGCTGGTGTGTGTGCTGTATTGTTTGGTGGCTGGTGTGTGTGGCATAAGGTGTATATGTGTTGTGGAATGCTGGGAAGTGTTGTGTTGCTACTAGTATTGTAAAGCAGGAGGGGTAGAGTAGTAATTGTTCTGGAGTAAGTGCTAGAAATAGGAAGTTGAGGTGGAGTTATAGTTAGTTAGTTAGTTGGTTATTTTTTGGAAGTAAAAAACTCAAGCAAGAAAGGAGCTTTCTCCTTGTTTCTTGTTGTGAGTGGCTTGTGAAGTGCCTGTGGGCGAATTGCTTTGCAAGATTGCTACTATGAGTGCAATAAGTGATCTGACCTCATTTGTGCTTGTTGAATTTTCATTGCTAAGAACCCTAAGTTGCATCACCATGGTTTTATTGGGCCTCGTACTTCAAAATTTTTGAGGTATATGTTTGTCCTTTTCGGTCACTATCTTGGTGGACAGCAGTGCATCTCACAATTTTATTTCAAAGCAATTGATTGATCATGTGCAATTATGTGTTTCGCCTATTGCATCTTTTCATGTTCGTTTTGGCAATGGACACTTTGTTTCTTCTTTTGGTGTCTGTCGCTCTTTGGTGTTATTCATTGTTGACATGGTTGTGACAATAGACTGTTTTGTTTTAGAGTTGGGTGATATTGATATTATCTTGAAAGTAGCTTGGTTAGAAACAATTAGTGAAATTAAAATCAATTGGTCAACTTTAGTCATAAAGATTGCTTCTAATGAAGGGGAAAAGATTTTACAAGGTGATCCTTCACTTTTGAAATTTGCTATTTCTTCTAAAGAGTTGCTCCAACTCTCTGATATTGATTTTGTGGGAGCTATTTGGTTGTGCCAGTTATCTGGTTCTATTGTTAGTCCTCAATCTTGTATGGATGAACGTTTAGTTTCACTTTTACATGAATTTTCTGATGTTTTGTCTGAAGTTACTACCTTGCCTCCTATTCAATCTACGGATCATCAGATTATCCTTAAGGAAGGGTTGGGTCCTATAAATGTCAAACCTTATTGTTATGCTCATATTTGAAAGGATGAAATCGAAAAGATGGTGGCTAATATGTTGCAAGTAGGGATTATTCTACCGAATTCTAGTTCATTTTCTAGTCCGGTCATATTGATAAACAAAAAAAAGGATGGATCATGGAGGTTTTGTATTGATTATTAGGCCTTGAATGCAACCATAGTTCCGGATTGTTTTCCAATTCAGGTTATGGAGGAATCATTAGATGATTTAGATGGTGCTTGTGTTTTTTTCAAAATCGGTCTCAAATCTGGGCTCATCTGGATGACGTTTGCAAGACTGCCTTTCACACACATCATGGTCATTATGAATTCCTTGTCATGCCATTTGGCCTTAGGAATGCACCAGCAACATTCCAAGCCACAATGAATGACTTGTTTCGTCCTTATTTATGCCAGTTTGTTTTAGGTTTTTTTTTTTTTTTATGATATTCTCATTTATAACACGGATTTGGACATACACTTGTTTCATTTAAAGATGGTGTTGAATTTGTTGAATGTCAATTACTTTGTAGCTAATCGAAAGAAATGTACTTTTGTTACTCCCTCTATTGAATATTTAGGTTATGTGATTTCTTTGGAAGGTGTCCATATGGATCTAAGTAAAGTGGCTGCTGTACTTGAGTGGCCTATCCCTACTACTATAAAAGGAGTTTGAAGATTTTTGGGCCTTTTGGGATACTATGGAAAGTTTATTCGAAACTATGGACAGCTGGGTCATCCCTTGACAAATCTTTTGAAAAAAGATCAGTTTTGTTGGAGTGAGGATGCTTTGTTGCCTTATAGATAGTTGCAGCAAGCTCTAACTTAAGCACCTGTTCTTGCTTTACTCAATTTTAGTAAGATGTTTGTCATAGAATGTGATGCGTCAGGTTGTGGCAATGGGGCTGTTTTAATGTAAGATGGCCATCTTGTTGCTTTTTTTAGTAAAAGCTTTGGCCGACAAAACTCTTTCTAAGTTAGCCTACGAAAAGGATTTTATGGCTTGGTGATGGCAACCAATCATTGGCGCCCTTATCTTTTGGGCTGGAAATTTTTAGTCAAAACTAATCATAAGAGCTTACATTATTTGCTTAATTAGCATATAGCTACTTCTGATCAACAATATTGGTTATCTAAACTTTTGGGATATGATTTTGATATCGTTTACGTGAGTGGTGCTACTAATACAGCTGCCAATGCTCTTTCTCGTAGTTTTGAGGATACACTTTAGCTGGAGTGTAATGGTATTAGTGGTCCACTATGGATTGATTTGGAAGACATCACTACAGCTGTTAAGTCTGATGCTATTTTAAGACCCAAACATCAGCTTTTGAAAGAGGGACAGTCTGCCGGTGCTGGGTTTCATTTGGAGAATAGTGTGCTGTATTACAAGAATCGATTGGTTGTGCCTGCTAAATCTAGATGGGTTTATTTGTTTCTTCATGAGTTTCATTCCACTCTTATAGGGGGTCATACCAATGTGTTAAAAACTTTTTGAAGGTTGGCTTCTAATTTGTTTTGGATAGGTAGGATGTGTTAGATTTTGTTGCTTCTTGCGCTATTTGCTGGTGTAATAAAGCACAACATATAGGCCCAGTAGGGTTGTTGTCTCCTCTTCCCATTCCTTCTAATGTGTGGGAAGATATATCTATAGATTTTATTATGGAGTTGCCATAGTCACGAGGTTTTGATGTTATTTTGGTTGTTGTTGATCGTCTTTTGAAATATGCCTATTTCCTTCTTTGACATCCTTGTGCTGCTTAAGCAGTAGTTGATATTTTTATGAAGGAAGTGGTACGTCTTCGTGGCATTACTCGTACCATTGTTAGTGATTGTGACCCATTGTTTCTAAGTGAATTTTGGTGCTCATTATTTCAATTATAAGGAACCTGTTTGCATTTTTGTACGGTTATTATCCGAAAACGGATGGCCAAATGGTGGTTTTACATCGGTGCTTGGAATGTTATCTTCGATGTTTCACCTTTGAGCAACCTAAACAGTTGGCATATTGGTTTGATTGGGCTGAGTTCTCCTATAATACTTCTTTTCACCCTTCTGCCCATGCTACTCCATTTGGATTGGTGTAGGGATGGAAGCCTCCTCCTTTGTTGATCTTTCTACCTATTGATGCAACGGGATTAGCTATTCCTACTTTGCCGCAGTGCAATCAAGTTTTGCAGCAGATGCGTTCTAATCTTGAGCAAGCTCAGCTTTGGTCATCTTTGCAAGTTAATAAACATAGTAGGGATGTTTCCTATAAGGTTGGCAAGTGGGTTTTCTTGCGTTTGTGACCTGCTTTGTAGAAGATTTCTTTGAGGGGTGGTTGTTCTAAGTTGCTTCCATGTTATTTTGGACCATATTAGATTGTGGAGAGTGTAGGTGAGGTCGCTTATTATTTGAAGTTGCCCCTGGAGTCGAGAGTTCATCTAGTCTTTCATGTTTCACTTTTGAATCCTTCTTGTGGATCATTTGTGTCTTCTACTGCTTTGCCCTTTGATTTATCTACAGATTGCTTTTCAGATTCTCGTTCTCCTTCTCGAATGCTTAGTCAACGTTTACTTCTTCAAGATGGTTGGGAGACTGCAAGTTTTGGTTTAGTGGGAGGGCTTACCTATCTCCAAAGCCTCTTGGTTGGATACTAATGCTTTTATTTTGCAGTTTCCAACCTTTGACCTTGGGGATAAGGTCTCTTTAGTGGAGGGGGAAATTGATACGTGCCCAAGAGTTCACAAGCCCTATCCTCAAGTCTACAAGAGACAGTCCAAGCAGGACAAAGATACTTAGCTATTATTGAAGTCCTTTCTATTACTAGTGTTAACATGTGTTTGTTCTGCAGGTACTGTTAGCATCAGTATGTTTGGAAGTTTTTGGACCTTTCTAGAAGATTTTAGCTTATAATAATGCTGCAGCCCTATAAATAGTTAGAAGTTAGTTAGGGAAGGGCATTACTTGTAAGAGAATTTCAAACCCTAGTAAAGCAAGGGTTGTATGGTTGATAGTTAAACGGTTTGTAAGGTTTGATTCTTTTTTATCAATAAAAACTATCTGTTTTCGAGTCCAAATCTGTGGCTCTATCATAGCCCCAAGATTTTCCTTATGATATTCATATAGGAGCTCTTGAGTCACAAAAACATTATCCATTATCCTTCTACCTTTAATAAGTCATTTGCTCCTTACCAACAAGGTATGGAAGAACCATTTTTAACCTTTCTGCAAGTATATTTGATATATATTTGTAAAGAGTGTTGCAGCAAGAGATAAGTCAAAATCTGACAGACTTGAAGGATTTTCAGCCATTGGCACCAGTGATATAGCTGTGGAATTAATTGACTTAAGTAAGATACCTATTGCAAAAAAATCCTTCATTGCACCATGAACATTATTCCCAACAATGTCCCAAGCACAATGAAAGAAATTAACATTATATCTATCCGGACTTGGGGCCTTATCTTGGGCCATCATTTTGAAGGCAGCAACTATTTTTTCGTCAGGTACAGGTTTAATCAAAGAATTCTAATATACCCTGTTTACTTTCTTCACCAGTAGAGAGTCCAGCTGATTAAACAATTAAACAAAAGAGATGGGGATCGAGGTTCCTTCAATAAATTTTCATAAAAATTGAAAATTTATTGCCATTTCTTTAACATCATCCAGAGAGGAACAAGGCTGGCCAAAATTATTAACTAAGGAACTAATGGAGTTTGTATGTTATTTTTGTTTCAATAATTGAAAGAAAAATTTTGTATTCCAATCACCCAATTTTAGTCAAGTTCTCTTAACTTTTGCTTCAAAAAAGATTCCTCAACTGCACTAAGAAAGTAAGAATCCTTATACAATTTTTTCTTGTCCCCCCACAAAGCATTTGAAGGGTTCAAATGATTAAATTCTTGACAATCCTAGAGCCTCACCTTCTCATCATAAGCTCTTTGTTAGATATTAGAAAAAACTCTGCCATTGAGCTTTGTCAACTCCTTCAACCATTTTAGTTTAGTCGCAACTTTATACATAGGAGTACCCTCAACATGCCTACTCCAAACTTGTTGGACAACGGATTTAAAGTTTGGGTGACGAGACTAGCAGTTAAAGAATCTAAAGAAATATTTGCAAGCTGGTGCAGTCAGACATAGATGCACAATCACTGGGCAATGATTGAGCAAACCAAGACTTGCAACTTGTGCCTCAGTGTCAGGATAAAGAGAGAGCCATGAGTGGTTCAAAACAGCTTTATCAATCCTCCTAAAGATAGGATTTGACAGACACTTGTTAGACCAAGACAACAAAATACCAGTAGTATGTGCATCTTCCACCTCAGCTTCAAAACAAAAATAATTGAAATCCTCCATCCCATTTGTCCACGAAACATTTCCTCCCACCTTATCCTCTAAATTCAACATTCGTTGAAATCCCCAAGAATTAGCCAAGGATCAACAATATTATTCTTAAAACCAAGCAAGTCAGCCCATAAAATCTTCCTGGAATCTTCATTGTTAGCACCATATGCAAGAGAAGTAAAGCAAGAAAAGGAAGAGCTTATGAGTTTACGAAAACAGTAGACTACATGGGCTTTGGACACCAACACCTGAACATGCCACACATTTGGGTTCCAAACAAGACAAATTCTTCCATTAAAATTTGCTTGCATGTTCCAATTGTTAAGCAACCGATCTTTAATTCTTGATATATTGTAGGTTTTGACTTTTGTTTCAAAGATACCCAAAAGACATAGCTCATACTCTACCAAATCTCACTACATCTTCACATTTCGAAGGGTCATTAGGCCCTCTAATGTTCTATGCTGCAATCATAAAGAAACAAGAATATTATTCAACCTCTCAAAAGGAGAGGGACTTAGAGGATTCCTCAGCATTCTCTCTATCCTTTTTCTCCTTGGTCCTTTTTTTTTTCTGTGATTTTTTTTTTCTTTTTACCTTATTTATCCAAACTAAGAGTACCTTGTGCCAATGAAAAATCGAGGTTGTTACCTCCCGTTACAACATTAGCAGATTGAGGAGTCTCTTCAACCATTGATGGTGTAAGAGGATTCTCTACATCACGTATGGAAGAATCTGAACTAGCCCTACATATCGCAATATCAAAAATGTCTCCTAAGGTATTGGGTTTTCATCAAAGGAGCCTTGAGAGCCAAGAGAAGTAGCAACAACTGCAAGAACTTAAAAGAAAAGTACCCAATTGTTAAAAAACCTCATGGAGTTCTGCACAAGTTACCTTCCTCTTTTTTCTCTCTAGTTTCCTCTTCCTAAGTTTCCTCCGTCTTCCTAACCCCTTTAGAAGACCACTTTTTCTAGAGTTAAAATCCATACACAAACCCACCCCCATTGCTTTCTTTTCCTACATCCTCTTTAGCGTTTTAGTTTCTTTAGTTGTTCTTTCAAGTTGTTTACGTTTTCTGTGTTGCTAGAACTACTTGTTAGTTTCCTTGATGAGGACCTTTATTTGTTGGAACAAGGTCTCTTTTGGAGCCGCTGTAGCCACTACCATGGCTTTTAGACTAGTGGTGGTGGCCGGTCAAGGTAAGCAAGGGAAGCATAAGAAGAAGAAGTCTTCTTCTCTAGCTTCGGTCGGAAGTCAGCTTGGAATTGGTATTGGAGTAGTGTCTGTTGAGAAGGGGGATAAAACCAAGGTGGTTTCTTGCACGGATAACATGAGGTTAGAGGAGTTTTGTCATGTTTCTCTTGATAAAGCTGCTGACAAAGTAGGAAGAGTCATGCCCTCATCTGCCGGACAAAATGAGCCTTTTTCCCCGTTAGGCTAAGGACCAAGCCCTAAGGAAAAAAAGCAAGCTAGAGAAGTTTCCTATTTACACAAAAGTCAAAGCACCACTAGTGACTCTACTTTAAGAGCTATGACAATTGTAGCAGAGATAATAAAAAAGTCCTTTGGTTAAAGTGAAAAGGAGACTGACAAGAATGGAAAACCAGCTTTGACAAAACCACTATCTTTTGCTCAAGTGGTAAATCGGAAACCTGAACATTTGGAATCCCCTTTAGTAGATGTCTCCCTAGATTTTTATCTTCCATTCAAGAGCAGCGACCTCATTTGTGTAGAATCCCCGCCCTCGGTTTTTCAATTTGGAGAAAAAATTTGTAGAAATACCATTGTTAGGTACTCTCTTGGTCGGAGACTTTCGTTTCTCTTTGTCTAAAAAATTGTGTAGAAATCATGGAAGGAAGAAGGATTGGTAGAGGTTCTTGCCAATGGGTGCGGTTTTTTCTTCTTGAAATTCAAAAACGATAGCTCACTCTCTAGGATTTTAGGGCAACCTATCATCCTGGAAAGATGGTTGTTGAAAGCCGACTATGATAAAGTTACTCCTAAGAGGTTACATGTTTAGATCAAACTATGGGGAATCTTGATGGAGTTTCTACATAGAGATGGAATTGGGTATGTGGTGAGTGCCATAGGTTGCTCCCTTCAAGTTGACCTAGTCACAACAAGAAATGAACGAATTAGGTTCGTGAGGGCATCTATAGAGATTGAAGTTGATGCAAATCTTCCATTTTCTTTTGCGGTGAAAAGAGCTAATGATAAGTTAGCTATGGTCAACATGGAATATCAACATTTTCCACCTCATTGTCCACATTGTAAGGTGTTTAGACATCATTCTAATCAAAACGGTTGTGACAAGGCGTGCGATCAGATGGTGGTGGATAACCCCACCGTAGTTAGTATTGGAAGGATAAAGGAGACAGTGACTTTGAAGTAGGGGAAAAAGGAGGAAGGGGCCCCGCTCTTGTCTAAAGGCATTGTCTTCAAGGAGGGGGAATGTATTCAGTGTTAGAAACTGACGACTCTTAATATGAAAAAGTATAAGTGTGTTGCTATAGACATCTCATCCGGGACTAGCTCTTCAACAGATCATCTAGTGAATGCAAGGGATTGCTCTCATATGATCCCTTTGAACGTAAACTCGGATTCCATTGAGGAGAAGGAGATGCCTCACAGTAAATTATCCCTTATAGATTCTAATCTATAGTCCTAGAAACCCAAGACATTCAAGTGGAACAACAACCTAAATTTGACTCCTCGTGGATCACTATCAAGAAAAAGAAGTCCAAGAAAAAAAGAGTGGAAAAGGTTGGAGATAGCTTTGGCAACAATCTCACTTAGTTTGGGCTTGCTCTTAGTTTCCCCTCCTTTGCTTCTTCAGTTTTTTATGTTAGCTATGTGGAATATTAGGGGCCTTAATGACCCCCAAAAAGCAAAGGCAGTGAAGTATTTTTGTGAATCGAATAATATTTCTTTGATTGGTTTAGTAGAGACTAAGGTAAAATTAAATAAAGCTCTAGTTGTATGGTCTAGAATTTCTCCATCCTAGAAATTAGAAAGCCACCTAAGTGGTAGAATTTGGATTGCATGGAATCCCTTTTTTTGGCAAGTTTTTGTCTCTGCATCTTCTATGCTATACATCTATTGCCATAGCCAACGAGTCAGAGGGGATGTTTCTTTTTGGTTCACCTGTATCTATGGTGCAAACACTGCTACGGAACTGCTAGCCTTATGGTCAGATCTGCTGCAAATCAAGTCTGCTTGCCAAGGAGCATGGTTACTCGGTGGAGATTTTAATGGGTGTCATTGCATTGAGGAGGAGCTGGGAGGAAATGAGGTAATAACGTTAGGGATGGAACATATTAACAATTTTTGCTTTGAGGCGGAACTTGAGGATACTCGTACCAACGGTCCCTTCCATAAGTGGTCCAACAAATGCACCACGAACTGCCTTATGAGGAGACTAGACAGAGTTATGGTCAATGTACAATGGTTAAACTTGCTCTCGAGGTCTGAAGTTGTGGTGGGGCTATCGGGTATCTCAGACCATAGTTCCCTAATTGTTAATCTCTATCTTCAAATGTTGAAAAGAAATATTCTTTTTAAGTTCTGACTTTTGGAGCAAGACCCTCTTTTCCTCCCCATAGTGGAATGGATTTGGAGCACAATGGTAGTAGGATCTACAATGTTTAGAGTAGTGTCAAAACTTCGTTTGCTCAAAAAGGAATTGAGAGACATTAATAAGATGTTCTATTTGGAAATATCTAAATGATTTAACCTCAATCTTATGTTGCTGGAGAGTACATAACTAGCAAATAGGATCAATCCTTCATTTGCCGATTGGGAGCTGGAAAAGCATAAATTCAAAGATTACTACTTTTTGGCAGCGGCTGGTGAAGCCTTTCTAAGACAAAAATCTAGGCAATCTTGGCAAAATCTTGAGGATAGAAATTCTACGTTCTTCCATCGCTCCTTGAAATAGAATCACTCACGTGATGGCATCCACTCGGTTGTGCTAGAAGATGGCTCCAGAATCTCCGATAAGAAGTAGTTACATGAGGAGGGCATTTCTTTCTTTAGGAGCTTGTTATCTGCACCCCCATCACCTCTTTCGGGGTTGGATAGCATCGCATCTCTTATGGAAAAGAAAGTTAAATTGGAGGATTGGTGGTTTCTCGTTAAACCGGTGGACAACAGTGAAATTAAGGAAACATTGTGGTCACTTGCGAAGAATAAAGCTTTGGGCTTGGATGGTTATAATGCAAATTTTTTCTGGTTGACATGGCACATCGTTAGGGAGGAAGTTGGCGATCAAAGATTTTTTTGCCTCTAGGAAACTCCTAAAATCTATCAACTCAACTTACCTTGCCCTTATCTCTAAGGTAAAAACCCTTGAAACTTTTGCAGATTTCAAGTTGATCTCTTGTTGCAATATCCTATACAAGTGCATTTAAAAAATTTTAGCAAATCACATCCAAAGTGTCTTGCTTAGGCTTATATGGAGAGAGCAATAAACTTTTATCAAAGGAAGGAAAATAGCTGGAAATATTTTAATCACCCAAGAACTTATGCAAGGTTATCACAAGGACTAACATGGTGCTAGATGTGCTATGAAGATCAACATCATGAATGTGTATGATCACGTAAATTGGTCATTTCTAGAAAGTCTTTTTAAGGCATTGAATTTCCCTCCCATTTTTATACGATGGATCATGGAATGTGTTTCATTTCTAAGATTCTCATTGAGTTTAAATGGGGAGTTGGTGGGTGTTTTTGCTAGCTTCTGTGGTTTAAGACAAGGTGACCCTATCTCCCCGTACTTATTTGTTTTGGTTATGAAAATTTTATTTAGCTTATTTAGAAGACTTAATACCAATAAGGATTTCAAACATCATTGGCATTGTAGGAGAGAGAAGAGCACCCATCTTTGTTTTGCTGACAATTTGCTTATCTTTTCAAAAGGTGATATCCCCTTGTTGTCATTGATCAAACATTATTTAGAGGATTTTTTCCAACTCTCGAGTTTAAGGGCAAGTCAATTCAAGAGTTTACTCTTTACCAGTGGCATTAGTCCAACGGCGAAGTCTCAGATTTCTTCCCTGCTCGAGTTCAATGAAGGACAATTGCTAGTTAAATATCTTAGAATTCCTCTCATTTCGTTGAGACTATCTTAAGCCCATTACCAATCCTTAATGGAAAGATTTGCCTCAATAATTAATAGTTGGACTACTAAGCATTTATCTTATACAGGTCGTGTTTAGCTAGTTGGAAGTGTTCTTTTTTCCTTACAAGTGTACTGGTCATCTGTTTTCATACTCTTAAAGAGTATCCTAAAGGAGCTAAATACAAAGATGAAGCATCTTTTATGGAATGACTCGGATGAAGCAAAAGCGAAAATCAAAGTTTCTTGGGAAGAGATTTGTTTCCCTAAAAAGAAAGGGGGCTTAGGCATTATGGAAATCACGTTATGAACTGAAACATATTTGGCACTTGTGTGTGGATCTTAATAGCCAAATATGTTCAAACTCAGAGAGCTATTTGAGCTCTCCAAGTTTGACATCCATGTACTTTTGTGATTATAATTGTGAATAGCAAATTTAGCATTTTCTTATACAGTCTAGCTATTCCAATTTTTATATTTAAATTACTGGCCTTACCCAAAAACTGTAAGAACTTCAGAAGACCCTTTGCTGTGTAGGGCGAGGAACAGAATTTACACTACTAGATTCACTACACATGGACACCAGGTGGCCTTTTATCCTTGCTAAGAGAAGCAGGAGCTACAATTGGAGTAGCTACCTCATTTGCTTCTTTAGTCACATTACCTATATCTTGTCCTCTCCTTACTTCCTTCTCATGCGTATTCCCACTAACGTCGTAGCCTGCTTCCACAAAGCATTCTATTAGCTTACCACCACTAGACACTTCGTTTTTTCTTACCATGTCACCATCCTCCTTATGTACAGGGTACCTCACATCACCATGCTCGAATACTTTGCACTTAGTGCATCTAGGACAAAGGATGTAATATTCAACATCCACTTTTTGAATAGACCAATCCTCACATTTAATGTCCAAATTCCTTAGAAACTTACAATTTGCCTCCATTTCAACAGATGCATATACATAGCACACACGTAAAGCTATGGCCATCACAATATCCATTTAAAGAGATTTGTTCAAAGCACTCATTGCATAACCCACATCTTTGTTATGTAAAAACTCTATAGGAACACTCTACAGTTTAGCTCAAACAGGCATTTTCCTCGTGTGAATACACAAGAGAGACATACCCGTTTTTCATCTTTTCAACACCAAAAGGCTTATTTGCAAAAAACCATGGTTGATGTAGGTTTTTTAATGACGAGTTCTCATCTACAAATTTGAATAAGAAATACCTAGATCCATTAATGATAACTCCAAAAAGACCCACCTTTCCCCAAACTGCTAAGGTAATATGTTGAACCATTGTAAAAGCTAAGTTTCTTCCAAGAAAGTACTTAACTAGAGTATTTTCCCAAATGCGTTTGCCAACTTTTGATATCAATTTGGGAGGTTTTACCCTAACCCTATTGTCAAATCTTAAACTAACTCGAGTTTGGTTTGACTTGTTCATGGTTCTCATGATAAATTAGTCTTACTAGTAGTTGTAAATAGATTTTCTTAATATGCTAATTTCGTACCTATGCCACACACTTACACTATTGTATTGGTAGTTACGATATTTATTTATTTATTCTTCTAATGGGTAATGGAGGGGCATGGTCATATGTGGCTAGAATTTTCTTCCATGCTATGTTCAAAGTTCTTGGGTTACCTAAAACCATTGTTGATGAGCGGGGTGCTATTGTCACTTGTGCCTTTTGGAGAGAATTCTTCAAGCTAAGTAAAACTTGCCTATCATTTTCTTCAGCTTATCATGTTGAAATTGAAGTTGTTAACCAAACAATTGAGATGTTCTTAAGGTGCTTTATAGGTGATTGACCTAAATGTTGGATGAAGTGGATCTTGGGCATTGTATTGCCAGAATGCAGAGTGTAACTCCATTTTAAAAGTTACATCCTTTGAAGAAGTATGTAGCTGAGCTTCACCACGTTTACAAGTGTACTTTTCTGGTTTGGCTAAGTTAAGAGGCCATGGAGCAAGTTCTTGTTGACCACATCCAGGCCTTTTTGGAGCTACACATGTGCCTATTACAAGCTCAAGATGCCATGAATTCAACTTTTGTTTGCCACGGCGATCTGCAATTTTAGGGAGAAATGGTCTTCCTCATGCTCTTACCCTATAGACAAACCTCTTTAGCAGCTGGAAGAAACAAGTTGCCCTGTGTTACAATGAGTGTGTTCCTATTGATGAAAAAATTGGGTCCTTAGCTTATTGACTTAAACTACCTGCTGCAGTCGTAACTCATTGAGTCTTTCATGTATCATGCCTTAAAAAACTCCATGGGGAAGCTCCACAACAGCCTATGATACTAAAGACACATCAGGGAAATGTCATTCCAATACCACAAGCAGTCCTCAATGCTCAAAAAGTCACACACAAGATGGACATTTTGGTACATTGGGATGCTTATTCTCCTACAGATGTGTCTTGGGAGGACACCGATATGTTCTAACATTTTACCGACCATCACACTTGAGGTTAGGTGCATTCTCAAAAGGTGGATTATTGTTATGTCTGATTCATTGGCTAATGCATCAAAGAAAGAATATAAGATTATCCCTTTCAAGCATGTGTAATCATGCTAGAAGATGAAGAACACGAGTGCAGCTGTTATGATGTTGTGTGTTGTAGTTGTTTTGTGTATGTGCAGTGTGTTTTATAGTGTAGTGCGGTATTGTTTATGTTAGTCATTTGCAACATGTGGTCATGTAATTTATGCAGTTGTCCATCATTTAATGTGTATTAGGGGAGTTAGTGTGCAATTATTTATTTTTTTTATTTTTAACAATATTTTTATATCTGTCAAGAGAGGAGTAAAAATAGGAAAAAGGCAGTTGCAAAGTACTGCTCCTGGAACTAATATATAAAGAGTGGACTGGGGAATGAAAAATCAAGTGCCTTTTTACTCAAAATTTTGTGTCTCATGAGATCATTGGGTTCTCTCTTAACTTGTCTAAGCTTATATGATCAGAATACGTGAAGATGGTAGAAAATCCCATGGGAATACAATTTTTTAAAATTTTTTTCTTAATTGGCCTAAGGCTTGAAATTATGCTTGATCCTATAGCAAATTCTAGACAATACTGCCAAAAGCACATCATAAGGAAGAAAAATCAGTTGATATACACACCTGACCATGATGAACAAATCATCTCTGAGAGAGCTCTTACATGTTGGCTTGTTGGGCTTTATAACTCCTCTTACACATTGTGATTTTTCTAATAAATTGGTGTCAAAGAAGATTTAGTTTGCTATAGAATGCAATAATGATACTAAGATCCATATAGCTGATCCACTTAATGGGAATAAAGCTTGGATATTGTTGATTGTCATTGTTGTTGCTTTCTATGAGTGTAACAGTATATACTCTTTGCAGTTCACTTGTAATTCATATCATGCAAACCCTCCTTGATGTAGTTCCTCCAGTGCCCATGCAAGACCAGACTTCGTTCTAATGGCTTGTGTTTTCTTTTCTTTTTTAAATTTTCTTCTGGCCATGTTTGCCTTTGTTGTTTGTTTGCAAGATGCTGCATTACAGATAATACTTTCAACAACAAGCTGTTATCGTGTCTTCTATTTTATCTTATTTTTTTATTGATGTTTGCCTTTGTCGATGGTACTTTCAGCAGCAAGCTGCTATTGTGTCTTCTATTTTATCTTTTATTTTGTTGGCCATGTTTGCCTTTGTGCAATTGCAAGTTCCTTACGTTAACTTACATTCTTCCGTACATATTTCTTTCTTTTTTCCAGAAGCCGAATATGTTTTCCTTCCAAGGACACCATATTAGAGATAGTACGGCTAGCTATTATTGATGTTTTTGTTTTCCATGGATATGATGTCTCAATGAAGAGTCTTTTAAATCTGACCAGAGTGATGTGCGATAGAACATTCTGTTTGTGTTACACTTGAACTAAACATTACACCCTCAGTTTTATAGTATTCTGGGAGTGATTTTTCTGTTATTGAGATTCAATATATCTATGTGAGGTCAATTGCTCTTCTACTTTTGCTATATTGGTTAATTTCATTTTGCCTATGGGTTTCTAGGGTCCTTTCTATTCTCTATCATCACAGAGCTTATCTTCCTTTTCTATTTTTTCCCCCTTTGCTAAGAAGGAAATACTTGTCAATCATCAGCTGTTTCCTGTCTTTGGAGGTTCTAATAGATCAACGAGAAGATCTGAACTAACTTGCTTACTTTTCCCCTTGCTGGTTGTGGAGTCATAACTGCTTGCCTTTTCTTATATCCCCTTCTGTCAGGCACGTGTTTCTTTCAGGTTTTGTAAGAAATTAACTTTGGATGTGCTAGTTTCAGTGTCTTTCATAGCCGCATAGATCATGCATACATAGCAAAAGCAATCTCTTGTTTTTTCTTTTGTCGTTTTTGTTGGCATTTGTCCTTCAACTAATCAAACTAACTTGAAAACAGTATTTTCTTTTCCTCCTTGAGGACTGCTTTAAGTATTTTTATTTTCTTCTTGTTTTTACTTTTTGAACCAGGTTTATGGCGAGGCCTATACTTGTCCCTGTATCAGGCTTCATCCAATTGATCCATGTTTTGTTGCCCAGTCAAATGGAAACTACATAGCTATATTTTCTTCCAGTGCCCCTTTTAGGCTGGACAAATATAGGAGATATGAGAGCCATGGTGTCTCTGGATTCCCAGTTAAGTGCAATTTCAGTTTGGACGGGCAGATACTTGCTACTGGCTCCTCTGAAGGATCCGTATATTTTTATAACTACAAAACCTCTCAACTGGTTTGGAAAATCAAAGCATATCCATCAGCATGCATAGATGTTGCTTTCCACCCAACCATTTCTAATGTAGTAGCTTCATGCAGTTGGAATGGAGATGTTTCAGTGGTTGAGTAGTCTTCCTTTAAGGGACAATTATGCATATGTTTGTTCATACAGAAGGCTTTGACACGAACCTTTGTAGTAG
Organism: Lumnitzera littorea; assembly: GCA_024138015.1. Lineage (NCBI taxonomy): Eukaryota > Viridiplantae > Streptophyta > Magnoliopsida > Myrtales > Combretaceae > Lumnitzera > Lumnitzera littorea. The sequence goes on from JAMXBB010000001.1 coordinate 116,242,922, forward strand.
AGTTCATTATGTGTAGATGATGCCAGTTTTGTTGCCAGTAGAATGGCTTAAAAGAAGTTCAGAACTTCAGGGGTTCTTGATCATCCTGTAAGGTTTGCTTTTCTTCTGACTATCAACAGTTATTTATTTATCTATTTTGCCAACTTCTGTTTACTACTTTTATGTCTAGAAAATAGTTGGAATGAAAAGATATGCTCTCAGAGCTATTGGAAAACACAAGGCTGATCTATCTTGCTCAAGAAATAAACTGAATATTGGCGAAGATAAGATACTGCTGTGGTTTTACTGGTAGTATTTTTACCACCTCAATTTTACCGATACTTTTAAGCGGGTGAGATTAAATTTCCTGGGAGATATTTCAGATTTTTTACCTCGACCGTGAAACTTGTGGCTATGCATCTTTTGAGTGGGATGGTTATTTGGACTAGTAACGGAAAATGAGAGTGACTAGAAGTCTCCATCTGAATATATATCACCAAGTTGTGGAATTGCGCATCTTACGGTTTGTGTGGGTGGTGGCAATGAAGTATCGTTTTCATGTCGCCAACTTTTGTCCTGCAAAATGTCCACCAATGTCTTGGCACGAATGGAGGCAATTATGGTGAATTATATGCCAAAAACTTGATCTATTTTTCCACCAAATCTTTACCTGATGCTAGCTGAATGATTCAGGTATAACGTTGACACTAGTTACTGTTGTTTTGGCCAACTGACGCAATATTACCTTTTAGACATTGGAAAAAAACCGAGTTCTTTGCAACTCGGGGGGGGGGGGGGGGGGGGGGTGTGGTTGGGGGGTTTGTTTAAAGATAAGGGGAACACAGAAAAAATAACTTCAAGTAATTTTCAGGTAACTTCTACGGTCCTCTCAGCAAGATCCATTAGTGTCCAAGTTACCATGGGACATTGAGATGGTTGTAGTAGAGATTTTTATAGTCATATAATATACAGAATGGTTCTATTAATGGGATCGTAGTTGTAGTCATTAGTTACATTTAGTGCAATGAGTTTGATGGGTGGATGTATATGATGGGGACTGTAATTGTAATTATCAGTTACCTTTAATGGAAGGAGTTGACTAGAGATCATGGTGGAGAAAATAAGAATGTTTTTTAACAGTCTTCTTCTGCAACGATACATGGCGCTTTTGTTTTTAAATTTTTTTCCAAGAAAGTAACTTCCATTCAACACAGAAAAATTACAAAAAGTTATCTGGCGGTCTAGAGCCACAGAAGAAAAGATAAAGGGGGTTGGGAATAAGGCATCCTAAAATCCTTGTACACACCTTTCTTACGTTGGGCAGCAATCCAGTTTGAGCATTCATTCACTTCTCGCTCAATGGAAGAAAAATAACAAACAGAAAGAGAGTTTTTTATGTGAAAAATGTCTTCAATCTGCAGCCTATATTTCCAAGGAATGGAAGATTTCTTCGTCAAGCAAATGTAGACAAGAAGGCTATCTGTTTCTACATGAATTTGTCTCCAACCAGCACTTTTTGCAAGCTTTATTCCTTCCCGAATAGCCTCTGCTTCAGCTGTTTCGACATCAGCAGCACTTTGCAACAGCAGCATATAAAGAGCCATGTGAGTCTCTTGCAATAATTCCGACACCTGCAGATTTTGAATTTAAATTCACAACGGCATCCACATTAATTTTGATATGATTTGGCATGGGAGGAGTCCAGTGGTTACACTCCAAATCATTAGGACCAGCTACACCTGTATTCTCCATTCCAATAGAAATTTGTGTCAAATGAGAGAGTTGAGTCAATGCTTCGCTAATCCTTTTAATGACAAGGTCTTGTGATGGTGATGTATTCCCAAAAACACATTCACATCTATGTTTCCAAGCATGCATAAACAGTGTTGTAGGGTTTTAATCCAATTCACATCCGTCTCGCGCAAAGTCGACAGTAACATCCATAACAAAGAAGAAAAATTGCCACAATTAAAAAATTTCATTCTGAAGCCCAGTTGTTGAAACCAGATCCCTTTGATCCAAGAACAACCCAACACTATATGTTCAGTAGATTCCGCCTCATCACAAAAATTACAAACAGCATTCCTCCTCCAATGCCTCTTAAACATATTTAAATTGGAAGCCAAGGCATTATGACAGCATTTCCATATGAAATGCTTAATTTTTGGAGGTACCTTTGTTGGCCATATAATCTTACACAAATATGACTCCTGGGGGATAACATTCAGATTTAAAACAGAAAGTAGGTTCTGACGGTTTTGACTCCACTTGCTATGATAACCAGATTTCACTGAGTAACATCCATCCCTCTCAAATGGCCAAACAAGTTTATCTTCATGGGAATGCCAAGGCAAAGGAATAGATTTGATAGCTCTCAATTCTTCAGATGGGATAAGATGCTCAACAATGTATGGTTGAAAATTATTTAATAATTGAAGTTTCTATGTTCTAGTTGCACTTGTATATATTAAATTACAATAAAATGGTAATTGCAAATATACTATAAAAACTCTTAGTAAGAAGCGGATAGATCCCTCTTAAACCCGTAAAATTTAAATTCATATCCTTGTAACTTTTAAAAATATATGATAACCTCTTAAATAATCATCAAACTGGTCAAATCGTTGATAAAAGGAAAATCAATGACAAGGGTTTTGGGACTTTAGTATGAATAAGGATATAAATGTACAATTTAAAAATTTATCGTCAAATTAAGACACACATGGAGAGTTTCAGTGACATATCCAATTTGATATGTAGTCTTTACGATTTTTTTTTTCCACAATAAATGTCAAATAATATTCAGAAAGTTAGTTATTCTTCGCCAAACAAAAAGACATCCTTAACGTGATTTTAATTTCAATATCAGCAACCATTTGCTCGTGTACTTCAAGAATACAAGCTTTTACTTGTGTATGTTTGTTTTCGCTACATGAAGTGATGATGCCGAGTATTCAGGTGATCCTAGTTACCTATTACCTATTGCCTATTTAACATTAAGAATTGAAGGACTTGTCTGATTTTGTTTCCATCCTTTCAAGCCCAAAAGTGGAGAATAACTTTTCTGGCAAATGGTTTTCCCAATAAGTCTAATCGTTATAAATATCCTCAAACCTCATCCATTTCTATTAATAGACTCCTTATCTCATCTAAATTTGCTTATGGTTGACATTGGCCCAGCAAATTGACATAGAAAAGCTTATGATTTAAAATATACCATCCTAACCTAGATACTCCTAATGCATGTCTGCCCTATTAAGACACAGACATGATGCATCTAAGACTAATTTTATAGTGGGAGGATGAACAGGATTCCATATAAAGTATGCATGATACGTTGGAAAAAGAAACTGACCCTAATTTTTATTTTTATCTTTTTAATCTAGTTTTTCTACTTTACATATCCGTATTTTCTTGTTATACAATCTGAATTTTCATCTCGTGCGTTTTCACATTTTTGTTTTATGCTTAAAACTGTAAATGAGTTTAGTCGAGATGACATGACACAGTGTTAAGCTCAAGCTTAAGTTCAACTCGAAATTTTAAAGCTCGAACTCGAGAGTGAGCTTAGAATTTTAAACTTGAACTTCATTCGAAATAGTACTCAAGAAACTCGAGCTTGACTTATCCCTATTCATGTCTATCTTTTTGCAATTATATAATCTAAGTTTTCGCAATTTTTAATTTGCCAACCCATTTATTGATTTCATTTCATTTAAATAACCTTAGTTTTGTTATGAAAATGTTAAGTCGTTATGAGAAAAAGGGAGCCTAAGATGACATAAGGAACGTGATAATCTTGACAAAGTTTGCTAAGATTTTTATAATCTAATAGTATGAATATTGGTTTTCAGTGAGATGGATCGAGTTTGAATTCTTTTTCTCTTGTTGTAACAAAAAAAAAAAGAAAAAAAAGAAAAACATTATTTAGTTATACCGCAAGTGATTGAAAGAAAATAAATAAATAAATAAATAACGCGAGCAAAAACTTAGTTTATATAAGTATAGAAAACAAAATAACATAGGTTAGCAAAGTTGATATGGCATGAAAGCTTATTATATAATAGAATAGAAATATAACCATCATCATGAAGAAACGCAAAAAGTTAGGTATGCTTTATGTAATTAACACTATAAATTATACTTTATTTTCATTTTTATTTTGAAGATTCCATGCCTAGTACCACAAATTAAAATTATATCTACTCTTTCAAGAAAACAACAATAAAAGAAATGTGGTTCTTGATATTCAAATCCAAACCTCCTTTGGCATAATCTAAGATAGAAAATATCTATTTCAATAATAATATGTCATATAAAGTAACATGGGTAAACTGTTTATATCCATAGTTGAGTTACCAATACCGATTCAATAGGCTTTAAGTTTAGTGCTACTAGTACTATGATGACTTATAGTTAGAGAGGACCTACCCTTCTATTTATGGGCCTATAGGTGAGAAATTAACATTTTATTTCTCCTTTATAAAGTTAATCAAATGTACCATAAGAGTAGAAATAACGATCAATAGCGTGATTTATCCTAATAATCAATAGTGCTTTATAGTTGTATTTATATACTTCATGATTTTTCTATTAAGTAAATTTTGATGCTACCTAGAAAATTATCAAAATAATAGTAAGACCCTCAATTTTGAAACTTGCCACACCTACATTTAGAAAAATATTAACGATACAAAATTTCTTTTTCAATACGGTATCAAGTCAATCTTTTGTATTAACTTGTTTTAATAATTATTTTTCTACTATGATTTATCACTAAATTATTAATCATTGAAGAATCAAATCATCAGAAGATGCATGACTAATAAAAATATCTATAGATGCATTTTTATACACAAAAGTAAGGAGAAGAAATTTTATGATGTTTAGTAAGTGCATTATTTCAAAATTTAGGATGTTGTTACAATTTTGATATTTATAATTTAACCGTTAAACTTTTACTATAATAGTTATATGCATTCATACCCAATCAAATTGAACCAATTACTCAATCCTAACCTTTCTCTGTATTCATCCACTTAACTCTCATAAGAAAGGAGGGGGGACAAAATTGCAAAGAAGAAAAATAATAGAAAACACTATCATGAAGTCTTCTTTCCATTCTTTATGGGGGCCAATTATAAGGAGATACGAGAACACCCTCCCCTCCCTTTTCAGATGCATTTGGCATTGGGACCAACCCCCTTCTTCCATTCCTCTATATATCTTTCAGCAGCACCATCTTACCATCGAAGAAAACACCAGTCATAATATTACAGAACATAAGATAGAATATAGAAATATTTTCCAATCTTCACTAGCACTATCTAGACAAGCTGGCAATTATAACCACAAACAATGGTCCACATGCCTTTTAAAATACTATTTCCATTGGAAAAAAAAAAAAAAAAAGAGAAGTAAACTCTAATCTATCTAAAGCTAAGAAACACTGTTATGTTACCTATATGCCTATATGAATTTTCTTTTCAACTGGGATATAAATCTGTTCCCCACCTTAGCTGGTCTCAAATGCCATTTCCCTTCCTGTCTCTTAATCTATTGCGTATATCTTTTTGTCAAACTAAATATTGATTTTTTATTTTTTAATAAGCAAAAATACATCAACAACTATGTTCCTTTCTATTAAGGTATCCCATCCCAGTTAAATATGGATATAATTTTTGCTCGAGACCTAATTTATGGATAGGATTCTTATATGTTTTAACAAGCGATTTCTCGAGATTTAAATGTCTAATTTATGGAAAAAAATAAAAAATAAAAAAAGTATTTATCTGTATCCAATCCGATATCCATCTATTGGAACCAATAAAAGCAAAGAGAGAAACATAAAAAGGTGAGCTCTCAGTATGCCCCTAGTCCATTTATTCCAAATGGCTGCAATCATCAGCAAAAAGAGAGATACTTGTTTGTTGGGTACTTGTGGTCAAGCGGGGGTTCGTGTCACTAATGACCCACTTGTCACCCTCACTAGGGACATGAATAGATGGGACTTAAAGCGTTTAACCTATGCAAATTAGTCAGACTCAGTCGTCACATATATTGCTCAATTTATGCATAAATAAATTGCCATTGTATTGTTTTTGGTTTTTGGTTGCTCTACGCTTTTGAGTTGTATGTGTTACAATTTTTTCTTTTTAAAATTTTTTTACTTAATCTATAATTATATTATCAATCTTTTTACAAGAGAATTAAAACTTTGTACGCTTTTTTATTGTCATAAATTGATGGGATTAGATTGGATGTTAGAAATATTAAGAGGACGCCATTAAAAATGTGTTGCATATTGCCTCTTAGTAGCATAAATTTTACATCAGTTCATCCAGAGCATAGTTGATTCAATTTTGTTACTTTATTTTCGATTTTATCAGTACCCAGTCAAAGAAAAAGGGGTCAATATATACAACAGTGCAGAAGGGATAGGTTTATATGGAGCAATTCGTAGGGATGTATTTGAGATTAACCAATAAAATCTTAAACCTTGAATACTACAATAGTCAAACTTTTGACAATTTGTATTTGTGTTTGACCAAATTTATGAGTAACTTAAAATTTAACCATTTATCCATCAATTTCTCACATTCTATCAAGTATAATGCTTAGAGATCCCTAATACTTTTCAGGGTATTGCTATATGCAGTACATATTGAGAAGCGAAAGCTTTTAGACTTTTTAAGTTACCTCCTAGTGACTTTTGATTTTTTCCTCTCCTCCTCGAGAGATTGTTTAAATTATTAAGCTTTTGTATTACTTGGGATATCTATCATCCAGATTTATTGCTTATGTTACGGATAGAAGGGAATTGCATATTTTTAGTCCTCGGTATTTTGATTGACTTTCTATTTCAGTCTTAAACCTTTATTTATTTATATTTGAGTCCTCAAGAGTTCTTTTCTTTCTTTTTTTCGACGCTATCAAATCTGTCCTAAAATAATGACGAGTGACACCATTTCATTTGTCCGCGTAATTATACAAATTAATAATATAATAAAATTTAAAAAAATAAATGAAATTATTTTCAAAATTTGACAGAAAAGTTAAAAAAGGGAAAATGTAGTAAATTTTAAAAAAGAAACTCCCTCGCGTTAGGTGGCTAAATCAACTTTAATTTCTTTAAAAGAGTTGTGACTCGATTAATAAAGTGGGTTTTTCAACTCACCGTTAGTGAAAGATATACAAGTAGGTTAAACATGTTTATTTAGCCTAAATCACTTTAGCCTACAAATTAAATAAACCGTATTTATTTTGCCTACTTTTTCAATAGGTGAAGTACTCAATCCTAACTTATTTTTTAAACGAGTTAAATAGAATGGCCTTTAGCTTAAAGTGTACAAATAGATTAAACAGGCTAATCTAGATTAGTCAACTTTGACTCGCGAGTTAAATAAGTCAGGTTAATTTAGTTTGTATCTTAAGTAGATAAAAAAAACTCAGCTTTAGCCTATTTAAAACAAAGGGATTGGCCCATTAGTTATGGCCCATGTGTTAAAGCCCATTTGAATACTTTTACTAATAATGGGTGACTGTTTACTATTCTAAAAGGGTCTTTTGACCTTTTAAAGTGATGGATAGTCATTAGTCGTCATTATTTATATATAAAAAACAGAGTAAGATTAGATTTAAAGTAAGACACACAACTTGTTTTAGATCCGAATTAGTTTCAATGTTTATTGTTATTTTTTTTTTTAAATTTAATGAAAAATATTAAAATGTGTCTCGAATATGAAAAAGTAAAGGTTTATGTTTTAAATAAAATATCGTTGAAATGTTAAAGATTAAAAATACACTTTATATTCATTGGAACTATTGCAACTTAAAAAAGAAATTAACAGAGAATTTTAGTTATTTTGTATATATTTGGAAACCTTGATCTAAACCAACTAAAGGGACCCTGAATTTAATCACAGAAACCCATATTGTTGCTGCTGCTGCTGCTGTTAGCTTGCTTTTCTATCCATCTTGTCATCTTTTTGAGTTGCTGATTATATGCTTATCTTCTTCTACATAATTGACCATATTCAATGTAGTCTTTCAATCCTGGCCTTGAAAAGTGAGCCGACAGACTCATTTTTATTTGCTATGCTGCCACATGATTGATGGCCATGAAAAGAGTTATCCTTTTGGTTGGTTTATGGTCTTTCCTCTTTCATTTATTTATTCTCTTATGTACCCCATTAAGCCCCAAGCTTTAAATATACCATTTGATTTGGCACGTAACAAATGATGATTTTACAACAGCGTTTTTTCCTTATTCAGAAAATATTCCTTAAAAGGCCCTAGAAATTGTAGGTCACACGGTCATTAAATCTAAGCCCTAATGTCTCATTTTATATTAGGTGCACTTCGTACATAGACATACATAATGGTGCATCTAGTAACACATCAGACAGAGATGGTTTATGATAATGAAACCCTAAGTCATATGCTAATCAAGGACTCTACTCTACCTGGTAATCATAGTGTACCAAGACACACTAGGCAATATTGGCTGACCAGTCAACAGTTGAAAGACAAGAAATTGATTTAATTTATCATGAAAAACCTGAATCCATATGTTGTGTCTGAAACATTTTGATCAAATATTAATATGCACACTATGGGAATCCGTACTTTAATTCCTAAAAGAAATTTCTTGCAGTGACCTTCTTTTTTTTTTTTTTTTTTTTTTTTAGGGTAAAATTCTTGCAGAGACTTTGATATTGTGTATTGATGTCAATTTAATTAAAAAAAAAATGTTTTGGTACCGTACAAAATTTAGTCAACTAACATATCTGTTTCGTCGTGGGTTGAAGGCACCAAGATGTCATATTTTATGTATAGTAGAATTGATAAATCATAACAGAATATAAATCGTATATAATATTGGTAAAACAAACCGCAATATATATATAATATTGGCGATGCATATATGTCAAGCCCGTCCATGTATATTGAATTTATAACATGTCCGACTCACCACTTTAAACTGCCTAATCAAAACTAATGACAATATATATATTTTGAAAGAATTTGAAAATGGACCTGCCACTAACTGTGGTTGAAAAATGGTGTTAATATTAATTGATTGGATTAACCTTATTATAGGGCACTAGTCATTTTGGGAACTCGAGGTTCAAGGATTTGTTGACCCTTTAGATTTAAAGTTTAAAAATGGGTTTAGTACAATCATGAGTAACTAATAATAATACGAGGAATGCAATTTACTCAATAATTATAACACGACTCAAGAAGAGTTTAATGATATCTTAAGATAAAAGATATGCTAATTGAGTTCTAAATCTCTAATATATCACCTCAAGATGTTTAAGGGGCATTCTCATACATAAAGTGAAGTTCTATAGAAGAAATCATAGGAAAATTGTTATCGTACTGTATAAGTAACACATTAGCTGTTCGTGTGTCATAACTAATCAAATGGCCAAGGAGAGCGCCTATAGTCAATAGTTTGGCATAGCCATTCTAACAATGCTCTTTTGGGCTTTCGGATGGCTACACTTTTTATAACTATTGTTCGAATGGGGCTTCTCGACTATTTAAATGGCTAACCTACAATACAACATCTTGGTCCTTCACATTTCTTAATAGCTACTTACCATGTTTAGGACTCGGTCCTTTCCTTGGCTCTTCTTTCAATAAATTGGTTCTTTAATCAAGTTGGTTGAAATTTGATCTCGAATTTGTAATTTTCTAAAATAAGAGTCACTTTGAGAGATGAATAAGTTTATCTTTCCATTCTTTAATGCTCATTGGCAACAAGGTGAAATTTTGATTGTCCTTTTGAAATTATATGTATTTTTGAACCCATCATATATTGTGTGCTTATCATACTGCCATGGTTTACCCCAAATAACATGAGGCGCATTTGTTTAGACTAAGCACCTCATCCCCATACTTCTTGATAGCTAATGTAATCTTAAGTTGCTTATGTACATCTACTAACCCCTAGTTGTTAAATTGGTAAATTTTATTGGGCTTAGTAGCTAGAAGCTTTATTTTCTCAATAAATTCAACTAAAGTGACATTAATAGAACTCTCACTATCCATAATGACCATACAAGCCTTCCTCTTTATCTACCACTTAGTGTAAGAAAAATTTCACACTTCCCAAGGTGTCCCACTACCTATGCACTCAAAACATGCCTAGTCATTGTTGCATGATCTACCCTTTCTAACCCTTGATCTCAATCATTAAAAATTACTATCCTTAGATAGCAGGTGCTTCTTATCTTCTTTCTGTTTTTGTAAAGTTATCTTGGGTACATGCCCTTTTATCACTATTACTCTCTTATTACAACATTAAGAAGAGATTTGAGCAAATTCAAGATGTTTAAAACACTTTAAAACCTGACTCCTCCCTCCTTGTATTTACTCCACAACCCTATGGTCACCCTTACTTCCTTCCTTATCTAAATTAGCAGTTTCCCTTCATATTTATCATGGTATTACTACTCGACTTCTAGTGTTATTATGATTTTTCTTAATTCTGGTGCGTCTATTACCTTTTTACCTTAACTATAATATAATCACATCTTATCAAGTGTCATAAGGTTACCTTTTTACCCCGACTATAATATAATCACATCTTCTCATGTGTCATAGGGTTGTTACTTAACCACATTAGCTATCTCATCACAAAGTCCTCTAAGGAAATAAGCTATGGACAATTTAAGTGACTCAAATAACTCATACCTAATCAACAATGTCTTAATCTCTTTATAATAATCCTCAACCCTTGCCTTCCCCTCTCTTAACTTTTATAGCTAAAACAACATTTCATATTTAAACTAGTCTAGTAAAAAGTGTTAACTTATATTCACTTCATTAGTTGCCATATCATAACCCGCTCTTCCTCATCTCTTCACCTCTTTTCATTAATATGTCTTACTACAGCTTTGTACAATCAATAATAGCAAATGTAGCTAATTTGACATCCTTAACTTCATAACTTTCATAATAGTAAAAAATTCTTACAAATCTTGGCACCCATTCTAAATATTTCCCTAGGCTTACTACTACTACTAAATGATGAAATTTTTAATCTAATATTTGCCAAGCCCTGACTAGCTCTTCTTTGATCATCTCTTCTTTCCATACTAAAATCCTCTAAGGAAGCCTCATCATTATATTCCTCCCTATGACTAACTCTTCAATAAGACTTACTATGATTCCTCTCATGTATTCCTTATTGTTCACCTCTTCATATCCTACTTCAACCATTCATTATTTTCATCAATTCTCATATGGAATCGGTGATGTTTTTCAATTGAAATTTGAGATTATTCGATCTCCTCAAACTTCTTATGTGGTTATCTCATTTATTGTTCAAACTAACACTAAATATTTTCACTACATTTCAACAATGTTCAATCCGTTCTTAAGCAATTCAATAAATACCTTAACTATTTGTTTAACCCTTTAATGTAAAATACACAAATCCGATACAACATACTCTACAACTCAAAATAGAGTGTAGTATCAATTTCACAACACTCTTAATAACCAATAATAACAACATATTGTAGTAACTCAATGCAACTTCAATTTGGATAAAATTCTGATGAACAAAGATTAGATAAAGTCTAACTTATCAGAAGAGCACATGAACCTTATGCTTTGATAACAATATTATGAAATAAAAAAACTTGAAGACTCAATGGTGTACACAAAATAAGGTGTGTAGCAATGCTTATACGAAAGGAAACTATTGATATTTGTGGGTTTTTGTGAATAATTGTGTGAATGATATGAATGAAAACACCTACATACAACTAACTAATGCTAAATACAAGTTGGTTTACAACTAGAATAGTAATTGATATCACTCACCATCACCAAAGCAACTATGGATGTTAATGGGTTTTGATCTAACATAAGAAAGCAAAAAATAGGCGTACCACAATTACAAGAGATTGATATTAACATAAGAATTGAAGAGGAATGGTATTTACTCAATAATTACAAAATAACTTAATAAAGTTCAATGATATTCTTGAGAGAGAAGATATGCTAATCGAGTATTGAAACCATAAAAAGAGTGGAGGTTTATAAAAAAAAAAAAAAGAAAACATAAGAAAAACACTGTTAAACAATACATTGAGAACACATGACTCAAATGGCAAGGTATTGCTAGTTGGAAGGCTAAGGAAACTTTGTATGGCTAGTAAGGTTGCGAGGCTAGAGGGATGGTGCTCCTTTAAGAATTTGAATGAGTGCCCTTTTGGTGCTTACCTTTAGATGGGACTTCTCAGCCATTTGAATAACCCAACCATACAATGCATCTTTTTGGTCCTCTACATTTCTTGACATTATTACTCATCATATTTTGAATTTGCCCCTTTCCTCAGCTTATATTTTGACAATTTTAGTCCATTAGACATTGATAGCTCAAGGTGGTTTGACGGTGATCTAGTGAATTGGAGTAGTATTAGAGCCTTTGGTGGCTATTGTTTAGGTCGAGCTTTATTATATAGTAACAGAGTGTAAAGAGATAAAGTGAGTCATCGAGAGCTTAAATGAGCTAGAGAGAAAAAGTGAGAATTGAGAGTGTATTCATGTGCTCTATATGTAGTCAAGTGTAATGTGTGATGTGAAGTGATAAGGAGCTCAAATTATAGATAAATTGACCTTGATGAACATAGAAGGCCAACAATTGCATTTATAACTCCTTTAGGTTGAAAATGGTTAATAACTAAACCAATAAACATTAATAGGTCAATTTCAACCATTTGACTAAAAAGTTCCTAATTAATGTTGACATGTTATTTATTATTTAGCATTATATACACAATTTAACATCTCTCATAATCCATATAGTACTCCATTCATATTCTATTCACATGGGTATCATAATCTCTCCTTCCTTAAACACATGATATCCTAATCACGAGACCTTATAATTAGGTATAGATCTTCCCCTCATTCGATCATCCTTGCATTAGATACCTACTATAAGGGGTTGTTTTGACACTATTTGTAACACTCTATGTAATAAGTAGTTAATAATTAAGCCAACAAGTACTAATAAGATCATTTTAACAACCTAGTCTAAAAGTTGTAGCTAGTATTGATATGTCGTCTACTGTTTAGCCTTATATATCACTGCTTAGTCTTATATACCATTGCTTAACCATGGATTTTATTTACATTCTATTCACATGGGATACTAAAACACTCACCAAAAAATTAGGACCTATTAATTCCACTAGGTGAAATTAAAGATTTTTCTTGAAAATCATGACCTAACTTGATCCTGGGAAGTTTCTATGCATTAATTTGATGCTAAATTGAAAGAAATGAGTTGAAGAAAGCTTCAAATGCATTGGTTCAATCCTTTTTAGAGTTGAAGTCCATCATCTTAATCAAGAAGACATGAAGGAAACTATCTTGAGGACGTGTTTTCATTGTCTTAATGAAGAAGATAATGAAATGGGGTCGTTCCCATGCACTCACAATAAGCATGTTACTAGGCTAATGCATAACTCTAGTCATGATGCACTTGAATTAAAACTTCAATGCACCACTTTAGCCTAAAGAAAAACTAAAATGTAGAAGTAGGGATTCAAATCCAAAAGTTACAGTTTGCAAAATACCTACACCAAACAACTAAGCTGGTAATTTTATTATTAGGCGTGAAGTGAATTTATGCCCACTAGATTAGACCAAACTAAAGAATGTAGCATAGAAACCATGCCCTCCCATTCACATGATCATGCACTCATTGATCTGAAGTCTAAGAAAAAAGAACTTGCTAAAATTATGCTTTTCAATATTAGAAAATGAAAATGGGAAAAAAGAATAAATATTTAATGTAAACCATTAAATTTAATTTCTACTCCAATTTGTAACTCGTCAAAACCAAATTGAGTTTTCTTTTCATAAAATTGAAATTTTATGAGTGATTTTATGTGTTAATTTGAGTCATTCGTTTATTTACCACTCAATTAGAGCTTGAGTCAAATTAATTAGACATTGAAAATGCTCATTACATTTAATTCTTCTCAAAATGGTTAATTGAAAATATTTTTCTTTTGGGGATTAAAGGATATCTTCCTTACCTAATCATTTTTATTTCATCTTTTTTTTACTACCTTTTTAGATACTTTTATGTTTCTTCTTTTCTAATCTTTTCCCATTTTTTTTGCATTTTTGTTATGTGTTTGGCTAAGCCATGACTGAAATTAATAAGACGATAATGAGTTATCTAAAATATACAATTGTTTTAAAAGAATCGACTTGCAAAGATTTGATCTTATGATACCTACATATGCCCATGTTGCATATTATTGGGGTTGATAAAATAACTAATATATATTTTTCTTTAGTGAAGATTATTATTGAATTGGAGATTCTCTATGATAACGTTACATTATTATAATATAATGGTAAATTATACTTGATTTTATTAAATTATACTATGAATACTATGAATAATAAAATGAAAGTTATCAACAGTTTTTTTTTATTGGATTTCAATAAATTATGTCCATCAATAATAAAAATAAAATTGTCAACATTTTTTATTTTATAATTCATAGTATCATTTACTGAAATCGGATATAATTTACTATATAGTGACGATAGCGTGACGGTACCATAGAATTTCCCAATTGAACTTTCTTTAAGTAGATTTATGATGAGATAAATAAATTATCTAAATATCAAGATTTGTGATGGAAAAAGAGAGTGAGTAATGACCAATTTAATAAGGAAAAATACTTGGTTAAGGGTGTTTATGGTAATTGAGTGCCATAAAAGATTTACTTTTATAGGATAGACCTAAGCATTTTAAGATTTTGAATAAAAAGTAAGTATTACCATATGTAAACTACATCGAGAATGGAAACTATCTTAGTTACTATATTAGTGATTTGTTGGTAGTTGTTAATTGTAACATCCCTTTCAGTATATCATATCAGATGTTATCTTCTTATTTTGGATATTGTTCTTTCTTAGTTCTTACCGATAGTTGATTAAGGTTTATACGTATGGGGCCTGCAAAATAATGTATAGTGAGGAGATGCTGAGGGGTTGTTTGGCGTGACCACTCCGATACTTAAGTTAGCAGTGGGCTTTTGATGAAATAGAATACTTGATGTGTGGGCTTAGAATGTAGAGTTTGTAGAGAGGGTTACCGTTGGGTAGATGCCTGGTATTTTTAGTGGAGTGGAGTTTGCTGTTGAAGATCAGTTAGTGGGAGAGTGGAGCTATCATGCCTGACATATCCCTAATATTAAGGATGTGGTTGTTGTCACGTCCCAAAGCGGCAAAGTCGTAACAGCCCCGCTGTGTAAACCATTCTAAGATAGAAGTTAGCCTTACAATTGCTATTCTAGACCTGATCTATACAAGGTGTCTACGACTAACCAACTTTGAAGTAAACAGTTCATAAATTAAATAAATTGTTTACTTGTGAATTTAAGAAAAATAAATATTCATATTAAATTAATTTGAGTATATTTATAAGATTTTGCAATCTATTCATAATCTAATCGAGTAATTTGTAATCTAATGTTAAAAGCTTTGAAATAATTCTAACTAGAGAATGAATTTGGTCTTCTGTTTACATCTTCACTCCTCTTGCTAGCATCAAGGTGATTATAGGCCATTTCATCGCTAATACTTGCAATAATAGCTATAGGAATGTGAGCAATCACAACTTAGTAAGTTATGATGGGACTTAAAACTATACTACAAACACAAACAAGGTTATGAACCAACTTATTAGGTGCAATGCGTGTTCAAGCAAATGCCATTGTACGACGTTGTCCAACCGGTCGTGAGATTAGAGAAATTGCGCCCGCTCTAATCTAGGTTGAGGAGTTGCTGTTAATGTAACAGTTCACGACCAAACTTAGGTTTGTGCAATAGAGACACCGCTCCTCCCATAACTACCTTCAAATCATTGACTTCACCCTTGTCGCGACCTTCTCACCTGTCACTTAGTTCGACTAAAGATGAAGAAGGAACCTATTATGTAATCTAGTGTTATCCCTTTTGAAGGGGTCGGTATTTGGTCGAAGAATCTTAGGTTTCCCCTAATGGGTTGCTATGTAGGTTTGATTTATGATTACAGGTTATATATTTGATTAGGTTTAGTTTAAGGTGGTCAATCATTTTATACAATACAAGTCAAAACAACAAATAAAATCATAGCATCACTTATAATCAAACATATGTACACAACCAACTATCTAATAAGCACAACCAAGTATAATCTTAAACCTCCAAAATACAGCAACATATTAATCCCAACTTACTTGGACTCCTCATTTGCTCACTTGAGGTTTGACTCGCTCAGGTCATTGTTGATCATCCCTATAATACCAATGTTGTCTCAGTTTTTATATAACTGTTATAGATTAGTTTTTATTCTATAATACTTATTGTTATCTTTGGTTTAAGGTTTAACATGTCCAATTATCTAAGTTCTCAAATCTTTTACAATTATTCTAGGTTTGGGGCTAGGTTCGGGTTCGGTTTCTGCATCGATTTCTAAATTAGATTCTAGTTTAATTTCTAAATACTGTTTTATACATGAACCTTAGAAATTCGTTTTAACTCATAACGTGAAATTAACCACATTACTTCCAAATATCCTAAATACCATAATTACCTCTAGTCAGTAATTTATTCCACCCGATATACTTAAATTTTTATTAGTGTATCGAATTTACTCCTGATATGAGAAATTTTTATATTTTTCATATAATTACATAAATTTAAGGTTTCTATTAGATTTATTATATATTTATATTATTTATATAATATCAATTTTTATCCTAATATTTTCTATTTATTATATTTTCAATAATTACATATTATGTATTATCACCTATTATGTATATAATACACATATAATATTTCTATCACTCTAATTATCATTTCCCAACATCAATTAACATTTTAAAATATTTAAATTCATCCCAAATCAAATTTTACACCTAATTACCCTAATTTACAAAATTAGCTTAAAATTTATTATTTTTCTCTATTACTTATATACTACATAATTATCCTAATAATTACATCTAACACCATAAAGGATAAAAATATCATACTTCATCAGATTTGAACATCTTAATACATATAATGATTTACTGAATCAGTAATTAACCATTTAATTACTTAATTAACAAAAAATAACCCATTTTATGCATCATTTTAAGGCTTAAGAACTATCTAAAAATTTCGAAAAATTAATTTTTGAAAAAGGTTTTTGTAGATCCGTTCTATATCATTTAAGTAGTCTACACAAAAATTTTGGACTTAAAACTACACTCTTAAGATAATTTATTTCTAATTCTAAACATGTTTGGTTTTGTTTAATTTCTCAAGGATCATGTAGCATGGGACATATTGTCATCAAAATAATATTTTTCCTAAAAACTGCATATAAAAATATTTTAGAATAACAAGTTTCATAATTTTCTAAAAATATTTAATATTTTTACTAAATTAAACAAAATCCGGTTAGAAATTGGACTCACCTATGTGGGTGGCTCTGGCCATCGCTGGCCGCCGTAGCTTTGTTGGCCAGTCTGGGCACTGCTACCATCGTGTGGTAGTGGTGGTCGTCCACTCCTAGGTACTCATCGGGTCTGAGTTCTCCTTAAAATCCCCAATTGTGCAGGTTTTTTTTGTAAAATTCTAATTTCTTCTTAATTTCGCCTTTTTCTAATTTTCTAAAATTCCAAATATCCAAAATGAGTTTTTGAAAAGTTTGAGGTATTTATAGAGGTCTTGGGGAATTATTGTGCATTAATTAGACAAGACAATTGCCTTATTTTTTCTTTTTTTTTTTTCATTTTCTATTTGTTGTATTTTAATTGGTTGATTTTGTTTCTTCAATTCCAGATTGCCATGACCACTTTCTAGAATTTTTCTCATTTTTTTCTGATTTTTCTTTATTTTTCTTAATTAATTATGAATTTTCTCTAATTATTTAGCATTATTTTAGTACATTTTGCGTATTTTAAGTAATTACGCGTACTTTTACCTATATGTAAATTCATATATAATACAAATAAATATTTTTAAATATTATTTAAGTTATTTTATGAGTTTTAGTGTGCATATAATTTATCTCTAGTAATTTGTTAATTATCGAAATGTATTTTCGGTATTTTCGATAAATAATAAGAATATACTTAAAATTTAAAAATTTTATACTCTTTTATGTTATTACTTAATTTCTTAAATTCAAATTTATGAGATCATTTTTATTAATATTTTTTAACTTTACTTTATAATTTAGGTTTGATCGGATTCTTTAGCCAATCTGAATCTTGAGTAGTTAGTTGTGGATTTTACAGCTGTTTTATTATTATTTTGTAGTTTATGACCGTTACAGTATTTCATGAGCCTGGGCCTTGAGACCTATATAGACGAGCTTAGGATGACAAGGTTTGATAGATCTGATTGACCTAAAAGGTTTTTGTCCAAAATACCTTATCAACAACAGAAATATTATGATTTGATGTGCTTAATGTAAACATTTCTCATAAACATGCTTAAATGGACATTGCTCTTTCCATTTTGCCCTCGCTATATATTTTGTCATGTTCTCACTTATAACATAGAACAATAACAGTAAAATAAGCTAATGTACTATCTTCCGAAGAAAGGTAAGAGACATGAAAAATTCTTCATTCTCTTAAAAGGGTCAATAAGATTAATTTGTTCAAAAAAGTATGTGTGGGAAAAAAAAAAAAAAAAGAAATGCTCCTTATATATGAATGATATAAGGATGTAATCTGGTGCGTTTTGTTCCGATGAAATTAAACCTATTGATATGGACATGTTGTCATTTGAAAGTAATTCAAGTAGACCTAAGTAGTTTAGTTCTTATATACTTATAATTTAATTGAATTTATTATTCCCTTTAAAGAATAGGTTGTTATTTCGTAGTCATGCAAAGTAAACTTGTATAGTACAATTTATATACTTATTAGTGAATTTATTTTTATCATTGGAGGAGATTCTATCGCTTGTAAGCTATTCATGTAGACTTGTATTATTCAATATATTGATGAGTTCAATATTATTGTTCTTGATATAATTGGATTTGAGAATGATTTGATATGAAAATATTTTTGTCAAACTTTTTTTTTTCTTTACGTCATTGTCAAGTGACAGTAGTGTTTGTGTGTATGTGTATATGTGTATGTATATGGGAAAAACAAATACATTATGTGTTATAATTCTTGTGACGCAGTTGCTAAATAAGAGGTTTTATCTTTGATTTTATTACTCAATCTTCTAAGTAAACCTTTAAGAAGAAAACTTTTTTTTTTTTTTTGTTTTTTTTAAACATCAAGGGGAACGGAATAAAACGTCAATTGATGGTAACTCGACTTATGGGATTGAAGATTATATGAATTAGGTTCATGTTAGTAATAACAAATCATCTGTTGATCCTACGTAACATTATAAATTAATAAAGTCCAGTTTTGTGGTAAACGATTAGTGTTACTTTGTAATTAAAGTGAGATTGAGCTCAACGTTCTCGATAATTTTCATCTCCGTTATTGATGGCTGCAATATATGGTTGATGAAATTATCTTTATGAATGTGGAATGGGGTCGCTCTTACGTGTCTTCTGGTGAAACGACACGATCATTCATGATATACCAAATGCGCAAAGCTTAGTTGTGCACAACCGCGTTGAACAAGAAGTTTAAGAACTATAACTCTAAGAGGTTGTGCTTTACGAAAGTAAAAACTTTATCGATTTCTTTATAACTTATGTCTTATTAAATCTATTTCATAGTCCAACAATCACTAGACTAAATACTTCACGGTCATCACTTTGGAAACAAATTTTATCCTTAACTTCCTTTTGACATGTACTAGGGATATATTTCACAAATTTTAAAATGTTCATTCTTTAAGGAAAACCATTTACTGTTCTAGTTGTTGCATCACCTCCAAAAATAATTCACATCCAATACTTCATAAATATCTTATATGATATAACAAATAGATATAACTTACTTTCCCTATCCTCGTTCATTATTTTTCAAGTATGATGTTCCTAAAACACGTCACAAGCTTTAACATTTTACGCTAATATTTCTTGTTTTTCAGATTCATTCATCACTAAATTTCCAACAGTATATAGTGTTCATAGAAGCAACCATGATGTATAAAATGGGCAATAGCTTAGGCAATAAGATTGCATAAAACAAGAAACAAGTGAAGGCCCTATGCTCCTCTTAGTTTGTTAGTAGTCCTGTCCAACGTCCAAGGTTGGTGGTCGAATAGGCAATCCAGCAATCCGGGTGGACAACCTAGTAGTCAACCACCTTAATAAGGAGGTTTGCTGTCTTATGAGATAATTCCAATTTATTTCTTATTTTGGATTTAGCTTGCCTTAGGTTTATATGGAACCTATAATTAGATAATTACTAGGGTTTACGTATGTATGAGAGTTCATTCTTCTATCATAAAGATTTTATTATCAACACTATAAATTTCTTGCTCCGCTCCGGTGATTTTTCACATTTCTACGTAACCAAGACGTTATTTTTCTTCTTTATTCTTATTCTTTGCTCTATTTGTAACATGACAAAGCGTCCATTTAAAGCACAAGAGGATCTTATAGATATGTGACACAATAATGTAGGAGCATATACATGTATACATCGTTCCACTTGTTTTACATCGGCACAAGTATAAAGATTTTCTGGACCTTACACAAGGGGGAAATGACATCGACTTTAAATCTTTATGGTCGTGAAAGATGAATAGTATACCTAGTTCTAGTGTATAGGCAGTGAGTGATGGCTAGAAAAATAGTGGACTGTTGGCAGTGACAAAACGCACTTGAGCGACAAAGAGTGTAAGAGAAAGACACTCATGAAAGACATATGGAGCTTTCAATTTGTCAATCGTCGTTAAAAGTTAAAGTCAAATATTATTTCCGAAAGTGAAATATGAGGTAAAAAGCACACCCAAAAGGCCAAAGTTATCGGAGACACCATATACATGTGTTATATTACGAGTGATGCTACACTCACAAAATGAGGACTTTACTATTATTCCCAACCTAGAGTGGATGTGGTTCTCACATTTTCAACTGCTAAATATTTTATTTCTACATTCTACCGGCGGAAATCCATTATCTCATTGTTAAAATTTGTATTGCATTAATTTATATGGTCCTTTTAATAATCAACCAATAAATTGAACGATCTCCCTCGATGGAACGATAGAAGTCTTTCAATTTTGAGTTTGATTACATTTTTATTTGTATTATTAAGATTTTGCTAAGTTGAATGCATGAAAGAAGAAGAAATAATATAATAGAATCGATATAATGAGCTAAAATCAAGAGAAGCTACATATCTCATCGTTCAATCAGACAAGCATTTATTATGGATCCTTTGGTTGGTTTATGGCTTTACACCATCTCATTTGTATCTATGACATGTTAGTATCAGTAATTTTTTTTTTTTTTTTAAAATGAAACATGGGATAATTCTTGGTTAGAAAGAGAGTCAGTTATATTTTAACTGTTTGACCAGTTGGTTTATAAATTAGATCAATTTTTGTGGCCATTAAGCAGGCTAGTTTAGTATAGGGTATGTTAAAAAGAAATTGATTATACTTGTTGAATTTAATTAGTATATATTATGGATATTTTATTAGGTGGATACAAGCCACAAGATGGGCATTGCATGTAATAATAAAATAAGGGACTCTCTTCTAACCTGCAACTTCTAAGATATACATCACAAGTTTTATAACAGATAAGGGATGCCTAATATCATTCCTAGAATTAATCTCACCATCTATAATGCAAAATGTTAGGTGGGCACCCCTAGATACTAGATGATAGAACCTGCAAAGTTATAATGGTCCCATTAAGGAGCTCTTAAGGAGACTTTCTTAAATTTACTTAATAAAGAAATAAACAACATTTCATGGTCAATCGGATATTATAGGTAGGTAAAACGTGGTTGCTCTTGGATTTGAGTCCAATCGAAATTGAACAGCATTTTATGGTTCTGTTTGCAACCCCCACCCAAATGGACATTTTCCAAACCTCTATGAACGTTGATTTGATTCTAGTTTATGCTTGAACCATTTTTATTAGAAGGAGAAAAAATATTCAATAGGTATTATATGTTAAGTGATATATACACATAGAGTGTAAATATAATTAAAATATTGATATGAACTAGAAAGAAATAGTTTTCAAATCAATTGCTATATGTGAATTACATACATCATATATATTAACATCTTATTAATATTTAGAGAAAATACTTAACCTTATTATCACTTCCACTTGGGACTAGCACCTAATATGAGACCAGGAAAACGTTTGTTATTACCGTAATTATATTACATTTTATATAAAGAATTTCATTTCAAATATAAGTTATTAAGTAAATAATTATTCAATAATTCACATTCATAACGTTACAAAAATTATTAAACCAAATCATATAATTAGTCTTATTTATAAATAGTTTATTCAATAAGGCCATAATATTTGTAATATAAATAATGTAATTATTATTAATGATATATTATTAATAAAAAATAGTAGTATCGAGGAATTTATTTAATTAAATATGGTTTGTAATTAACAAATTCAATGGTATTGGTTATTGTAAAAAAAAAAAAAGTTTAATAAATGAAAAAGACATATTATTTAAGAAATAAGTGCATCTTGAAAAAGGTAAAATGACACGCATGAGATTTGCACCTTAGATCTCATGTTTGTAAAACTAAATACCTAACCATTATACTATATCTAATTTTCTGTTATATTTTACCCTTTAAAATATATATTTAATATAAGTGTTATTAAACCCGGATCAGGTGATTGACTTGAACATGTGAATGGATAAAAAATTAAAGGAAAAACCAAGTTGGATCGGAATTAAACTGGGTCAAACCATAGGGGTTAACTTGGGCTTAACAATACTATTTAATATGCATTTTTTTTCCTTTTCTAAAAATTATAACCACCACATAACAAAAGACCTGCCTTGGATTTTTATCTTCCTTAAACTTTTTTTTTAATTTTATTATCTCTTTTATGGTTATAATTTGATATGTTTTATTTTTTCTTTGTTGTATTTAAATTGACTTCTCTTCTTATTCATGCTCTAAACAAAGATATACAAGTAATTTATGTCCGTTTGGTAAATAATATATTCAAGAGGTATAATATTAGAATTTGAAAGGTTAGAACAGTTATATTCAATAAAAATAAAACAAAACGAATCAATTAAAGAAGAATAGAAAAGAGATAGAAGTTAGAATGGAGACTCCTCCATATAAAGAAGTGATTCCGTTGGCATAGGATTCCAAAAGGAAGCACATTATAAAGAAGTGCATTCTAAGGTCCCATTAAGTCTGTTTCGATTTGATGAACACTGTTGCTAGACATATTACATCTAGTAGGGAGAAAAGATAACTGATTTATTATTTAAATAAATGGTAAGATATTTTATCATAATTGACTAGAACAGTGTTGAAACAACAAAAATGAGACATAGGATATAGATCCCCTTTTCATCATTCCGGAAAAGCTGCAGTAATGCCACTAAACCATGGACGTCTTAAAAAATACAACATATCCCAAGTATCATACGATTAAAAATCGGTTAGAGGTGGAAAAACACAGCCGTTTGGCATCAAAATTTAGCTATCAACCAAAATGACATGAGAGTAGAATCCGAGTGGACCATATATACAAAGATATGCCTGTCTATTTTTGCTTGTGAGGGGTAAAGGTTATATAATTTTTCAACGGTTTGCTTTTGAAAAACTAAGGCAATGTGTCTGGAGTACTGTGTTGTCCACAAACGTGACACACTGCATAAAAGGTGTTATCTACATTGTGCATGAAGCAGAGAACGCAACATAATGCGATCAATAATAAAAGGGAAGTTACTCTGTATGTGGCCTGGCTTTATAGCAGGTAAGGACACGTCCGGAAGATGGTACAAACCAAGTACTAGTATACTTTTTCTATGTACCAGTATATTTCTTTTTTCTTTTTTCTTTTTATCTGACATGGGTGTTGTCATTTCATATTAATGCCTCGACATGTAATACTGGCCGGTGTCGGCAAACATGGAAAAGATAATTTGAGAAAATAGAGGGTTGATTGAAAATACAAATCAATTTTTATTTGATGGAAATTTTCTATCACAAGCAAATAGTATAGTTGCTAAGATCATTGGAGCTTAGTGAGATTAGCATTGGCCTATTATTAAAATAGATTGATATTCAAACCCTCTCTCGCTTAAGTTGTAACCTAGTTAGAAAAACAAAAAAATTTGTACAATTAAGTCAATCACTAACAAAGTTCTACATGTAGTACCATATTGTGCCTTGACATGCAGTAAAATTTTACTTATATTTACATATTTATTAATTTATATGGCGTGTTAGTATGTTTGAAATTTTTTTCCAGCTATCATTGTTGGAGACTTGTTTGATGTTTATAAAGCCTGATACGTATTGGAATTGGTTTTTCAAAGATTTGATAATTAATGACATAACAAGATAACGTGGATATGAAACTATATGACTACAAATCCAACTATGAAGAGAAAATATGATAAATAATACGAATTGCATATGTTGTTACAAGCCAACTGGTTGATTCTATTGGAATTGTGCCACTAGTTTAGTGTCACGAGACCATAAAATGGTTTTTTAGACCATTCGACTGGTCTTCCCTAAACCATATGGCTAGTTCACCTTAGAACCAATCACAACCTTTTTTTAGTTCATTACTTTTCCTATATCAAATCAGCATTACTCCTATTTACTTTGTAATGTGGTCTATGTATTTTCTATGTTTAAAAACACCATGTCTATTTTATCTAAACTAGACATAGATGAGTGAGAATCAAGTAGACTTTAGTAAGCTTAAGTGCAAGAAAGTAGATAAGTAGGTTCTAGAGACTTAAACATGAGATATGCAGTTAATTAAAGCTAGTTGTACTTAATGTTAGGAATTGGTGTTAGAGAATATCCAATGGTAGACAAAGGGCTTATTCTAGGTACGTCGATATCATGCTGTTGTTGATACGTGTTAGGGTTAGTGTTAAGTGAACCTAAATCATATCCAACTTTAATGTAAGTGTGTTGAGTATATTTGGTTAGTCTAAAGGGATTGGGAATATTGATAAACTTTAAGTGATACTCTTATTATTAGTATGTAGTATTGTCCTGAGTAGAGTTACATACCAAAATAATTTAGGTAGAATCTATGTTTGATAATTTGGCTCTAAGGTGTTGGAGAGTGACCACATTATGTAACTGTTATATTATATATGTGTGTGTGAACTAGAGTCAAGAGTTACCCTACTGTGTCGACTTAAAACTAAAGATAACAAATGAGTGGTTGTACATTGATTATAATTGTTGTGCATGTGTTTTGAGTGGTTGTATGATCATGTACATGTCTTTACAATATTTCATGCACTGATCATGTGCTCACCCTTTGGGAATGTTATTTCTAGATGTAGGTAATTTAGGAGACTCCAATTTGTATGACGACCTAAGGTACGATTTGATGAATGACTTAGAAGATGATGTAGACTATGTATACTACGAGGAGTAGAAGGGATGGGATTTGATAGTATGACGTTGGATGTGTTGTGTAGTTGTTATTGTTAGAGACTTAACTCTAGTATTGACTTGTTGGATTTTCAAACTTGCAAGACTCTTATGAGTCACAATTGTTATATTTGATAAGAGATTGATTATTATGTGTGACAAGTGGATGGTTTAATTAGTTATGGTTAATAGATAGGTTATAAGGCTTCGCTTGTCAACACCTCATATTGACACTTAGTAGGTTGTGTGTTTTAGGACTCAAGGCATTATAACTTAAGTGGTGTCACAGCTCAGGTCAAAATGATCCTTAGACAACTTAGGAATATTGATCAATAGAATGGTTAGTAGTGACAAGAGCGGATAAAGGTAGGATCAAGTAGAGCATGCTGGTAGTTACTCAAGTATTTCTTATTGTTAATTGTAAAGTTAACTTCTGTTAAATATTATATATATGGTGTTTGTTATCATTATTCTATCAAGTTAACATGTTAACTTGTGTTCTTTTCTTCTTTCCTTAGAATGCTTAGGGGAAACACTGGATAATGTTTATTAAGAAACTTTAAGATCGTAGCTCTTAAGGAGAAGGAGACTACTCATAATTAGTTATAGCATAGAGGACCACCATTTATTACTCAATTGTTGGATGTGGTGAATGGACTCATTGGAGTGGTGATACAGCAACAGCATTTGATCCAAGATGATGTATACACCTTATGAGTTCATGCTGAAGCTTGGAGATAGGAGAGACAAATTTGAGTTGAGAGAGATGTTAGGCATGGCGATGACAAGTAGGCTAGTTCCATTACTTTGGACTGATTTGTGAGGCTAACTAAGGAGTTTAACTCGAAGCCAGATAACTACTAAGGAACCTAGGTATGGATGAAGGACATTTAAAAAGCCTTTGCAACTTTTGATGTACAACAAGAGGAAAAAAAGATAGATTATGTTGCTTACTTATTGAAGGGAGATGCCTAATCTTGGTGGATAGGAAACATGAGGCTAATAGCGGGGTGGATTACTTAAGAAATGTTTAAGCAAGCCTTTTATAAGAAGTTTCTCCATGGTAATATCCTAGAGCATATGTTGTAGCTTACTATCGTTGTTAGCAAGGAAATTGAAGTGTAGAGGAATATAAGGCAAAGTTGAATCGACTAATCAGGTTTATGCTAAAGGCTTACGAGCTAGTAAAAGTCTTAGGTTCATCAATTTATGTTGGGATTGGAGTCGAGTCTATAACATAAAATAGGAACTTTTCAATTGACTACATATTCGGGGTTAGTTGATAAAGCTAAGTGCTTAGAAAAGAGTCATGGGGAGGCAAATGAGTAGTTAACTCATAGAGCTTGAGTTGCATTGAATAAGAGGCTAACACTGGCATTATGGTTCAAAACAAGGAAAAGGCTAACGATAGTTCCAACCACATCTGTGGTTGTTGGTAATTTATGATAAATTGTTGCAACTGTCAATTTATTTAGGTGTTCTATTTTTAGCAAGTATCTATTGAGGTATTTTTTTTATCGTAATTGTAACTAATACATTAAGGAATAGTTTTTTAAATTCACTATATAAAATTGTCACAAAATATACTTTGCCCATAATATGCCACTTTTAAACCATAAATAACTAGAGGTAGTTTGAAAGTGATGGGCATGTAAAGGTCGTGAAATACATTTTGCGGATATTTTTTACATGGCAAATCCTTATTATTGTACATTCTTACTAAAGAATGAAATTGCTACAATCAATTTGCAAGTATAGTGGTCACATGTAAATTGCTACCGAGACAGCCATCTTATAGTAGTTACAATTGTTTCACATTTTAAGAATCTATGGGTTCCATATAAACACATATACATATATAATGGTAACTTAACATTACTTAAATTCTAGTAGATGATGGTGTGAGATTTATGTAGGTCATAAATTGATGGAATATTAGTTTGGCCTTATCTAAGTATTAGCTTCATATTTAAACATGATAATTAAGTTTGTTGGTGAACCTTTTCTTTTATGAATTAATTCTATAAAATGGATTTTTCTTCAATTATTCTATTTTTCTTATAAATTAATCACATTAATTGTGGCATACATCATTCTTATCAGTCTATTCTGTGAATTGTGGGGACATTTCAAATTGATTATAAGAAATCTTGAGTCATACCAATTCGGAGATTTAAATCAAATAATGCTTGTTTTCTTAAATTAATGAGTTATATCCGATTCATATAATTCTTTACATAATTTATTTTATTCATCCTTATAAACATAAAAACCCAAAGCAATTCTTCTTTTATTTATCCAAAACTACAAGAACGGCATATAAAGATCTGATTTCTATGCCGGATGCGTCATAAAAGATTGTGTCTTTTTCCAACGCTTGAACTAAGGCACATGATTTTTTGGTACCAGAGCAATTCATTCGATGCACTCCAATTGCTATGTTTCGATTCTCATCAATTCTTTCTTGAAGTTTTTGAGTTGAGGGAAGTGGATTAGGATTGATGATAAATATATATTATGGTCATGTCAATTAAAGTTATTAGTTGGGGGGTTGATTTGTTGGTATTGATAGGATGCAATTTGAGAATCCCAGAATTGTTCGTTGTGGATTTGACATTCTCCATAGTAGTTGTTGGACGAAATTGAATCGTTGATATATATGTATGGGTTTGTAGGCATGTGGTTATGGTGAATTGTGGTGATAATGAAAAAAAGATTCAATCTTTGTTGCTATAGTTTGATAATATTGTGGCGTGCACTAAGTGTTTAAGATAAATTTCATCTAGATGGTAAATGAAATTTACTAATATGAATTTCATATTACTGATTGTCCTGTTAATTTGATTTCTGCACTTGTGGCTAATTGATTAGACTTCAATGATTTTTATCCCCCTATTCGTACAAGTATGTTCACCATAACCAGGTGATTTAAGTAATAAAACAAGCAATAAAAGTCATCTTTATTAGTGGTAAATACCAAGATGATGATTAAAATATTTGTCACTTGTGTTTACATCGTGATGTGTTGCACAGTCCAATGAAAAACACATATTGTTTCATTAAGTAAAAATGAGTTGCTCTAGGACCCTTACATTGATAGGAGTTTCAAGTGGACTTAGACATAGTCTAGAGTTATGCGAAGAAGTAGATATCTGAGAAACAAACCCATGGAAAGAATGAGAATCTTGAGGTAGAGATCTTAGAACCATTAATTGAGGCATGTTGCAAGCCACTAACAAGGCGAGTCTCATGGAGTTTATTGATAAAGCTGTAAAAGGTTTCTGCTCAAAAGGGAGTAAGAGTTAAGCCTGGTATAGAAAAACTCCTACTTGAGAGGGAGATTATTAACATATAAGTTTTTTTCATAAGACAATGCCTGTTTTTCACCTCTTACTGGCCACTGCACATATAATAAAGGTTGACAATATCGATGATGATGAAACTAAGCAATATTTTTACGGGGAAAAGGAAAAAATAAAAAAAGAACAAGAAAAATTTATGGGGACAATGATATTCAAGATGGCGACTCTATGACATTATTAATCCCAGGATTTTACGTCAGACAAAGATAATCCCTAACTATGTCTGCCACATTTTCTACTGTTGTTATCAAACAACAAACATGGGCACCAATGTTTCTTATCTTTTGGTTAAAAAGAAGACCAATTCTTCCAGAAATGGATCATTTTGTGGAGATGGGACCGTCAAACTTATTACATTAATTCATATAGTCATTTTAACGATTAAATTATTTATGGGATAGTATGTGCTATATTCAAATACATGTAATATATAATTATTAATTAGATTCTAATATGTGGGATTAATAACGAGTATTTGTTAAAAAATTCGCTACTAATATTATCTCATGTTGAAATAGAATTGATAATTACACGTTAGGTGTCCATAGAAATAGCATATATTAGTGCACGTGACATGTATTATTTATTGATTCTTTTTTTCAAATTATGATGTAGACATTCTATAAATGGATTCATATAATCTCAATAAAATAGAGACATGGACATATATATATATATTATTTCAATGAGGATAAAAGAATTTAGCAATAATTCGAGTAAAATGTTACTTGAATTCCACTTATTTTTATAATTTACTTACTAAAGATTAAAAGTATCAATTTAGTATCTGAAATTTATCTATTCTTATAGCTAACTACTGAAACTTTATCCATTTTGTTAAATAACTACATGAACTCAGCAGTTTTGCAATTAAGATTCGAGTTTAGGTATTATAAATGACTTCAAAAAGTCTATAGATAGTAAATTGATATTCTTAAATTTTATATAATAAATCGTAAAAATAGATAAAATTTAAATACTAAATATGATTTTTACGTATGTATGGACCGTTAGATATTGATCATACCAGAGAGTAGTAAATGAAAAAGGCGAATATGTTGTGTTTACGTTGCTGCAAACAGTTGCATGCACTCATTATTGCATATAAACAGGAATCAAACTTAGCTTTACCTTCCTGTGGGCAGAGTTGAAAGTAAAATACCTCGTAAAAGGAAAGCCATAATTTTGCACCCTTCCCTTACAAAAAAGACGAGAAATCGAACATACTAACTAAGGCCAGTTGAAGTCTCATCGATAGTTTTACTAACGCCTGTGGGAAAAGCTGCATGTGCTTAATTAATGTGGCAAAAGTGATTATCTAGATCTAGGTTTAAAAACAATAATAATACACACTTGGTAACATAACATTGTTGTTGCGAGGTGATTGGAATCCGTGGAATCCTGAAATCCATTATACGTTATATGGTGAAATATGTTTCAAGATAGATGTTAAACATCATTGAATGTGTTCTAGTTGTTAACTGTTACAGCAGGGGATATATGGTATTACCTTTTGCACATTGTAGGACTTGTCATTGCACAATAGAGGTTTCAAATTATGAGGTACTATATAATTGTCAATATGTCGTTTATTGACAAATATAATGGAAATTCAACTAAATTGACTTAACTTATGTTCAAGCATCATGGGCCAAGACTTTAATTAAATACTCAAATCTATTTTAAATTTCCTATTTTAAGTTTATATTTTGTTTATGTTGGTAAAGAAAATGTTTTGGTTCCATATGATACCTTGGAAGCTATAGATGTTATATGGTGTACAATTCTAATAGGTAAAGAAGTATGCTCTAATTCTATATTTTTGTAACCTGTATTTATAGAACAGGATATAAAATAATATTTATATCTTACTTGCTTCCAGCTTCTAATTTTCACAATGTTTATTATTGTTTACGTAGGAATCACATTATCACAATTTTCTTTTAATGTCACATTTTATATTTGAATTTACTAAATGTCACTGCTTCACCTCTTTAATGGTTTACCCTTATACTTTTCAATAATTAAGCATTCGCCGTATCATCTTCTTAAAGATGATTTAGTAATAAATTTAATAAATAAAAGTTCGATTAAGTATGATATTTAGTAGCTTAAACTTTAAATATAAAATTTAAAAGAAAAATTCGATTGAGTATATAAGATTTAACAACTTCAATTTTGGGTGTAAATTAGAAAAAAAAAATTTATCAAAGTTTAGGAGGTTAAATATCTCACTTTGAAAGTTTACGAGGTTAATTTACACCTAAATTAAATTTTTTTTTTTTTTTTTTTGCATTTTCTCCTAATATTTTTGAACATCATTCCATTTTTTTTTCTCACATTATGTCAATCATTTTGAATCTCCTCGACATGCTTCTTCTAAGGTGGATTTAGATTTAAAAGAAAGAAAAAAAATGCATTTAAGTTTTTACTACATTATGCTAAATCTACATGATATATAGTATTTTAGTGACAAGTGGCCGAACGGCCTAAACCGGACTTTAATTCTGGAATGGAATATGTAAATTAAGTTTTAAGTAAAAAAAAAAAAAGTGGAATAAAGTATGTCATCATAATTTTGAAATATACTTCATGAATGTTACACGAAAGTTTCACAGCTGATATTCGAAGCCTATTTATTATATAGAAAAAGGAATGTTAGTCGATATCTCAAAGTACTTATATATGAGCGTAATAATGATTAAAATTTTGATTTTCCTATAACACTTCATTTATATTAAGTATATAATCAATTTTGAAAAAAACAATGAGCAAACGATAATACCTTATATCCCCTGCTGTGACAATAAGTCAAATATAAAAGGTGAGCCCCAACATGTCTATAAAAGGAAGGAGTAGGAAGAATATCCCCTACATAAGAAGTGAACTTAAGATTAGAAGCAAATAGAAACTTGGTAGAACGAGTACTAGTAAACGCTGCATCTTGTAAAACAAAAAAAAAAAAAAAAAAAAAACTTACATTGTTGTAATAAAGTGCTTGAAGCAGTATGACAACTTAATGCCAAGAAAGAACCCAATAGGACCTAAATTTTTAAGGCTAAATTTCGCATCAAAAGCAGACCTGAGCTTAATAATAGAAGCTTCATAAGGTCCTAAGATCAAAGTGTCATCAACATATAATAATACAATAAGAAAATTAGTAGTAGACTGCTTAATAAAGAGAGTAATCATGAGTAGGCTGTTGAAAACCAAGAGCCAACAAAAAAGATTCCATCATCTTAAAGCTTGAGGTAAGCCATAAAGAGATTTACATAATTTACAAACTTAGGAAGGTTTTGCCTTGGTGTAACCCTTGAGTGGAACCATATATAACTCTTCTTTCACATAACCATGTAAGAAAGCATTATTTACATTCACCTGATGTAAATACTAGCTCTTAGCAGTAGAAAATGCAATCAAAATACAAACAACGTCTACATGAGCAACTGGAGAAAAAGTGTCATGAAAATTAATTCCTTCCTTTTGAGTGTAACCTTTGGCTACAAGATGAGCCTTATAGCATTCTACAGTACCATTGAACTTGTATCTAACTTTGAACGCCCATTTAGAACCAATAGGTTTCTTTCCTTTAGGCAAATCCATAAGTTACCAAGTTTCATTTTGTTTTAAAGCATCTAACTCTCTTTGCATGGCATCTACCCATTCTTGATGTTTACATGCTTGAGAGTAACAACTAGGTTCTGGAATAGCAAGCACATTGGCTAAAGAAGCCACATAATCTGTAAGATAAGCTGCAAAATCATGAGGGTCAAGTAAAGGATAAGGATAGGAAGAAGAGAAAGAAGTATGTTGAGAAGAATCAAATGAAGCATGACAAGAATGAATGAATGAATTCACTTAGCCATGATGGAGTTTTATGAGGTCAACTAGATTTGTGAGCAATAAGAGTAAATTGTGTAGAATTGGAAGGATCATAAGGTATATTGGCAAGAAGAAGATGCATATCAGATATCACAAAAGTATTAGAAAAGGAAGTATCCAGACAAGGAGAAACATCAGAATCATCATGTAAAGGAACATGGGAAGGTAAAGAAGAATGTGAAGCTAGTATGTCAGAAGTGTAAAGAGAATTAGTAGCTATTTTGAAAGGAAAAAAATCCTTAAAAAATGTTCCATCTCTGTTAACAATTATCTTCTTATTGTGGAGATCATAGAGCTTGTTACCTTTTTGTCCATGTAAGTAACCTAGGAATGCACTTTAGACCTCGAGAAACAAATTTATCTTTAGAAGGAGAAGTGTTTGTAGCAAAACAAAGACATCTAACCACTCTTAAGTGTGTATATTCAGGTGCTCAAAAGGTGTTTTCTAGATTGGTTTTGACATGGGCATTTGATTAATAAGGTAAGTAGCTGTCAAAATGTACTCCCCCCAAAATTCTATAGACAAATTTGCATGTTGCTAGAGTACGATTAACCTTTGGATTTGAAATCAGTATTTATAAACTTGGTATTGGCCATAATTGACAAGAACATTCTGTAGTCTCATTAAGAGGGGGAAGGGTTAAGGATTTACCCGATGTGAGATATTACATTGTTTGAGGAACCCTAGATTTTGTCGGAGTAAAGGATCGTTAATAAGGGTATTCTAGTACGTTGTAGTTTTTTATCCAAGACCTGTATTATTTGATAATACCATTTGAATTGCTAGAAACATGTGAAGTGTATGGTTATGCCAATAATGAAAGTTTTGTAAGGGATCTAAAGTAGGCTACCATGAGATAAAAGATCTTCTTTTTAAAGAGATTCGATTCAAAACTATTATATTGTAAAGCTTAAGGAATATCTCGTAAATGTCTATGTTTTTGCTCCACTACACCATTTTGTTGAGGTGTCTAAGTAATGGTTTTCTGGTGTATGATGCTTAGATCACATGGACTCACAAGCTTTAGAGACAGATTCAGCACCATTGTTAGTTCGAACAAATTTGAGTGTAATAGTAAAATGATTCTTGATGTACTTAAGGAATTTATCAAGGAAAGAAGGAACTTGATACTTATTGTTCAATAATTAGGTCTAAGTACATTTGGAATAGTCATCGACAATAGTAAGGAAATAACTAGCACCCGTGTTTGACAAAATATGATTAGGCTCCCAAAGATCTATATGAACAATATGAATGATTTTATCTAAATGTGTAAAGCTTTTATTAAAGGGAAGTCAATGGAACTTTGCCTCTCGACAAATACAATAAGAAAAATTATCAAAAGAAATGTGTTTATAACAACTCAAATGTCACATTTTGGACAAAGAACTATGTCCAAGTCTAGCATGAATTAAACTTGTTAGATCATTACTATTACAAGAGCTATTATTACAGAAATAACTTGAATACTCAGCTGAGTTAAGAACATATAAGTGAAACTGTACCCTTACTGATGCGATGCAATGCATCAGTTATGGCTTAAGGCTTAAAATTTACAGGAAAAGGCATAAAAAATAGCTTGTAGTGGTTGCTTAAGAAATAATTTTTGAATAGAAAGAAGGTTATAAGTGAGAGAGTGCAATATGCACTGAACCAAGTTGATGCATAGTCTAAAGAGTGCCATTAGGGAGTTTTACATGAATGGGTGTAGGCAAATCATGAATGCCATGTAACAAGGACAAATGCAGAGTCATGTGATTGGTAGCACTAGTATCTACTACCTAAATACACATACTGTTACTCAAGAAAGTAAAGCAAGAAGAATGTGTTGGATTACTTGTAAACCGCATTAGACTAGCCATGGATGTTGCCTCCTCCTGTTTAACTTTCATCATGTGCATCATCTCTTGATAAAGAACTTAAAATTTCTCCTAATAAAAAAATAGTTACAATTCTTAGAGGTCACAGAACTATGGTTCACTACTGTAACAAAGTTGCCAAAATAATCAAACGAAGTGGCCAACATGTTCGATAGCTCTTCCTTATTAGCAAAAACATAACTTGTGGACTTCTTATTATTCTTGTTCATTCTTCCACCTTTATACTAATCAAGATAGCCTATGAGCTGAAAGCCACTATCAATTGTGTACCCTCCAACCTTGTAATGTTTACAAACTGATTTACCATTGAAATTCCTAGATTTCTTCTTATTAGCAACCATTTAACTAGTGTTAGTCTTACTTGAGTATACAGTAGAAATCTCATAATCAAAAGAAATTGCAACCGATACTTTGTTGCTACTTTTCAACTTGTTGAATAAGATAAAAAGCCTAATTCATTGATGGTAATGGTTCCAAGGAAAGACATGATTCCCAACACTTTCATAAACCTCGCTTAAACTTAAGAGAAACCGCATCAATCTATCTTATGATTGAAAATCAACTATCTTTTCATTCAACCCGAAAGAGCAATTGTCCAAGCCTCCATAAACATATCTAGGATAACTATGTAAAGCACTTAACTCATTCGAACACTTTTTTAGTCTACTGTAATAGACTCTAACAAAACTATTGTCTCATTCCATATTACTTAATTCATGTTGCAATTGAAAAACTAGTAGCCATTGCTTAAACCATACTACTGCTCAATTTCATTCCATAACTCATGTAAAGATTTTGCATATAGAAAACTTTGAGCTACCTCATTCATCATCAAATCAAGTATCTAACATCTTACCATATAGTTACACCTTATCCAACGCACTAGATCGAGAGAATTATCATCAAGTTTTGAAACAGTTCCATTAATAAAACCTAATTTCATTTTGGTTCCCAAACCTATACTAATAGCCTTATTCTAGATCAAGTAATCGTTTCTGTTGAACAAGATATTATTGATCATCATACTAAGATTATATGAATTAGAAATGTACAAAGGATCAACATTCGTCTTAATAGGAATAATTGCATCAGTACGTTGATTTGCCATTTCAACCTTCGAACTCAATTATCAAGAGATAGAACAGCTTAATCAAAGGGAATAACAGAAGAAACAAAGATTAACCTACACTTTAAGCTTTGATACCATGTAGGAATTAATAGATAAACAGAGTATAGATGTTAGTAGTATACAATTAGTCGTGTTAGGAAGAAGAAGATGAAGAATAAGCTCGTTATGAGTGTATTGTTTCAAGAAAATGAAAGGTATCTAACCGTCATGATACAAGCTATTTATATACAAGCTAAGTACACCAACTAACTTAGAACGTATGAATATCAACACTTGTGAATAATTAACAATAGATATAATACTAATAATATGTAAATAGCTTTTATCTACTCTTTTGCATAATAAAACTGAGTAAAGAATAGTTGTAATTAGATACAACTAAAAGTAATTGTATTTTTCTTTGACTTTTTGACACATAGGATATTGAAGTCCATAAAAGGAATAATTGGACCACACAAGAGTTTGATTTGCTATGTGTTAAGTTTTTAATTAAAGTTAGATGCATCTAGTTTTACATATACTAAGTTCTGCCTTTTCTTTTTTTAAGTCTATTCCAAGAGCATTTCTCTTAGGAAAAAAAAAATGAAAAATAATA
The DNA here is from genome assembly GCA_024138015.1 of Lumnitzera littorea. Taxonomy (NCBI): domain Eukaryota; kingdom Viridiplantae; phylum Streptophyta; class Magnoliopsida; order Myrtales; family Combretaceae; genus Lumnitzera; species Lumnitzera littorea. The sequence continues at coordinate 116,279,358 of JAMXBB010000001.1, forward strand.
TGTGATGTGGGAACATTGTTAAGAAAATGATGTGAGGCTAAATTGAAAGATGATGAGAAAAATGTCTTCTAAAAGAGATTGGCTTATCAATCTAAAAGTCTGTTAGCTAAGTGATCAGAACTAGCCAAGGTTCCTAAACCAAATGACCAAGTTTTATGAATCAAGCACCTAACTTACCCATAGATGGCCAAGTTTATTCATTTTATATTCTTCTTCCAATATTCACTACTTGTCTCAGTGTCTTCTTATGAATCAATAACTTATTGTTATTATTATATTCTTATATCTCAAATTTATACGAAACTTATGGTAATGAAATGGGTAAAAAAAAAAAATAAGAGAGAGAATTGTAATGTAGTTGACACTTTCTTAGTTTCTAATTTTTATGATACATAAACTATTTTCTCTTCTCATGGGAAAATTTAAAAAAAAAAAAACGCTTTTGCTTATGACTTTGCATATATGCTATTATGTATATTAGGTAGAGGGAGTAAGGAAGCGGGCAACTCTAGAGACTTGCTAGAGAAAATGAATATTCTAAGATTGTTAAAAAAAAAAAAATCACTCTATTGTTATTATTTCACCTAGTGGATTGATCAGACATATCTGTAAATTTTATCTCCATTTATTGAAGGTTTTTCATGTAAGTTTCGCATGTCTTTTTCTTAATTTGATATTTCTTTAATAGGCTTACTAATGGAAAGCCCGGCTTGCTTCTATTGTTAACCTAAAAATGATGTGTTTATGACAAAAACGTCTTATTTGATAAAGAAACAAACTGTCATTTCAAACTATTCCAACCATACACTTAGGTACGATCCTTTTCTAACTCTCTCCTTTTGTTTTCCTCTGCTACCGTATGTCAAATTATTGGGTTTTATTATATGTTTCTTGACACTCTCAAATCTGAGAAAAATTAGTAGATCTAAAATGCTCTCTTCACGATCTTTTTGTTGATAGTAGTTTTGTTAAGAGAAATGCTTGTTCACTAACTAAGGTTTCTGTGTTGTGTTTGTTTTGCGAGGTTTGTGCATGTGAAAGAGGTTGTAAAATCCGATTCAAGAAGTAAGCACTCTTCTGGATTTTGAGTATCTAGCGACTCCTAATTGAGATAGATCTCAAACTCGTAGGGAAGATGCCCTTCCTTTGTTCATTATTTTATTTACATCCTTCTATAATACTGTAATACATTGTAACTATTTTATGTAACTATCATTATTGTCTTTACTATGCAACTACCTCTATGAACTTACGACTCCCTTATTGTACATATAACGTATATATTTTTTTTATGAAACATAATCTCTAAGGTACTAAGGTTGTCTCTTGCTTCTTGATACTCTGCTAGCTCTTATTTCCATCAGATCATTCTTTTATAGTTATATGTTATATGATTGATAGCAAAAAATCCTTATCTTGTCCTAACAAATTGGTACTAGAGTGAGGTTGAGAGATCATAAATTTTCTAAGTTTGTGATATATACCTTGTTGGTAGGCTTTTTTTAACATAAGCTTCCCAAGCCTAAATCAATAGGATTGTGATGAATAGAGGTATGCAAGTAGGCTATGGTTCATGGGTTGACTGATTTAACTCACTTTTTAAACATGTTTGGGCAAAGGTTTTTTGGCTTTTTAAAATGGGCTAAATAAACTCGATCAATTTAACTCACGAGCCAAAGTGGACTAGTTTGGGTTAGCTCGTATAATGCATTTATGCCTTTGGCTTGTGGGCCAATCTATTTAACCTATTTTTTAAACGGGTTAAGGTCGAGGTTTTTTGGCTCGTTTAAAAGTAGGACAAATGAGCTTGGCCCATTTAACTCGTGGGCTAAAGTAGGCCTAGTCGGGTTAGCTCGTTTAACTTGCTTGCACACCTTTAATGATGAAGGCCTAACTTTAATAGCCTAGTTTAGATTCAACTCAGTTTCATTCGCTATAAATAATAGATGAGGCCTCCAGATATCTTAAGTTTCTTAGGGTTTTCAACCATAATTATCATGCTGACTTAGGCATTAGAGTGACCATGTTAAAGTACCCTTTGCCGTTATCCCCTAAGCTCCTTTTCTTTGTCTTGCAAGTGGCTACATGATGAAACAAATCATTGCAATCCCTATTGGTAAAATTATAAGACGACACACCTAAAGAGGTGACCACATTAACTACCATGCATGATATTGAGAAGCTTAATGATTATGCATATTTGGACTGTGATAAGTTTTTGTGCAATCAGGCTTAAAGAAGGAAGATGGTTGCAGGATTATGGAAGAAATTGGAAGAGTTGCATATAACTAAGTTTCTTGAATACTACTTAAAGTAAAAGCAAAGATTGTAGTTGCATTGGATAAAAGATGCATGGGTAATCAATAAGACAATATATTTCAAATCTTAAGCCTCTAACCAATGATTTGAAACTTATCCATGTTTCGGTTGAGACCGAAGACCTTGCAATGACCTTGTTGTGCTTTCTACTATCTTCATATTATGAATTCAAGGGGGCCATGATGTATGGTGATAACTCTGATTTTAAACATATTTCATATGGTGATTTTATAGCATTTCCCGTGCATTTTTGGTTTTCTTTAAAGAAATTGATACTTAATTGAGTAAAATGTTGATTTCAAGGTTTAAACGCGTTCTAGGCTCGAAAACGAAGAAAACGAATCAAGTTTCACTCAATTCCGAGTTCAAACGAAGAAGTTATGAAATTTTGAAGTTGTGCAAAAATTTTGCCTTTGTGCAGAAAGTTACACGACCTGGGGACACGGCCGTGTTCTAGGCCGTGTCTGGTGATGAAAATAAAATCCGTGTAATACACATATATAAGGGGATCTTAGGGTTTAAAAGAGGGAGAGACATTACAGAAACAAAGAGAGACAAGAGACAAGAAGAGACTTAAGGAGAAACAACATCAAGAAGCGATAACGACATCGATTTCAAGATTAGAGAGATTGTTCATCAAATCAAGAGGGGTTTTCATGTTTTATTTTATGTCTTTGATGGAACTCGTTTTTAGATTCGTTATGATAGCTTAGAATTCAAGTATTTAGAATTATGGAACCTAGGGTTTCATGTAACCCTTGGATTGAATTATAATTTCAAGAAAGTTTCTATCTTTTCTTGATTCAATTATATCGTTAATTGTGGATTGATAATTCTAGAGTATCAATATATGATATTATGCATGTTGATTGAGAAATTGCATGTGTAATTAGATCTTAACATAATTGAAGAGAATTACATGTATACTTAGAGATAAGATACATGATTCTTCCGGAAAGTTGATTGTTTGTGTGGGAATTCATTATACATTAATGCGATTTTAAGTTATATTGCTAAGTGAAGAGATTCCGGTAAATAATTTAGAATTAGGGTTAATATGCTTGAGAAAGATATTAGCTTTAATTGTGAATCCCTCCGGTCAAGAATCATAGAAACTAAATTGAATATATTTTAAAAAGGTTACATGTTAAACACTAGGGGAAATAATTCCTAAATACATCATTGTATACTTGAAGTCGTTAGTAGTTTATTACTTTCTAAATTGCTTAGTTAAGTCTCATAATTAGTTTAGTTTATTAATTTCAGTATTTTTAATTCATTCAACTCGACATAATTTTCCGGTTAGATAATAAAGCTAAAGTTAATATTAATACTCAAAATCTCTGAGGGATCGACTTGGACTCATATCCGACTATATTAAAATTGATAGGTGCGCTTGCCTCGTATCATATGGTAGGACAAATTGTTGATAAAAGAGGTTGAATGAAGTCTATTGATTAAGTAAGGATAAATTAGACCATGGGAGTAAAATTCATAGGCACTAAGGTTGTAGATGGTCTAAGTGCTAGAGATCAACAATCTAGTGGAAGCAACAATTTTACAAAGAGATTGGAAGGATGGGCTTATGTGTTATCACTATGGACAAAAGGGCTGCATGAGGCAAAATGCCTTGAGAGGTAAAACAAGGGCTAGATATGGGAGGATAGAGGTAAAGCTATAGCTTATGTTGTAATTGCTTATTTAAGGGACGATGAGTTATTACTAGCATTCAATGGTTAGAGAAAACTTAAGGAATAGGTCATAGATATTTGGAGTGTTTATCACATATGTTGCAAGAGAGCTTGTTTCTTGATCTATAAAGCTTATTCAAAGTAATTTTATAATTTCAAGCTGCTGTTATAGGCTGAAGATTGCTAATGGAGGTGGAGTTGAGGCTATATTACATCATTGATAAATGTGCATGGTATTAGATGCATGTGTTAGGGGAATCCTAAAATGTTTTATCTCTTAACTTGATAGATCATATTGGTTATGGTGTTTGGTTATTGAATTTTTTGTTTTTTTGTTTTTTTTTGTTTTTAGGTAAAAGTTTAGTGGTAACAAGAGCTAGTTAGATTCAAAATGTGTTCCTACTACAAGGAAAGTGATGCTTGATGGCTTTATAGCAAATACTAATCTTAAAGTATATGATCTTGGTATTTGTGCTAGTGTTTATAATAGGAAAATCTATGTTCGGTTGTATCACGAAAAAATCTATTTTGCTTCACTCCAACATAAAGTCCTAAAGTGAAGATAATTAAAGCTTGGGAGGTTTAAGAAATACTAGATAATTTAGAGTGTGCTACTTAAGGAGAGTGTAGATGTGTCACTAGTGTTAAGAGTCACAATTGGTTGTGGGTGTTAGAGTAGATGAATAATGTCATTAAGCAAGAACAAGTCTAGTAGCCCCATAGGTGTCCTGCCCCCTCCCCCCTTCCAAACTCGAAAAAGTTAACGTTAAATATTCTTAGAAAGAGAAAAATATATATATTTATATATTAAATATATATTTTAAAGAGCAAAATATAACATAAAATTAACTATAACTAAGTAGCTAGATATTTGGTATTACAAATATGAGATCTTGAGTTTAAATGTTATGTTTGACCCTTTTACTTTCTCCATATGCATTTATTAAACTTTTTTTTTATAATAACTAGTAATATTAAATTCATTGATTGCAGATCATATTTAATCAAATAAATTCTTCTAAATTGCTATTTTTTTTATTAATAATACATTATAAATAATAATTATGTTATCCATATATGCAACATTTCGGTCTTATTACGTAAACTATTGATGTATATACCAACTATATGCCTTGGTTAGTAATTTTTTCTTTTACAATTAATGTTACAAAAATGAATATGAATTATTATAAATAGCCCTCTTAAATTTTGATAAATTAGCAATATAAAAACACTTGCTCTTTTAATTTAAAGAAAAAATCACTATGTTTAAAATTTATAGAGTATTAAAGCTCACTTTATAAGTTTCAAGGGCATTTTATGTCAAAATTTATGGGAAGTTATTTATAATTTTTGGAAGTTATTTATAAATTTCTTACAATTTAGGGGAGCTACTTATAATATTTGAAAGTTCAAAGGGGTATACCCACACCTAAATCAAACTTTCTATGTTAATTGCATTTTCCCCATAATATTATTCTCCATTACTTCATCCGAGGATAGTGTTATGCAAAAATCTGATATCGAGAGACAAATTCTTGGGCCTATGAAATAGTAACGTTTCGTATAGAACATGGACTATTGTTGTAATGTATTAAGTTCTCCCACAATTTACCGTCTTAATATACATAATTAAACTAGGGAAGCGTGCATAGATAAGAGCAATATCTTATCCGACCAATAAGCATTCAGCCATATTCCCATACGTTTTTCAAGGTCGTGGTAATTATAACCTTAGTATATATCAAATTTACAACACGATCCTGCCTAAACGTTCCCGTGTTGTATATGATTCGACATATTTCTCCTTTGATACAACACACATAATATCTCGCGTGTAAACATGTTGATAGGGACCACATGGTGGGGGTATTTTATTTAGAGTTGTAAATAAGTCAAGTTGATCATGAGTTACTCTAACTCGATTAGTAAACGAGCTAAGTTCGAGTTAAAAATAAAACTTATTTATCTAAATGAGTAGAATTTGAGCTTCAATTCAAGTTCGCGAGTTTAAATAAGTAAATTTGTGAGTAGGTTTACCTAAATGAGCTTACTCACTTAGGTTCAAGAGCCGGCTTATTTAGGTTAGTAAGTAAGTTTATGAATTTTATATATATTATAAATATTATATATTATTAAAATCTAAATATTAATATCTATATAATATATATAAATATATAAGATAATATATAATATATAATTTAATTTTTGTTCACCATTTGTTAATCTATTTATTTATATATTTTTTAATTTTGTGTACTTAGCTCGTTAATAGGCTAGGCTCAGCTTGAGCTTGATTAGTAAACGAACTGAATTTGAGCTCAAGCTTAAGACAAAACTCATTTATCTAAATGAGTTGAACTCGGTCCTCAATTTCAGGCTCGATAAAAAAAGCTCGGCTTAAGCTCAATAATTTTTAAATGAGACAAGTCCAAACCTTTAGAAATTCGAGTTAACTCGATTCAGCTCGTTTGTAGTCTTAATTTCATTGTTTATGAAGCAACTTACTATTTGGTACTTTAAAAAAAGTATATTTTTGCCGATTGGTTTATTGTACTTGTTATTATTGAGTGTTATTGTGAAAATTTAGATGGAATTGTAATAATATAAACAATTAACACTAAAAGCAGGAGAGATATATTACAAAAACAATGAAAAATGGTACATTGATTTTGCAAGAAAAACCTATATAAATTTTAAAGCTACTAACTAGCTCAATCTAGTTGGAGCTTGTTTAAGCTATTAAAGGCTCAAACTTGATTTATCTAAAAATTATCAAGATCGAACCAAATTGAACTTTTATCGACTCTGATAATTATAGGCTTGAACACAAACATATTAAGAAATATGAAGTTTAAGCTTAGTTCATTTAGATATAAATAAGCTCGAGCTTGTTTAAATGAACGAATTTAATGAGATCAAACTTAAGTTGAACTCAAACTAAAACCGAAAATTAATTCAGTTTTTTAAAATTTATCTTTGTTTCTAATCTTGTTTTCCAATGGAATTAATTCAAAATTTTATGATTTTTAGTTATATTAATGATTTTCATTTTAGCCAATATAGTGTTTGTTTTTCTCATTTTATATTCTTATATTATAACATTTTTTAATATAATATTGTTTTTAATATAATATATTAGTTCATGAATTGGATCATTAACAATGTAAATGGCTTACAAGCCTAAACGGGAGTTTGAGTTTAGCTGCTTTGAATATAAAAACTTAATTCTAAATTCAAACTTAGCTTATTTATAAATCATACTAAAGCTGAGTCAGGTTTAAATAGTTTGTGAGTGGCTTAACTCACTTACAACTCTAATGAACTTCCTTTAAGTGAAAAATCATAGAATAGAGTAGTAAATTTATAGTCAAGGTTGTTACTAGTTTTCTATTAAGATAGATTATGGTTTAAATATTTTTTTCTCATAATTGGAAAAAAAAAAAAGAGTAACAAATTTATGATGTCAAATAATACACTTTGGAATGAAGTTTATTCTATGCATAACCGCTACTGCAATTCTATATAATAGGCCACATATAAACCTATACATCAAAATAGAAATAACAAGAAACAAGTTAGTGATGCTGAGTCAAGGGCTCCATCCTTGATTAACCAATCTCTCTTCCGATCGATCAACTGGAGTACCATGGTCGGCCGGTCGCTAGCCAAAGATCATAACATGTCACCGTTTGTTTAGAGCTTCAGATTTCATAACGTTTAATTTGTAGGGTGATATTAAAAAAAAAAAAAAAAAGGGAAACAAAGGAAGCAAGAAAAAAGAAGAAGATTTGACCTGAACTTAAGAAAGGGGAATATTATCTTCTTCAAGATATGGGCATGCAGAACGACACACACCAACTACTTTTAGATAAATAATATAATATCTTGTTGTCAGTAACACAGTGTTCTCACCACGTTGGGAGTATCTGAATCATGATTCAACCCGTCCTCACCAATGTGCATGGAGAGTATAGAAATAATAGAATACCCTATGAGATTAATCAATTCCTCTAACTTTTGCATATGCAGAAAAATAATGCACTTTGGTGACCTTAAAATAACGACGCAGGGGAAAGGGGGAAAAACAAATAAACCACCAACAGGTACATATAATTAGGGACAATGAAGCAACTCATAATCATCTGTAGTCCATTTCATAGTATACGATCTGCTCAGATCGTGATCTATCATCATATTATATATAGCTTTCATCTAGTCCAACGAAAGTAGCTAAGTAAAATTTATTTAGATCAGAAAAAATTTATTGATCGTAGAGCCATGTGGCATATCAAGGGGCCAAATTTTGCCGCTCAATACAACAAAGGAAAAAACGTCAAATTTCACTGCAGCTTCGTGCAAAATAAACCTTACCTCCTCCTTCCTTCTTTTCCTTGCCATATTCAAAGTTTGTTAGGTTTTCTTTAGTTTTTCTCACTTCTTCATATAGTCTAGTTTCATTTTGTTTAATGAATTAATTGGAACATCTATTTGGTGGGAAATCAACATTTGAAGGTACAATATAAACCCCGATCAATAATTAAATTAATAAAGAAATTAAAGAAAAAAAATAAAGGAGTTTATTATTTTTAGGCATGGTATGATTTGTAATTTACTAGGGATAATAGGAGCAACATTGTTTTGAAAAAAGATTCAAACTTCTTACTATCTTTTATCCCAAATAAAAATATTATTCAATCTCATATATTTCCTTTACCAAAACATTATGTTAGTTATCATATTGGTTTTTCTTTACAAATAGAAAACTTTCGATCTTAACCAAATACCAAAACGCTAATCAAGATTTTTAATAATTAAATATGAGATTCAATAAAAAGTCAATCTTTATGTGTTTCTCCAATAAGTTTTGTTTATTTATCATATTCTTCGTAAGTTATATTTTCTTTTAGGGTTTTTTTTTTTTGAGTTTTAGGAGAAGGTGTTGTAAATGTTGGTGTAGTGGTGGTGGTAGATAATTATTGTTAATTAAATCGTGGAAATGTTGTATTAGTGGTGTTGCATACGTGTATAGGTGATACGTTAGGTGTTCAATTTGGCATACAAGTATGTAATGTTTGTATGTATATTGAGTTGTGTATATATATGTGTTAAGTGTATGTATACTTAGCGTATGTGTATGCATTAGATATGTGTGTACTTAGTGTGTGTCTTTGTATGAGGGTGGGGACAAAAGAGAGAGAAGAGGGGACGAGAGGATGGGGAGTAAGAGGGGGAAAGAAAAGAGGGAGAGATAGAAAAAAGAAAAGAGTGAGTAAGCGAGAGAGGAAGTGTTGAGAGAGAGAGAAAATAATATTATATTATTATATATAATATGTATATATTATGAATGTTATGTCTATATATTAAATATATATAATATAAAATAATGTATATAATATGTGATGTTCGTATGTGTGCATAAGGGTTGGTATGTATATATTATAAGATGTTGAAAAGTATATAGAAAGATATGAAAAGATATGTAGAATGTGGTTTGAAAGCTTGCATGTTGAGGTGGAGGGTTGAACTAAAACGGAAAAAGTGTTAAGTTAAGAATTAATGAATTAAGTTTTAAATTTGGTATTTGTATTCGTAACTAGGTGCTAGGAGTTACATGGTGTCATACCTCATTGAGATAGAAGTATCAGGTACGGGGTACATGTTTGATGGAGTATGTGTTAGACTAGGATATGTAAACCAGACTAAATTGAAACATGGACTAAATTGCTTTATTGATTGTGCTTGACTTCGACCACCTAATGGTCAAGTCCAGTGGTGTTGTGAGGCACATAGCAATTTTTGTACAATGCTGTCTCTTATGGAGTCTCGCATTAAAATGACTCAAGTAGATTTAGGATGGTTTTGTCACTCGGGTGTTGAGAAGTATCCAGCACCAATATTTATGTAATATTTATATATTGCATATTAGGGATTGTGAGTAACCCTAAGTCTTAGAACGTTGGCACTGTGCTGTTTATGGACTTAAATGGTAAGATTTAAAATTAGTTGTTTGATATATTTATGATGATACTCATGGGTGTGCATGACTTGTTACTTGTGTTTTATATGCATGTGTGTGGTATCCTATATTGAGTGTTAGCTCATTTTACGAGGATTTCTATTTTTTAGCTGCAAGTTTAGGTATTATTGATGCTGTGGAGCATATGATGACGTAGAATATGACCACTAATTGAGGTTGAGGACTATTACTACTTTGGTGACAAGTTGAGATATATGTAAATGCTAGGCTTAGGTTATGTTGACTTTGAGCTCTTTATTTTAGTTATATAGGTTATGTTGGGTATTTATTGTACTTAGTGAATTGAATGATTTATTATATCACTCGTAGTTATAAATTGAGGAGATTATTTATTATGAGAGTTGGCAAATTTGTATTTAATTGTGGAATTTAAATAGGTTGCAGGTTTCTAAACGCTTGACATGTTAATAGAGGCTAGGAATACGTAGTAGACTGTAGTATTTCAGGTTCTGAAGCATTACATACAATTTTTGTGTTTCTCATAAATTCAATCGGAAAAATTAAATTTCTTTCTTTTTTTTTTTTTCCTTTGGGTTTAACTTTTGTATGATATGTGTTAAGAGTATGTTTCTATTATTGTTTGTGAATGAATTTTTTTTTTTTT